>CM049933.1:0-470000 GCA_027405835.1 Asclepias syriaca | reverse complement strand
GACTTACTTACTTTGAATGTCCTTCCTTCTCTTTCTCTCTCTATACATATACATATACATATATATATATAATTTTTTTTTTCTTCACTTACTCTCGTCAAGATTGAATCTTTATCCCAAGAACTGGTTAAAGGGGGGCTACCACTACTGCCTACGTATACATAGCTAATTCCTTGAACGGAATTTCATCACCGAAACTCTCTGATGATAATCATCTGGCCAGCTTTCAATTCATGGAACTGATAGCAAGACTTCTCCTTTTACTTGGCATCAGATGCAAAAGATATAGGCATAACTAAATGTGTATGTATATATATATATATATATATATATATATTACCATTACATACAAATATATATATATATATATTGAAAAGGACTAGAATGCGATGAAGTGAAGAAACTCTTCACCATCCCCCGTCCATTTGCAGTAACCTTTGGGAAATCCGGCAGGTCTTTGTAGATCCCTCTCTGTTTTACCTACCTTTACATATACATACATATATATGTATATATATATATATATATATATATATATATGTATGTATATGTATCTCCCAACCCACATGACTCGAATATTTTATATCAGTTTCCTGCCTTTTTCTCAACTTTGTAATTTTTCTAAATCAAGGAAAGACCAGAATCTTGATATCTTTTTGTATGTGGTCATGATCTTTTACCAGTTCAAATTCAAAACTTTTAATTCCATTATTTTGGGTAACCAATATTCCAAGAACCAATCTTTGTCTATTTGATACCAATCGGTATTTTATATATATACATATATATATGTATGTATATGCCAGTATATAGTTAGTCTGTCTTCATGGAATTTCACAAGCATATTTCAAATGAATAAAGATTCCCATTATCATTATTATTAGCTGCTGTAAAATGCATCATCTGCAAGTAACTTAACGGCTATGATTATCTCACCAAGCATTTATTGATTTGCAGAGAATATTATATATCTATGTTTCAGTAGATGTTTTTCCTCAGAATTATAAAAGTATCTATATTTTCTCATCAATTAATACAACAAAAAAATGATTATCAAGAAATTAACTATAAATATCCCCTGAAGAATCTGAGAACAATGATCAACCTAATTGACAGGTTCAATAGGGTACCATTAAGTTAATAAAAAGAAATAATAAAGAAAAAGAAAAAAACACACACATTTGCCCTCTTAGTGCAGTAGTAATGTATGAACAAGAAAGAAAAGATTGGGGCTTCCTTCCTCAGAGAACAAAAGCAGTGTGCAGTGATTTTTAGTACTTTTAGGTCTGGAAATGACTGTAGAAATGATTTGATAGTAAACCAAAGCATGGACAGAACAAGAAAATTACAAAGGGAGAGAAATAAGTGACCCTGTACTAGTAATATATATATGTATAGTTTGGCTAAAGAAATTGTGGTAATTTTTCTATACTTTTGCCACCTGATACCCCCTTCTCAGTTATCATCACCAGCAAAATGGCAAGTGTCCTGTCCTTTCAAATTTGAGTGCAAGTATTAAAAAGCTGCAATCTTTTTTTTTTTTTTTTCTTCTGATTTGACATGTTTGAAAAGTCCACCCCATTTTTTACCATGTCTGCTATTCTTGTTTCATCAAGAAACACATACACACATAATAATTACTTCACAAGAATTACTTACTTCAACATTCTTGTGAATTTAATTAACAGTGTTTGATCACATCTAACCAGATATATTTAATCTTCTTGTAAAAAATGAGGTTGAGGTTATGGTGAGTTTTATACTGTTGTCTCTGCGTGTAAACATTAAACGAGAATATGTATGTAGATATATATATATATATATATAGATATATATATATATATATATGTGTGTGTGTGTGTGTATGTGGGGTGGCTTTGGCTATTCCAGCTACAGATAGTAAACTCTTGTCCAGGGAGAATATGGAAGAAACAGTATCTAAAAGATTCTTCCAGATACGAGGTTTACCAAAACAAATAACAACATCCATTTATTTATTTCTTTAAGTTTCAGCAGCCCATATCCCCATCTGAATCAACCACTACCTTGAAAAATGAAATTATTCAGAAAATACCTAAATACAAAGAATGGTATCATCTCCCTAATAATTCTTTATAAATGTATAAATAGAGCACTGTGATTTCTTTTTAGGTGGTGGATTTGGCTTCCACTAAAAAAGATGGTAGTTTTCATTACTCATCAATAGCCCCAAAGAACATTTGGTAGTTTTCCTATGATACTGCTGTCCCAACCATATATATATATATATTATCTGTAAGAAAAACTATCATGTACTAATTCCTGTCCGAACCAAAGAATTTCTGGGACAATCAATGGATTCAAATGAGTAGCAGCAAACTCTAGAATGGGCTCCTCCAAACATAAGCTAGTCCCAAGCCCAAAACATATATGAACAATTGATCTTTCAAAAATGAATCCCAAGATGACTTTTTTTTCTTGTGAAAATGGAAATTCTTGAAGATCCTTTGTTTTTCTTGATTATCAATCAAGATGAAGGGACAGAACAAAAACATGATCATTATTAATAGGACAAAAGAAACAAGTTTCTGACTACAACAAAATAAGGTATACATATTGTTTCCTACAAGAAAAATGCTTCAAACAAAAACTAAACTAATAGGTACAAAAAATTTTACCACACAAGGCACCATCATCAGATAAATCAGATAAAGCATTGTGCAATGGTGGATTTTTTTGAAGAATTCATGGAAATCCAACAACATACACACAATGTTATATGATACAGGGATATTTGGCAGCTCCTAGCATCATCCACACAGAGCTTACTGAAAAACAGAATTCTCTTACCTCTCTCATTTGAAGTTCCTGCTTTTTGGGACCTTGCAAGAAATAGCTCCATAAAATCACAAAATGTTCTTTTCATCATTCAGCTTCTCATGAATATCATCATCATAACCACTTCCGCCAACTTCCTGATCTCTTATCCATGGATAAGAACCTCGGAAGACTCAAGAGACTATTTACCCTGGTAATGCCTTCAAGGGCCGACCATTCTTCATCGTCAGCAGTTGAGAGGCATTCGGCTAGGCTTCTTTTAGATTGACCAATACATTTTTCTGGATGTTTTTCCTGGATAGATTCAACTATTGGCTCTATCTCACAAGACTCTCCTACAACATTGGAATCCTCAACAGCACAAGTATGAGAAACTAAATCTTTGGTTGCATCCGAAATTTTTGAATCAGCAGCATTAGTAGTAGTTATCACTGTTTCCTCTTCAGGGCCTTTATTCAAGTTGCTTTGTGCTTGAAATACCTCTGCAGGAGCTACACTGTCTAAGAAAAGGCAAACAACAGCACAGTCATCATTCTTCGAGGTGGGGTATTTCAGTCTCCATGCCCTGGTTGCACAGTCGACAAGGGCTCTTGCAGCCGTTGAACGACCAGGGGCTGAGGCTACAATGTCCACAGCTTCCTTGTTAGAGAGGACATCCCAGACCTGTTTCAGGACAAGTTTTTCTGATATTAATTAGAGCACCTAAATAGGTTAAGGTAAAAGATGAAAGGAAGTACCCCATCAGTAGCAAGAACAATAAACTCGTCTCTTTCAGTTATCTGTCGGTAATAAACATCTGGGACTGAAATTAAACCAAAATCCTTCAGACAGAAATCTCCAAAAGCTCTTGCCATTGCCAAACCAGGTGAATCACTATTTGGTAACCATACACGTGCAACCTCTGGCTCATCCTGCAGTGCAAAAACTCTCCCTTTGTATTGCTGAATCCTGGCAGCTTCTCCTGAGGGCAGAAAATAATACAATCCAGATTAGCAAAATATCTTCTACTGTCTAGAAAACAAGATTGAACAAGGTTTCGATTGGATTAAACTGGTTTTAGTTGAATTTATGGAGCTAAGGGTTAAATTTGTGTATGAGAAAGAGAGAAAGGGGAATACTTGGAAGATTAGGTTTCAAGTCTACAGTCAACTGTACAGCCATCAAGGAGTTGTCTTTGTCTCTTGTTGCCAATACAGCTCTTGAGTCGCCGACATTTCCAACAATGAGATCTTGCCCCTAAACATCAATTGCAATAAATTTATGATAATGTTGAGTTCTATTTGACCATATGGCACAAAGCAAAAAATACATAGCAAGAAAACATGTTAATAATGCATCACTACAATGCTGTACATGTTTTAACAGGATTTAGGAAGGAGAAAAATTTTAACTCCGGATGAACGGCTACAATGATATATCTCTCACTTTACTTGCAAATGGAGACAACATTGGTTTTCAAGTTGTAAATAAAGTTTTGATAGTTAAGTATATATATATATATATGCATAAATGTTTGCATCCAATTGAAAATACAGAGTAGATCATTATCACTGTAATCTTCCATTCAGACTAATAAAACCAGGGGAAATAAATGACAAGAATGCAATATATAATTATGAGACCAAAATATTGGCATAGAGGATTACCTTAAGCACCAACGTAACAGCAGTTGATCCACTACAAAAGCAGTCAATTGCAGTGTGCAACTTAAGTTCTTTATCCATTAGCTTGAAAGATTTCAGAAATGACCTCTTCAGATGAAGATAAATGTCAGGAAACTTGTCAATACCTTCATTTTCGGTCGATTCACAACAATCATCATCCACTACTTCATCAAAATGCTTACTCTCAGCAGCATTTCCATTTTCATTTTCACAACCAAAACTCTGTTGATCATCAGTGGATCTCGACTCCCACTCTGTTCTCAGTAGAAGGGGAAGACAGTCCCGAACTTTTCTAGCCACCATATGACCATAGGGACCGTGACCATCAAAAACTCCACAAAAGATGGTGTCGCTTCTCGAACAGAAATTCTATTGTAGAAACATTCCAAGCAAGTCATAAACTGACCCAATAGACAAAAACAAGATTGATCATTTATCTACCTTGACAAAAGTACTACATGCAACTTATTCAAGAATTTTAATTACAGCTGGGGTGTCTTTTCCCAATAGTGCTGAACGTAGAAATATCATTTAAAAAAAGAAAACAGGTAGATCGATCTAGAATTAAAACTTCAAGATTCAATTTTTACAATCATCTAGGCATTTGCACATATAAATAAAGGACAAGAGCATTAAAAAGGGGAAAAAAAGAAGCAGCAGCTAGGCATACGGAAGACTAACCTCCCAAACGATCATAGCATCCTGGTTGGTTCCTTTCTTGCCTTGCTGCGTGTATAAACAAGCAACTCTGCTAGCACCATTAACAAACAACCTTCCTGGAATCTGATGCAAGACGCGCTCCTCGGCCGCAGCCGCAGCCGCCGCCGCAGCTCCACCACCACCACTACCAAATTTGCTAATAAAAGAGGCAAAATCACTAGAACCACTAGTTGTCTTTCCCAACTTTGAGTCTAGTCCATTAGTATTATCATTCTCATTTTTCCACTCCCTCTCCCTATTTTTCCCACCAAATGATGAATAACAAATACCCATTCGATCCTTCCTCCTCTCAAAATCAAGAAACTAACAGCAACCCACTAAAAAAAATCCAATCTTTTTCACCTCTTCTAACTTGTAAAACAAACCATGATGATGATGACCACAAGAAGAAGAAAAAAAAAATTTAAAAACAGCCCTACTAATAAAAGAACTAAAAATAGAAAACAAAGCAAAATCTTGGGGCACTAGAAATAAAAATAAAAGAAAAATGATGAGTTACAGAGCATGCCGGACCAAACTAAGAGATAAAAGAAGCAGACAAAGAGAAAGAGAAAGAGAGAGAAGAAGAAGAAGAAGAGAAGAGGAGCCAAGACCAAGAGGGGTGGGATTTGCAAGGATCAGGTGAGTGGCGAGTAGGTATGGATTTCACTAGCAAGTAATGACTTTCTTTTTTAAATTTATTTGGAGTTATTTTTTGTTTTTTTGCACTTTTCTTTTCTTTTCAAATTAAAATCTTAGCTGTTAACAATAATAAATGTAACGGTGAGTTTTGAATGAATGATATACTGTTTGAATTGAATAAAATGGAGGGTTTTTTCAGGGAAGGGAAGAGATGGTGGCGCTGGCCGCGTGCGATTAAATTCTGCCACCCCCACCCCCTGCTGCTATAAAGTAGTAGCAGTAGTACTATTCTTCGTATAAAAACTACCATGAAAATCAAGAAATGGTTTGTTCAAGAGTTTAATGTCTGAATGGGGACCAAAGTCAACGTGGCAACACGTCATAATTATATTTTCTCCTACTACTTTGTCACCGGTGTCTGATTGATTTCCGGTTGGTTTGGTCAACTCAAAAATATGACATCTATTGGCCCTTCCCATATTTCCAATCGGATTCGAATCTTCTTTTCTTGAAAAATTAAATACATAAATTATAAATATTATATATATATATTTATTTATTATTTATTTATTTATTTATTTATTTATATATATATATATATATATATATATATATCACAACTACCTATGTATCTTGTTGCCCGTCCTATGCTTTGGGATTCTTTTTTGTGTTGGATTATTAGTATTTAATGTAAAATTTGTATATATTTATTTGGATATGTGATTTAGATATATTGTTTTTAACAAATTATAAGGATATTTGAATGGTCTGAATAAAATACAAAAAAGATTGGATTTTTACTTGAATGTAGAGAAGGACAAAAAAGAACAGAAGAGGCTGAAGGCAAATAGAGGAAAAAGCATATGACAACGAGAAAAGGGAAGTCCATGAAAATTACAGCTTTCATATAATAAATTAATGCCCCTAAATTTTATCTAAATTCCAACACGTCCCATCTCAAGACAACCACAGAGAATCCGATGCCAAATCCTTCATATTTTCGCATTGGATTTATATATATACTTATTGTATCTATTATTATTGGAAAAGACTAATATATATATATATATATATATATATATATACTATAGTTATTGATGACATGCATACAATATATATATAGATTCATCACCTACTTCTTGAAAACTATGCTTAAACTAATCATATGATAATATTTGTTTATTAATAGTAGTCTTAAATAACTATACTTTTCATTAATTCTTAGTATAATTAGTTGAAATCATCTATTCTATCATATATATATATATATATATATATATATATATATTTATTTATTTATTTATTTATATAACTAAGTTTATGTCTTACTCCACTAATTGTTTCTCGAGTATGAAAACAATAATGTTTGACAAACAAACCTTATTTAACTTCATCAACCGTCATTAAAACTAACTACTTATTTATGATGATGATGATGATGATGATGATGATTAGACAATTCAAGTTTTACCTTACGTTAGAGGAAGTAAACCATACATAGACACACACTTTCAAAAAATGGATGATTTTGAGGTTTTTCAAGAATGGTACTATTTTGTCATAAATAATATGTACACATGTAAGTAAATCCAAATTCCATAAAGGAAAAGAAGACAAAGAAATATCAAAAGGAACAAAACTTCAATTGTTTCCCAAGTTACAAAAATGTGTTGATCTCTAATTCCTTGTTTTCCCTTTCTTGCATGGTTGTGGACCCTTAGAATCCACTTCTTTATATACATATATCCACATTACCAAAATTTTAGATATTATATATTCTTTGAATCTAGAATAATTTAAAGGTTTAATTATGTTTTTACTATATTTCTTCCATATTAAAAATATATATGAAAATATAAATATTTATAATTAGTTTGAATTTTTTTTATATATTAAAAATAGAACAAGCTTGCGGGCTTGGGCCTGATAATTGGTATTCGGGCCATCAAGATAGTATTATTCAGAAATCCTATTTAGGCCTAATATTTTGGGCCCTTACTATGTAATGAACCCAACCCATGAGAAGAGGAAAAGACTGGGCTTTGGGTTGGAGATGAAGATCGGAGAGTGAACTGAACTCTTAACTGGGAGGAGACGATGAAGCTGATGAGCTTTGGGTCTCTGTCCTGCATTTTCCGACCAATTATTCCTCTGAATCGAATCCTTAATTGTGCTAAAGTTTCATGCGCAGTAGCCACTCCATTCAAACCTCAAGTCCCACTTTTTCTGAGGCCAGCCACCTGCACAGCCACGATCTCAGACCTCCAAAAATGGCATCTTTGGGCAAGAAATTTAGCCGCCTCAGTTGGGTTCACATTCTTGGAGCTGGATAATGGTCCAGATTCTACCCTTTTGCATAGAGAGCTCAATTGGCTTATTGAAGATGTAGTTGAGAATCCCAGTGTCCTTACAACGTCAAGGAACGGAGGTGAGGTTGATGATGGTGGTATTCTGTCGTTAAGGGCAGAATTGGATGATCTTTATTTGTTGTGGAAGCAAAGAATTGAGCAGAGAAGGCCATTTCAGTATTTAGTGGGATGTGAACACTGGAGGGACTTGGTGTTGAGTGTTCAAGAAGGAGTTTTGATTCCAAGGCCTGAGACAGAGCTTATTGTGGACTTAGTGAATGATGTGATAATAGAAAATGAAGAATCGAGAAATGGATTGTGGGCTGATTTGGGGACTGGAAGTGGTGCCCTTGCTATTGCAATTGCTAGGATTTTGGGTTCTTCTGGAAGAGTTTTTGCCACAGACCTGAGCTCTATTGCTGTTGGGGTTGCCTCTTACAATATTCAGAGGTATACCTTGCAGGTATTCTTGGTGTTTCCTTTGCATTTGTTTATGCAATTCTAGAAGATAAATGACTGAAACTGAACTGAGTTTCTAAGCTCTGAATTTGTTCATATGTATGTATATTACATGAATGACAGGATAAAATTACCATCAAGCAAGGATCTTGGTTTGAACCCTTGAAGGACGATGAAGGAAAATTTGCAGGGCTTGTGAGCAATCCACCATACATTCCAAGTGAAAATATTAGTTCCCTCCAAGCTGAAGTGGGAAAACATGAACCCACTCTAGCCCTTGATGGTGGTGCAGATGGTTTGAATGACCTTCTCCATCTCTGCAATGGAGCTGCCTCAATGCTAAGATCTGGTGGATTCTTTATTTTTGAGGTACCAACTCACTTCCTCCATTTGAATCAAATTACCTTCTCTGTTTCTTGATTGTAGTTTATTAATCCTTTTACCTGATTTCTGCAGACAAATGGTGAAAAACAAAGCAATTTTCTGGTAGACCACATGAAAACCAAAATGAAGGGCTGCTTTAGAGATGTTAAAGTATTCACAGATTTTGCTGGTATCCCTCGATTTGTAGTTGGACATAGAGGCTGATAAGTTTCCAAGAATTGCTTCTGCTGCTGATGCTAAAACATAAGCGAACACGAAACTGGTTCCTTATTTAATGTAAATCAAAGGTTGTATCAAAACATTATCCATTATACCTTAATTTGGCAGAGCAGATGAACAGCACCACTAACATAAAATTGTTCTTTTCTTTCTTTAGAAAAGTTTATTCCAGAAGCAAAGTACAAACTAGAAACTATCTTCAAATGTACACGGATGATGATATTAGGTGAAGTGCCTCTGTCATTGGCTTTTGAACTTTCCAGAACAAATTTTGCATCAGCTAAATATGGATACAACCAAACCTTAAAAAATCTTCAGCATTTCTAAGATTATTTACAGAATGGATGATGTAAAACAAGTTGTTTCAGACACCTCTCACTCCACTTCAAGGCATACTTCGTGTGAGAAAAAAATTACTGAGTCCCCCAAACAAATGCTTTCAAGATCAGCAAATGTTCAGTTTCTGTCCATGGCAACTTCATTTAGAAATCAAGAAGGTTGTGGGTGGTGGTGCAGCTGCTGTGTTTGGTTGTTGTTTTCACAACACCTTGGGGAACATTGTGTCATCTTGTTTTTAGTTCTTTTCACGAGGATCTTCGCCAATGTTTCTTTCCTTTCTTCTGACTCAATTTAAAGGGACTCCAGCTCTTTCTACGCTTAGAAGTTTCACAGAATAGTCCAGAAGCAAGGGCCTGCTGAAGCCATAGCTCAAATTCTTCGTCTTCATCCATCATTTCAGCATCCAGGTCCCATGGATATCTGCTAGAACTGGATCTCTGAGTAGATTTATCCAAACCAACCATGTTGACATGGAAACTGGGTCGATGAGTGTTTGGTCTACAAGCCATTCCCTGCAGGGGGATGTGTTGTTAAAAGAGGTTCATTATATATTGGAAAAATGTTTAAATTGCTTGTGAATAGGCAGAATAAGAGCAAACCTGACAAATAGCCCACTCTGATACATCAAATATCTTGCTCTCAGCACAAACAAAAGCTCGCGGTATTTCCATCTAGCATGGTTAGCACAAGTCCAAAACATAAAACTTTTAGAACGCGTTATCCATTTTCCGGGTATTAATTACCAGAATTCCACATTCAAGATGTAGTTTAAAACTACATGGGATCTGATGCATACCTTTTGAGGCTGATCAAAAACTAGTGATCCTTTATACTCGACCCATCCATCTCCATCCTTCGCCTGATGATATTGGCAGCAATCCTACATGAAAGATATCCATCAAGACTCAGAGAAAGAAAATGCAAGAAGCAAAGTTATTCATTCATGAACAAAACTCAAGGAAGTTCAACCTGGCACCATCTTGCTTTGGCCTTAGTCCTACTTGTGCAGACCCAAATGTGTGAATTTCCACATTTTGTGCACTGTATTCGTCTTGACTCTTCGAGGCAATAATCGGAACTCTCCTGCTAAAAATGAGTAAGGTTACATCCTCCCGACCAATTATAGCAGTTCAAACCACATGGATGCACAAGATTCCACCAAACAAACTGGTTAAAAAAAACCCCATTTATACCTGATGAGAAGAAGTACTAGATGATCTCTGCAAGACACATTTTGATTCTTCCTTTCTAAGTTGTTCATCATAATCCCTCTTCTTCACAGCATCAGAAAGAACCTGCAAATGATCCATATTATCAGACATGAGCAAGAAAATTCCCTTCAGCAACTTCTCGTGACAGAGAAAAGAAACATCAAATTGTGGATATTTACCTCATATGCGCATTGAAGTTTCTTAAATGATTCACTTGCAAGTGGACTTCCCATATTTTTATCAGGGTGGACAAGCATTGCCTGAAGAAATATACAATAACTGAGACTATACAACCTTATCCAACACACGCCTACACTTTACACTTAAAAAGTTACTATTTAAATAGTTAAACCAACACACACCTTCTTTCTGTATTCCTTCTTCAACAAAACATTATCAACTCTTTTGTGGCGAACGAAACCGAGGGCTTCATAATGATTATTACTACTCAAAATTCGCTTCATCTCAATCATTGAACTTGCATCTTCTTTCACTACTTGCTTGGCAGGTGATTCCTTTTGTTTATTGACCAAGGGTGCTGGAGTAGCAGGTTTGCTGGGAGACTTAGAGGACTGCACCTTTTCAGGTTCATCACTAGGTGTAGAGTACTCACACTCTGTAGAAAAATCTTCTTCTTTAAATGATTCAGTATCTGTCTGCTCCTCAACGTGTGTACTTTCGCTCAAATTGTCACACCAAAGCAGCAAGTAGTTCAGAACATCATTTGACAGGAAAGCTAGATTAATTGAGAGAAAAACTCCAGTCCATCCCACCCGAACTTTGACACAATACATTGCATACAATGTTGCCATCAATACCACCAACCGTGCATGATTTAAGGAAAATAAATAACCTGATATTCCACACGAAAATGTTCAGTTCACAGGACACAAAAGAAAGAATAGATAAGGGCAATATACAATAAACCTCGGGAGTAACAATAGGCATGTACCAGACATATATCTAGAGAAAAATGTGTAAATACATATCCTGGAGAATCTTAACAAATTCCTGACATAACAGAACAAAAGCAAAGTGCCTAAAGATACTTGGCACATGAGCAACTGCACACCGTTGCTATGCTACATGCCTACGAGCATGGAGAAGAGGATCATGAGACTGATTGCAACTAAAGTAGACCTCCTCCTATGTGTAATGCGTCTAAAGAAATTTAGAATCTTTTGCCCACTGCATCAACAAATATTTATAGCAATGCATTGAGTATAGGTTCTTATAATGTAGAAAAGTAGACAACGTTCTTCTAATAAAACATAATACTGAAATAATAGACAGGATATTCTCAGGGCTTGGAAAATGGTATTGCTACTATTCTAAACTCGGACTGTATGAGATTTTTACTCTCAAGTATTTGGATATTAGAACAATGCTCACTGACTCTTATAACTAGGATCCAGTTTGCAATTTTATGACATCCATAGAAAGAAGAAATAGGGAAAATAATAAAAAGTTAGCACATAAAATATTAAAAGACGGGCAAGATGCACCAGAAATGGAAAATGCCATACCTCCAACTATGAACAAAGTGCCCGTAATCCAAAAGTTAGCATACATCCACAGAATTAAAATTGCAAAAAGTCCTACAATAAAAAGTCCAGGGGTATAACCCAAATACTGAACAGCCACTCCAGCAGCACCCTGCAAAAAATTTATCAAATTTGTCAAGGGAAGATAAGAAACTTTGCATGAATTATCCTCGGCTCCTTTTCAACTTCAAAGATGCAACCTTTCAACTAATGTAAAACAGAAGGAGAGGATGGAATCAAATAGTAAATAAAGAATGATTATGTACAGATATATATTCCAAATCTAGCCTTTAGATTGCATGTGGTAGGAACCTATAAAATGAGAATCTACTGTTATATAGTATGAGAGCAGATTATAAAAGAAAATAGCAGGACAAAAATATAATTCCTATTTAGAAGGCATACTTCAACGTAGATAAATACACACCTACTTCTGGAAAAATTCCACTACCCCTCAAATGACAAATTCAATCAGGCGACAATGAGATTTGTGTATGTAAGAAGCAACATAGCAAGCAAAAGAATATCATGTCAACAGCTTGGAAGAGGAACTATTTCTTGTCTTTCTTTTCATCCTAGAAAGATTTTATTCAAGTATTGCATCAGAGCTTCAATCAAAAGAATGATGTTTTGTCTTAGACTGCTCAAAACTAGTAAAAAAACATAGATCCCTCTTTGAAATATGCCAAGAAAACATTAGAAATTTGTTCAAAGTCACAAGAGTTGGATGCATACCATACTAAGAAGCACATAGACAAGACATGACATTGATGTCAAACTAATAAAGCAACTCCACATGATGACAAGCAAAGCTGCTGGACCAAGCCCTGCAAATGATTTAAATCCCCGAACCACACAGTCTTTCCACTGAATCAACAACAACAAAACTAGATTTCCCAATTTTGCACATCCACAACAAACCATGGGCCAATGTCGCTCTATAAATAGCCCAATATTGTCCCTGCAACAGGTGGCTGTTGTTCTTACAACAGAGTAACAATTCTTCTTCGATTGCAACCATTTCCAGCCTTGTTTAAAGAGCCCAATATCCTCCATCATAGATAGGGAGAAATTCTTCAAGAAACTAAATTAATCACAATTAGATAAGGTCAAATTGTAGAAAGAACAAATCTTGTAATCAAAATCAACCCCCTGATTTAGTATCAAAGTTTGTATTTTTCCCTGAAAGTCCTGCTACCTAAACTGGTAAATTTGATCTGGAGACAATTTATATCTCCAGAACCAAGCTGCAATAGCATTAAAACTGGCCATTACACAATAAATCAAGATTGCGATCCTACCCTTAACCGTCAAGTACTTGACTTCACATGAATAAACTCCATTTAGCAATGCTTGTTAGCAACTAAAAGAAGATCCAGAAGATTCCATCGCGGTGCAAATAAAGAAAGCATGCCATGACCTTAAATGCTTAGAAGATCAAAAGTAAACAGTGAAGCACTGTAATTGCTTCACCCGTACGTCTCCCCAAAAAGCAGCCCACCATCAATATACGCACAACAAGAACTCACAGACACCCTTCTACTTTTTGAATGCAAATCTTCCTCTTTCTCCCATAGTAAGTAGTAACCCACAATAACAACTCCCTTCACTCAGAGCAGAGTTTCAATTATCCAAAAAGGTTAAAACAAATGAAATGATAGTTAGTACATATATGCATATCCCTTCCAAGAAACTTCTTTGCGCGAAAATAGAAGAAACAGGAAAAAGGGATTCTGGATTCGATGTAGAGGAGAGAGAAAAGCAAGAACAATTTTCAGACAAAAGAACCCTAAGCTAACCTTGAGGCTTTTTTGACCCCTATCCTTTATCTCTCATTTCCCCTCTTTCCCTGTGGGAAAATAAATGGAAAACAAAAAAAGAAAAAGAAAAGAAAAATAACCCTAGCTCTATTATCAGAGGATGCTTGTGAAAAAGAAAGTACTATCAACATAAGGCTAAAAAGTTTCAAAAAGAAGAGACCCACCACTCACTCACACTTCCTGGTGTGTGTGTGAGAGAGAGAAGGAACAGAAGAGAGAGAAAGGGAAGAGAAGAGAAGAAACAGCAACTGTAATACAAAATGATAAATGAGAGAAAGAGACAGAGACTGTATTTTTATACTACTATCAATGTATCACAAGCATAATACAATATACTAATACTATCAGAGTATTTTTTCTTTTTTTCTCTTTTGTTTGTCTGATAGAGAGAGAGAATTTAATGATGGATGTGGAATGAGAGACGAGGTCCATGAGTATATACAATCATGGCGAAAATGGGTCCCAGAAAAATGTTTTCTTTTTTCCAAAAAAAAAATGGTCAATATTTTGCTTGGGGTATGTTAAAAAACTGGCAGTTCTTCAACCTCTGCAAGTAGAAAGTAGGTAATCCAGCTCTCTAACTACTCAGCGAGTCTGATTCTCTGCTGTTACTGGTTCACCCAACAGGGATTACAGTTGCTTCCAGTTCTGGTTTTGGACACTGGAGATTGGAGATTGGAGAATGGAATAGTGTGTGTGCTAAGAGCACTCTTTTTCTTTTCTTTCTGCTGCTTATTACTGGAACATTGCATTTATCTGTATATATATATATATATATACACATACAAAATATCCAAGAATCATAATAATCATTTTTTTATCTCAAAGAAAAGATGACTCTTTGAGAAGGGGCCTTGTGGGTTTTAACTATGACTCAGCCCATGGTCTAAACTTGCCTTATTTGTGAAGCTTCATTTTTGTTTGATTCATACGTTTCCATTTTCTGTCTCCTTATATTAATGCAAGTATGTCTCTAAACAATTCTTTTTTTAAAAAAAAAAAAAAGCTAGTTAATAAATAGTCTTGTGCTGGCCATGGGAAGAAAGATTTTGTCATTAGGTATTGCAGTCATAAGAATGTCCTGAACTCAAAAAGAAAAGAAAATGTCACAAGAATGTGGATGAACTTTCGGACAATCTTTAAACCTAAGACGTTGAAGTTATTCCTCAGCGAATAGAACTAACTGGAAAAGAAACCATCTTTGTCCAAGTTATTACCTGGGCCGATCTGAAAAAACGAAGCAGGATGATCCATCATTAATTATTCGATGAAGGCATCTCTCCACCACCCATTTGTGTCCTTTCTTTTGTGAGTAAAATAATTCAACCTTGAAAAAGGGTAATGGAAGTTTTGCATGCGTTTGAGGGAGAATAAAGACATACTACACAAAATTTGGGTAAAGCATTCTTCAAACAAATTACCGAGGTGCAACTCAAATCAAGAAACTAAAAAAAGAAAAAATGTATAGAATCAGTTTGAGTATCCCATCTTCATCTCTAGGCGGTAGATTGTACTGCCTATGCTATATACAAATACAATGGGAAGATACAAAACCATAAGCAACCAATTCTATCTAGCAAAAAGAATAATGTGGAAAAAGAAAAAAAGAAGTTAAATGATTGGATCATATGCAGATGTGAAGGTGACAGAAGCAGAAGAAACACCTGATGTTAACGTTGTATTCTCCAAAGTATGTTCGGAGCCAGAGGATGCATAATTATACTTGCTATCTTGCTTAGCTTTGGGGGTGTTTCTGACCTTGAGGTCCATGAAATCAGAGATTAAACCTGGTTTTGTGATCTCACTGTCATCAATGTCAATTTCACCAGTAAGCATCTTGACAACAGTTGACATTGATGGCCGAAGCTTTGGAGCATCCTGAGTACAGAGAAGGCCAATCTTAAGAAATTTGCAGGCTTGTTCTGGATCAAAATCACCATTCAATGATGTGTCTACCAGCCCGACTAGCTCCTTTCTTTCGTGCAGTTGCCATGTCTAGAATAAAAATGTTGTACAAACATCAATTCCCGTAACTGAGGAGATAATTTTTCATCAATAGTTATCACAGGAGAGATGTAGTAGCTTACCCTTTCAAGAAGATATATTTCATCAATAGGAAGTCGTGTGTTGGTGTTACACCTTCCAGTAACTATTTCGATCAGAAGAACGCCAAAACTGTATATATCTGCTTTCCGTGTCAATTGCCCTCTTACTGCATACTCAGGAGCCAAATAACCTCTGCAATAGATGGAATAAAGATAATCAATCAAATTGATGTTACTGCTTCATAGAATAAAGATAATGAGATTGTAAGGACTTACATGGTTCCTGCAACGCGTGTACTGACATGACTCATGTTAGCAGGAATGAGTTTTGCAAGGCCAAAATCAGAAATCTTGGGTGTCAAGTCTTTATCTAGAAGAATATTGCTTGCTTTAATATCTCGATGAACTATATGTGGTCTCATATCCTCGTGAAGATATGCAAGCCCTCGTGCAACTCCAATACAAATTTTTGTTCTAACTCTCCAATTAAAGGCCACGTCACAACGACCATCTAAAAGAAAGACATTAAGTAATATCATGTTTGAGGTTAGAGAAAAGGAGGCCATGCCAACAAAGTAAATAACTTTTGTCCAACAATCACATCTTCAAAGTTATAGAAACATTTGCAGCACGTACCTAGAAGTGTTTGTGCCAGGCTATTATTCTCGAGGTAATTGTAAATCAAAATTCTGTGATTTCCTTCCACACAGCATCCATAGAGCTTCACTAAGTTTTCGTGTTCTACATCAGAAATTACTTGAATTTCAGTCAAGAACTCCCGCACTCCTTGTCTTGACTCGGTGGAAAGAACCTTTATAGCAGCCATCTTTCCATTTTTGAGCTTTCCCTACAAAAGCAAAATATGCACAACAACAGATGGGATCAAGATCTTCTTCAAAACAAGATGCAAACAAACGAGAAAGGTAAGTTCTATTACCTTATAAACTACACCAAATCCACCCTCCCCAATTTTGTTGATTGGACTAAAATCATTGGTGGCAACTCGTAGCTCCTTATAGGTATATAGATTAACATTGTGGACACCTGAGAGCTCTGTTTATAAGTCATGCCAATTAGAAAGAGTACATTAGCTGTGAAAGGAAAATGATGTGAGTCCAATTGATTAGGGATGCATAAACTAAATCTTTTTAGCAATTTTCAGAAGACATATACATATCAAATGCAGCACACAGTTGAGGAGTTTACCATCATCTAGCTCATCTGAGCCTAATGTTCTGGAGTTCAATTTTCTACGAAATAAAAATGAGAAGCACCTCATAACTGGAAGCTTTTAGAATAAATTGCTGTCTGTAAAGCCAAAAGCTTCTTGAGATGAACCTGAATTTTAAGGCCTGCTGAATCATAACAAGAGATACATTTACTTCATAAAAAGATGAATAATAATAAGCCATAGCATTGTAAAGATTGAAGGTTTGCACAAACAAAAGAGAACAAAAGAAAAAGTAATCTGATTGCAAATTGATGATATTAAAAAAAGCATTGACCTTTGAGCAAATAGTATCCTAACAAAATGAAAGCAAGGAAAAAGGACTGGATTTTTTCCAAAATTAAAAATTCAGTAATAATTATACATGCACCCATCTAAAACTTTTTGGAAGAAAATATACTAATTAGAAGGAGAAATGAAACTTCCATCCCAGAAGAAAAATAAGGAAATCATTTCATCTTCAACAAATACAACTTATTATAATCACCACAGCTAAGAAGAATCATCACAAGCAATTATTGATTTCAAAAATAGAAGACATACCACAAAAACAAAGAACTCGCAGTCCCCCTTTCAAGCTTCAAAAACAGAGTTGAATCCTACTAATCTTGCTTATACATATCGACCCAAAATAAAAAAGACAAGAACTTGAAACTGAAATCCCAGAAAAAAGGGAAATTTCAGAGAACCCAGATGAAAGAAGCAAAGTATACCTTGACCAGCTTAAGAAAGCAGCCAAAGAAATTTAGGAAACAAGAATCGATGGGTTTTTTTCACCAAGCTGTTAAAACTAACCAAAAAAAAATTAAAATTTGTACAAAGAAAAATTAAAAAGGGGAAAGAAACAGCATAAAGGTGCAGTTATTGAATTTGAAAGTCTTGAAAAAAAAAAGAAAGAAAAAAAGTCCACGATTGGATGCCAACTCTTCTTGAATTTTCTCACCCTTTTCCAAGTCGAACAATTGTCGCTATACATTCTTTGCGTACATTAGACCAAAGACTAAAACAATACTAGTAATACTACTACTATTTGGGAGCTCAACTCACACTTCAGTTTAATAAAGGAGGCGCGTCTATTATAGTGGTGGCGCGTTAAAAGTCAACGGTGCGTCACGACCGTGCTTAGTTGGTCCGTTTGCCCAGTCAATTTCTCGTCCAACTTCCGCCACGTACTTTTTTTTTTTCTTCTTTTTTTTGTTCTCAGCTTGTCTTCATTCATAGGATTTTCTTTTTTCTGTTATTATTGTTACCTATATTTAATTTATGTTATTTTGTTGTTAAATTCTTTCATTTTTAATTAAATAAAATTGAAATATATATTTTTTTAATTTTAATTATTCCATTCTAAGCCAGAAGTTTAATCAAATTTAGGCATGTAATACAAAAAAAATAAAATAAAATAAATTTATAAATAAATAAAATTAGAGATGTGTGTGGCATCTGAGAATCTCAATTATTTTCAGAAAAGAATATCTCACATGTCGGTAGAGCATAATGACAAACTATGTTTTCCCCATCCAAAATAATTACAATTATTCCCAATTATCATATAAAATTGAATTTATTTATTTATAATCAACTCAATTTTAATTTCCAGCTTCATAAAATCCATAATTGACTTCTAAATTTGCAGGCTAAGAAAAAAGAGTTAAAAAAAAAGAGTAAATCCAAATAAAGAATTTTCAAATTCAAGAAATGAAGACTAATATTCATATTTTATCACTATTCCACAAATGACAATTTCCACAAATAAATTTCTTTCCAAAATCTTAAATCAATCTTAAAAAAATGTTTTTTTGTTTAGAAAACTGTCAACATTCATTTAGTTATCTTTATTAAAAAAACAAGTTGTAATAAAATATTGTTAAAACATTTGTCAGCATTGACAAAACTAAATGACACGTGGGAACACAAAGTTTATTACATTTATATATGTGCAAGAAAGAACGCATTATGAAAAAGGGAGCATAAAGAAAAAAGTGTCCCCGGAATCGGGTGGAAGACAAAAAAGAGTCGTTTTTTTACAGTCCACAACACGTGCTCACGCGAGTTTACGTGCCATCATTACTCATTACTTTTTTTTTTTTTTCTTCTTTTTTGTGAAAAAATTAAGAATGATTTATCTATTTTAGAATATGTTTTATCAGTAGGAGCAATTCATGTTATTAAGGAAAAGAACAACATCTGTTAGTAACCTTATCCAAATTTAGTGTTATGGCGGTGGCAACTGTTTGAAATATGAGCAATTGAATCTGTAATTAATGTAATTTTTGTAAAAGCAGCAGTGCCCACATGACCAGTGATTGTGGCTGTTAATGTCCATCCAAAATGGTGGTTGTACATTTTATCCGTTAACAGAAAACGGAACTGAATTAGGGCGAAAAGATATCGGCGAATATGACCAGCGTTGGGAATAAAGTTGCCGTCATCGGAAGTGGAAGTCTGAAACCTCACTCCCACGAGATTCCCGTTGTTTTATTGTCTTGGTAAAAAAAAAATGTTGTAATTTTTGAGGTTTATTGATTTATTCGGATTGCTTGCTACATTTGGTGCAGTTTCTGGAGCAGTATGTGCATCAATACTTGCCAAGAATGGAGTATCAGTCACCATGTTCGAGTCTGCAAGAGGCCCAGGTGGCCGAATGTCTCAAAGAAGGTATCTTTTATCTTGAAAACAATCCAGAAATACTAGAATTTTGATACTGAGGTTTTCTTTCTCAGAGAAATTGCGGAAGATGGGAGGGAGCTGTTATTTGATCACGGTGCTCCTTACTTCACTGTTAGTAATCCAGAGGTTTTGAGGGTTGTTCACGAGTGGGAATCAAGAGGCCTTGTTGCTTCCTGGAATGAAAAGTTTGGTTCTTTTGACTGTGATTCCAAGAAATTTCTTAACACTGAGCAGGTTAGTCCCTTTCTGCCCTAATTATATCACTAATCTTAGTTTTACCTAGAAAGGGAACAACATAAAACTTTCTTTCAGGATATCTGTTATTGTTTGATTAATTGTCTTTTGTTGAAATTTAGCTCTATACCTTTGTGTTTATATTGTGAGGACTAGATTTCATGCAATCTTTGTCTCAATTTAGGAAGAAGCAAACAAGAAGTATGTTGGTGTTCCTGGTATGAAATCCATCTGCCGTGCATTGTTGCATGAGTCTGGTGAGGTGATGGATATGGCTTGTTTATTTTGGAAAACAGTATTGAACTCATGCAGGAAAAACCAATAAAAGCAAAAATTGGTTGCTTACATTTGTAGGTGTTCACAGTTTGTTCGGAGTGGGAGTTGGGAAGTTGGAATGGTTCGATCATGAAGCGTTATGGTCACTGAGTAGCTTGGATGGGCAAGATCTTGGTCAATTTAAAGGAGTAGTAGCATCAGACAAAAGTACATTTTCTTCAAGGTTTAAAAGTGCAACAGGACGACCACCTCCTATTGGTATGTAACATGTATGGCAACATAGTAGAGCAGGTTCAATGATAAAGTTTCTGATTCCTGAGATGAAAATTTGTTCTACATTGAGAATTATTTAATGCATGATATTTTATTTTCCGAGTGTTAGAGACAACATTTGTATGTCTCATACATTTATACATGCTTATGTCAATCTTGGAGTTCTACCCTTAGTTTGGCAAAAGGAGACAGGACATTTGCTTTTATATCATCAAGATGAAGTGTATATCACATACTGAGACAATTTTCCTACCTTTTCCATCTTCCTGGTTTTTCCTAGATTTGAACATGGTACCTGATATAGCTATGAAGATAAAAGAAATTCCTGTTATTCCATGCTTTGCTCTGATGCTAGCATTTGAACAGCCTCTGTCATTGGTAAGATTTGCACCTATGATGTCAAATTTCATGTATCTTTGCAGATAGTTCATAAAAAATTTCTCCTATTCTTTTCTATCATCTTTCAGATACCAGTAAAAGGCTTTTCGTTCAAGAACTCGGATGTTCTGAGTTGGGCATATTGTGACAGTAGTAAACCTGGACGTTCAACTGCTAGGTACGTTTTAGAGTATATAAAAAAAGTTCAATTCCAAAATTCTTGTGTTTCTTAACTTCACTTTTCGATTCTTCTGTACAGTGAACGTTGGGTGCTGCATTCAACACTAAAGTATGCGGAGGGTATCATAGCTCAAACAGGTCTTCAGAAACTTAGTGGTAAAACCTTGATGAAAGTAGCCGAAGAACTTTTCAGAGAATTCGAAAGCACTGGGATTTGTATCTCTCAACCCCTATTTAAGAAAGCTCATAGATGGTTGGTATCAGATTAGATAAAGTTCATTTCTTTATCAAATTCTATGAACAGGACTGTTCTTTTCTGATAGTTATTTTATGTCTTTGTGGTTTAAACTTTACAGGGGAAGTGCTTTTCCAGCAACAAGTTTAGCACCAGAGGAGAAATGTCTTTGGGATGCAAAGAAGAGATTGGCAATATGTGGTGATTTCTGTGTTAGTCCAAATGTTGAAGGTGCAATATCTAGTGGCATTGCTGCTGCTGCTTCAATGTTTTCTGAAATGCCCAGTTCTTTGTAATCTCACTATGTTGTCAATATCTAAGTCACAGAAACAAAGGAACAACTTCCTACTCATAAAAGCTGGTGGCTTTGGCAGTTTATTTGTACTTCTCTTTAGAGTGTTGTTGAAATAATCAAGAATTTATTTTTTTTGGGCTATGTGGTGAAAAATTGAAAATCTTGGGACTCTGTGAGGACCAATGGCTGGCATACAAGTGTTTGGTAATGGGGTTGACATCTGGAGGCTGTTGTGTCTTGTGAATGAGGAAAACAATTGAGTTGAAAGAGTGATCTTTTGTAATTTCTTTTAATTGTCTTTCTTTTTTTTTGGTCTACAGTGGTTGGATTTCGATAATGTTTGGGAATATGATATCTAAAACCAAACCACAAAATCCATGCCACGTGGAATCATGGGCATCACCAGTCCTACTAAGTCTGCATATTTCAGGCAAAAATTACAAGAAATTGTTGCATTACATACGCAGATCTTCTTCTTCTTCATCTTCAGCTACAGTGAGAATAATTAAGCACAAATGGCTACCACAGTTATGAGCTCATTGACTCTAAAGCCCTCTGGATTCACAGTTGAGAAATCAACAGTGAGAGGACTTCCCTCACTTACTAAGAAGACTTCCTTCCTCCGGATTGTGGCCAGTGGAGGCAAGAAGATCAAGACCGACAAGCCTTTTGGTCAGTACTTAATTCTAATTCAAGAACTTGCGTATATATATATATATATATATAGACACACGGACATATAATCTGTGTTGTTAACAGGTGTTAATGGAGGCATGGCCTTGAGGGATGGAGTTGATGCTTCCGGCAGGAAAGGAAAGGTTAGTTTGTCTCTGCTTTTCACCTCACCCTTTTCATCTTTAAAGAAATCATTTTTAATCCTTAAAAATTCTTGCTTTCAGGGAAAGGGGGTTTACCAATATGTTGACAAATATGGTGCTAATGTCGATGGATACAGGTAAAACTAATATATCAATATTTCTTGCTGTTTGATAACCTAACCTAATCTAATCTAATCCTAGAGGTTAATTGTGGTATAAATGCAGTCCAATCTACAACGAGAATGAATGGTCTCCGACCGGTGATGTGTATGTCGGAGGTACTACTGGATTGGCAATCTGGGCTGTTACTTTGGCCGGAATTCTAGCCGGAGGTGCCTTGCTTGTTTACAACACCAGTGCCTTGGCACAGTAAACAATAGTATTGTACCTGTAATCTGTCTGTTTCTACTAGTTTATGTCTCAAAACAATTCTTATCTTATATTTCTGGGGCTGCAAACTGTTTGTCAGAACACTTTCCCTTAAATTAAAGAATATAGTGGAATTTTTATATGTACCATCCAGCACAAATAACTTGAATTTCTATTCTTTTTCTGAACGGCTTCCATGTCATGAAACCTGGTTTCAAAAGTTTCTACCATCAATGGATGGACAAACAAAAAATTTACTCTTTCCAGTATACATATGAAAACAAGAAACCAGTTCTAGCTTTTCCAGTGGCTAGTAAATCAACTCAGTAACTCCTTCCTCCACAGAAATCTCATTTACCTTATCATCCTTTTCATATGGGAAATTTGAGCATTCTTTATATTATAAGTCAAGTAAAATGTCATCATCTTCATGCTGGAGAGGTGCATCTTTTATGTTTGAGGATCCTACTTGTGCAATTCCATCCACTGTCATAGGTCGAACAATCTGCATATGGAAATCAATGATTCTCAACTCTTTTCTTTTTCCAGGTCAAATGTGAAAAGCTATGTGCTTGTCCTAGAATAATATATATATAATCTGGTAAGAAGACAAGAAGATTATAAGACCTTCTCTATTTCTTCAGCCAGCTGTGGGTTTTCTCTCAAGTATTGTAATGCCTTTTCCCTTCCCTGTCCCAACCTTTAATGGGAAGCACAAAAATACAATTGAGATAATAATTAGTGATACAAAAATGCATTTTCAGACATGTAACTACTCCTGCAACCGGTAATGATAAGCTACACCATTGCTGTAAATGTGATGGACTAACCTGTGATCTCCGTAGCTATACCACGATCCTTTCCTTAGCACGATGTTTGTTATTTCAGCACAATCAAGGATGCAACCCTGAAGAACAATTTAAAATTCAGATAATAAATAACAGTCAATAGAATACAAAAGAAACGAGTATGCTTATGCTGCTGATGCTGATGTTACCAGTTTGCTTACACCTTCACCAAAAATGATTTCAAACTCAGCCTGCTTGTAAGGCCTTGACACCTATAATTCAATCAACCAGCAGTATTTTCAGGATTTAAACTATGTGCAACCAAACGGATTAAGGTAATTTTGAACTGCAATAAATGTAGTAACATCACAATTAAAATATATAAACCCATCTTTACTACAGAGATTTGACAGAGCCAAAACTGAAATGGAATGAATTCAGAATTGCAACCATCATAAAGATTGGAATCATCATGATTGACTATAAAATGTTCAACTGCACATTTCCACAAGAAGAAAATGAATCCTAACATCAACCAAATTATCCTTATTTTGAGATTTGAATCAAAAGAATTTCATGAAGTTACCTTACTCTTTTGAACTCTTACACGAACCTTAAGGCCAATGTCTTCATCTCCCTTGTTCTAGAGCAACCATAAGTTCATTAAACATGTTGAAATATAAATGCAAACAATATATATAGATGTATAGACCAGTTGTACAGATATTTGTGCTTACAGACTTTATCTTCCCAATTGGTCGTATCTCAAGTCGCACTGATGCGAAGAACTTCAAAGCAAGCCCTCCACTGGTCACCTCAGGATTACCATAATACACGCCAATCTGGTTCAACCCAGAAAAGGAACTTTACAAGCTTCACATTGAAATAAAACATTGTTTGCAAATGGAATAGAAAGTAATAGTTTTTCAGAAAGTGAGCCATATTTGGTAGAAGAAGGGATTTAACTTTTTTTTATAGTTTTAAAATGGAGAGAATAATAACTGAGGGAGAATACCTTGTATCTTATTTGATTTAGGAAAATAAGGGTACAACCGGCCTTGGAAGCATTTCCTGACATTTTACGTAATGCTTGACTCATAAGTCGGGCTTGCAAACCCATCTGCTGCATTCCAATTTCCCCCTGTAAGAAAGAAGAAAACATAAAGTCAGCATTGTAACAAATTATGAGGTCCTAAAATCAGGAAAAATGCAAGAACATCTCTTACTTCAATTTCAGCTCGCGGTGTTAGAGCTGAGACTGAATCAATACAGATGAGATCCACAGCACCAGATCTACACATGCGATCTGCGACTGTGGCATCAGAACGTTCAGTTAGTGAAGAGTAACTGGCTGCTAGCCTCCAGCTTGACAACCAAACAATACATTCCAAACTCGTGTTATTTTTACTTTCACGATCTTAGAAAAGCAAAGAAATTACTCTCAAGTGCCATTTCTCCATTGTCAGGTTGGCAGACAATCAAGTTTTCTACGTCTACCCCCAGTGCTTTGGAGTAAGCAGGATCAAAGGCATGCTCAGCATCAACAAGCATTGCATTTCCTCCAAGCTTCTGCATAGTTATGTAGAAGAACTTGCATGTAGGTAGTGGAACAAGTACAAGCAAATATAAAGTATCATTTAACAGGGATGCATTCAGAGCCACCTTAAGACTGAAGGAACCAATAGAGGCCTATTACTCTTGCAGTAATTCAAACACCACTTTAATGTGTACTTAGCAATTAGGTTATACCACATTCTCTCTCAATCATACATTCCATCCCTTTCTCACAATATACTATTAGTATTACTTTCCAGCTATAAACTGCCCAGTTATCATAAGCATATATTGTAGAAAGAGGCATACTAACCTGTACTTCTGCAATTGCATGTAACGCAAGGGTGGTTTTTCCACTGCTTTCTGGACCATATACCTAAATTCAAAATATGCCACAAATTAATACCATTAAAGTAAAAGACATCATTCAGATGATGCTAAGATAAATCAGATGACAAGAGTTCCTTAAAGGTCATTTAGTGCTTAATAAGATCCAGGGTCCCATGGTTTCTCTTCTAGCATCAGTTTTCATGACAAGTATCCGAATAATACAATTTCCTCCAAAAAAGAATAAATTTTATCCATTCTCTACTCCTTTCATTTCATATGCCACATGCATGAAAAAGCACCAGAATGAAGTGCAAAAGAGCAAAAACTGTAGATATATCACCTCTACAATTCTTCCTTTGGGTAATCCACCGCCCAATGCAAAGTCTAGTGTCAAGCAGCCACTTGGAAAAGTTTCACTGGAAAAAGAAAATACAATAACAGAAATAATACTTTGAAACATAAGAAACAAATGCAGTTTATTTGGATTTTATAACTACTCTCTCCTATCTTGTTGCTGGAGCACCTGACGTCCAAAGAAGATATCTAATATTGAATTTCATTTGCTCTCATTCCTATCAAGGACTTTTTGCTTGTTATTTATTTTATCTTTTATAAGAAAGAAGGGTTCTTACACAAGGGCGCCACCTGCACTTCCTAATCTTGTAACACTTCCTTTCCCAAATGAGCTGTTTATATCATTCATTGCTGCTTCCAATGCTTTTTGCTGGAAAATTTTAAAACCAGTAATAAAATCATCACGTGTGAATAAAAAGAAGGACAGTGCATATTAAAGAAGAGCAACAAACAACATTACAGGGAAAAAAAAGGAACTTTAACCCAACTAAAAGCATATGACGATATTATGCACATAATATCTATCCAGAAGCACAGAAAACACAAACATAAGTCTTTTGAGCTGATACAGAGTCATTTGAATCTTTAACACAGAAATGGTTAGATTACATAAACCAAACGCAAGTGCATAGGTAAAAGAAAAAGCATTAAAACGGACCCTGTCAATAAAACGAGGGTCAGAATCAGCAGAGAGAGCTCCATTCACAAATTCCGAGCGAACCCTTGACGGTTTAACTGCAAAATGCTGTTTTGCCAAATGGGAAGATGAAGACCACTGGAAAACTTGAAGTAAAGACTTGTTCTGAGGCAAAATATTAGGTGACTGACAGTACACATTAGAGCAAAAGAATTGGGGCTTTAGAGGGCAAGAAATAAGGTCCATTTTCATCAATTTATTATACAAATTCTCTGCTTTCGACCGGAAGTGCACTAAGATTCAGAAGCAGAGAGCAAAGTGTTCAAGAACAAGAAATTTCTGAAGCAGACATTTTTAGAGACACGCTTCTTAATATTGCAGATATTTTCTCATTTGTTGAAATGAAGGTAGGCACAGTATACTAATAAAGCTGCCAAGCGACGTCGTACTCTGGGGATCCCACTGCCTACCGGCTACCGGCACTTGCTTATGAAAATTTGATGAGAAGAATTGAGAATTTCATTTTGGTCCTCCTCCACTTTTCTATTTATCCAAATTGTCTACCCTGAAAAATTTCCACTTTGTCCGTAATTCCATTAACATTATTTAAAATTGAAAACATTTCTTGGTTTATGTTTCTTTATAGGTGTCAAATAAAGACAGAATAATTATTGAGGCCAAAATGATATTACATTAAAATACAAGGACTATTTTGTTAAACGGCTAAGAAGAAGCATAAAATTGGAAAATAGAACGTCACAAAAGGAAGCAGACTGCCGGAAAAAAATCTCTCAGCCAATGTCTGACGGAACCCCAACGGAGCCACACTGTGACGACTCCCTTAACGGCGGCGATAATGAGAAGAAGGAAAGTAAGAACGAAGAAGAAGCATACAACAGGAATAATTCTCAGAACATGGCCCATGGAACTCCACAAGAGCCCCCTGATGATCAGGGGAACTCTGTTGTAGTTATTAGCGGCGATGATGATAGTTGCAGTAACGCCTCGTCGACCTCAGCATCTTCAATGGCGAAAGGTCTATCTACTTTCATATCTTCAGTTATGGAAGATTATGATTCCAGAGCTGAAGCCACTATTAGTAGCCAAAATCAGCTCACCTTTGCCCTTGATCGTCTTACTGGAGGTGATTCTTTTGCCCAATGATGCCTCTAATTTTAAAGTGCATTGCTTTTATTTTATCTTTAGAGTATTATCATTTCTGAATTTAGCTGATTTTATTGAGGGCGTGCATTTGCAGAACTTGATCAATTACTAGACGATGCACCTTTACCTTTCATTATGCAGCACGCTGCTAGAATTTCTGGGGTCAGAAAAAGGGTGAAATCCTTGAATTTGGTTTTGAAGTCCATCCAAAGGCGTATTGATAACATAGATGGAATTCTGTCTACCGGTTCAGTTCAAGGTATATTTTCATCTTTTATAGACACTGGTTTCTTTTATAGATTTTAGGTGTGTACGTTCACTTTTAGGTGTAAAGAAATGAACTTTAGGCTGCCTCAGAGTCTAAAGTTGAATTCTTAGTATCTTAGGCAATCTTGCTCAAGTTGCCTGCTTGGGGGATTTCGTAACAGTTCAAATGGCTTCCAGTTTGTGTGGTTGAGGAGAAGATAAAAAGTTTAATCTGAAGAACTTATTTAACAAACTTTTAGTCTTTGAATTACCTATTTTTCCTTGGAATGTTTGATAATTTTAGTTAATAGTTCCGCACTTATGCGCCAAAGGTTATTGCAGCTCTATTTTAGGCTTGCTAGAATTTTCATTTCCAATGAACTGTAATGCATGATATGGATGACGAAAGTATCTATGAAGAAAAAGCAAATTTATAAGGATAATCTGTTCAGAGGTTTCCATTTTAATACCTAGTAAGATGTAAGAGTAACAGTATGTTCCATTCTTTATATTTGCTTTTCTCTGCAGGAAACCCTGGACCAAGAAGCTGACACAGTTTTTTTGAAGAACAGGAGAGTGCTGAGTCAAGAATAATGGTAAAGGAACCTATTTTCCTTTTCCTGAACTTTTGAAGTTTGGACATTAGCGTAGGTCTTCTATGTTGAAATTTAATTTGCTTTTAGAGTGAAATGAGTTTGATATATATGACATTAGTAGCACAAAAACATTTTCATTTTGTCTATGGCAAACTATCCTTTGTTGAAAATTCCCTCTGTCTCTGATTTCTTTTGGATAACAGCACCAGTTCATTCAGATCCTTGTAGTCATGGTATATTTAGATATGTTTTCATCCTGAGGTTTCTGGTGACCTGTCTGCTAATAGTTGGTGTTGTTGTCAAGGCTTCAAGCATGAGTTATAATAAGATAGGTGTGACAGATGGGATGACTTACAAGCTACCATGTTCTTTTGCATTGATTTGCTGTTTGCTCCTGACTTCCTGAATGTAATATTGACCAGCTTCTTTGTGGAGACTGAAAGTGAACTTTTTCAGGCTAATAATGTTGTATATTTCCATGAAATTGTTTTTATTCTTGGAAGTTTGAGTCAGTGTGATGGTTGAGTAGATAAAAAAATGTCATGTATACATACAATGGCCCAACAAAATATTAATTCTCTATTGATTCAGGTATTTTGACATCCTCATGTGTATATTTCTGTATTTGATTGAGTCCTAGGGTGGAATGGTATGTTGAATAAACTTGAATCCTATTTGTTAATCTCAGTTGTAGATCTCCTTGTCTTATATATTGACTTTTGTAGAGATTTGGATAGTGGAACTGCAACCAGAATGGAACCATACGGCTGATGAATAGTGGGTAGTATAAATTTTTGGGGCTTGATGACTATAACTTGCAAGATATTGAGCTCTTTGGTTCTTTTGTGAGACCTGACTGATGACAATCCTGTTTACCCTCAACTTATGGCCAAGGATGCAAGAGTGTGCAAGAAATTGGGGTAAGCTAGCCAGCTTCACTGTTTGCTATACAATTCTTACATAGCTTAGGAAAGCATTTCTTTTCTTGGTAAGGAGCGATTTTTTTCGGCAATGAGTATATGATGTTACTGTAATTGATGTTGCCTCTGGTTGTGTTTTGTACCTAGAAATTAAATGTTATCATTTTATCTGGTTTGATAGTTGAGTTTTTTTTTTCTTTTAGCATCTGTCTAGCTAGCAAAATGCTATCAATACTATTGGTCTCATCAGGGTACCAATTGGGCCCAGAAGAAAAATCAATCAGCTTCATTCTATGTATCAAAATAGAGCCCAGTGAAACAATCCAATGGATAAGTGACAGATCTAAACAAATTAGGTCCTTTCACTGAACCCAAGGAAAATGTGAAAAGTACTCTTTAATTATAGGCCTCTGGTTCTTGACTGCTGATAACTATTAGCTCAAGGGCCAAAACAACAATTGGGAGGAGCAGAGACTAGGTTTCTTGCATCCTTATTCTTCTTCAAGATGCTGTTAGGCATGTCATAATCATAATCACCTGCAGGTATCATATTTGTATTGGGAAGATTACTAGTTCAATCCTTCTCAGAGTTTATCCATATCTTGAGTATCAAATTAATTTCAAGATAGTTGAATAGTTAAGTGTAGTCAGATATTGAATATTTTTGTTCATTTGATGGCTTGAAAAGATTGTGTGAAATTTACTTGCGGCTAAATAAAGGATCAAATAGCAAAGATAGGAATGTTGAACTAGTTTATACCACATAGTGATGTGTGTATCTCACCACAAGGAAAGTATTGTTTGTATCTCATTATTGGAGGGAGTTTGGTTGTAAGTTCCTTTCACAAATCCCTTACATATAGGACTATACAATGGGAAACTGAGATTCTTCTTAGACTTTTTGGCTCCCATCCATAAACCTAACCTAATTCTCATCACTTTTCTATTTGTCATCTGTTCTATGTATTGAATTTCTTAGTTGAATATTAACAAAAACAAATATTAAGGTCCCTTTCATTTGGTTCAGCTTATAACAATCATTTTTCTATTCTATGTCAAGAAAAGTGACCACTCGTGTGGAATTCATTAAACAATTCACAAACATAGATTAAGGCCTGGATTGGGGTGACACAGGGACAAAATATGTATAGATATTTAACATTTTCTTGTTAGTTTAATCAGGAACCTATTTGATGAGAAACAAAAAATAAATAAAGAAGCAAATCTCAGGGGTGAGCTCATGAGGATTTTTGTGTTTTTAATTAATTTTTTTTCTCTCTCAATGTTGTGCTTACATTGTTAGTTTAACAAAAAAAAAAAAAGGATAATAATAATATGAAAGAGATAGTCATACTTTTGAGAAAGATGACCCTATCTAATGTTTTTATATAATTCTCTCTTGTTGTTTTGTGTTTGGCACTATTTGCCATCTTCAAATTCTATTAGATGATAGAAACTGAAGTTAAACAAATAATGAAATAAGGGGTTGGTCACTTGTTCAATGCCTTCATTTGAATTTTTTTGGCATTTTCCTTCTGTAGCCATCATTTTTCTCCTAATTGAATCTATTATTGTTTGACCTTCATATATGCTTAAAATGCAATTACTTCATAAATTTACACTCTGCCCTTTCCCAATCTATTGTTTATTATTAATGGTTCAGTGTTGGAATTTTCCTTCCCATGCAAGTATGTAGTCTCCTGCAATGACCTTTTTGTGATAGTTGGTTGGATATGGTGTGTGTTTATCCTCACGAATTAACCTTCCCAAAATATGAGTATTCATATATACTAGAATGTATTTACAAAATACAGGGAAAAACATTCACCTACCTAGCTAGTATATTGTACTCCCTATTCTACTGTTTTTCTTTAGTGGTGGAATTCTTCCCAGCTTCTTGAAGCTTTAGAGGAAAACAACAAAAAAAGAAAAGAAAAAAAAAATCAATATTGGTTCCACATGGTAGAGAGAGCAACTTCGGATAGGAAACTCTCAGAACTTGTTTCTCCAAAGCTTGAGGAAGCTTTGATGCTCTCAGGATTGTTATTGTCGTTTTCCAACTTGGTTAGCTGATTCAACACGTCCTTGATGACCTTTTTGTCGCAAGTGGAAGTATGAAGGTAGCTTCCAAAAGTTGGCAAATTTCTGGTGGAGAAGTTGGGATCCATATGGGTGAGGTATGAGAATGGTTGGCAGCTACTGCTTTGGTCTGCTGGCGTCGAAATGGAGAAGCAGGGCACTTGCTCAAACTCATTATTATTATTATAGTTCGTTTCTGTCTGTTGAGTTTGGCCAAAACTAATGTAAGGATCCATTAATGCCGGCAGCAGGTATGATGAAGACGGGCTGTTGTCTCCACCACCACCACTACCACACCACCCACCTTCCATTTCTTGTTTTGCAATATTTTCTCTGTTTTTGTAGAACACCCGGCATAACACCCAATCTTCCTGTTCATGCATGCAGTTAACTAAAAGTTAATATATATATATATATATATATATAAATTAACTGGTGGCCACAGAAAAGAAGTGAAAACAAAAGAGCTAATTTCAGCATCCTTCATCTATCACTGTCCACCAAGATAGCTCCAAACTTATCATCTTCTTTTATGCAAAAAAGATCTTTTCTTTTAAAATATATATATATATATATATATCCATTATTTCAGATTCTCCTATATGGGATAGTAGTTTTTGTAATTAGTACGACTTTTCTTACATCTAATTAATGCAAAAAAAAAAAAAAAAAAAAAAAAATCTTGGTCAGATTGGTTGAGAATATTAGAATTGGTTAAAACCTCAATATCATCATAGAACATAAATACTATAAAAAAAATTGAGCGACAATCAATTCTTTGAAACTATGTAATTCTTTGGTGTGAAAGCAGCCGGCAACCTAATAATTACGATTAAGTCGTCATTTATTTTATTTTATTGACAGCTTGCAAATGGTAAACTGTTGACCTCAGAGATTTGTATATATATTTTTTTTAATTAAAAAAGGAAAAGAATAATTATTAACCTTAGGAGGAGGAGGAGGAGAAGGTGGAGAAGGGCCTTCGAGACGAAACTCATGCATCACCCAATCTGTTTTTCTTCCTTTGGGTGCTCTTCCTTGGTAGAAAACTAGGGTTTTCCTCATCCCGACAAGTGTACCTTTCCTGACTGCAGGTCTGTCTTTTCCGGTAGCCTTCCAGTAACCCGATACCGTGGCTCTATTTGTCCTAAGTCCCGTTGCATATTTCCTGTCTCTCTGTGTGTAGAAATACCATTCTTTCCCTCCCACACAAGCTGTTTCTGTACAGACATATTTATTAATCAATTAATCAATTTACTCATTTAACTATGGATTCATTAAGCTGACTTTACTTTAGGTGTATGTATATTCTGGAGGTAAGAAAGAAAGGAAATTTTTTGAAAGTGCTTGGATGAGGATGATGATGATTTTTTTTTTATGTGTGTAAGTAAGTAAGTCATTGTCAGCATCTTCCGGATAGGGTTATAATAGTGAGCCAATAAAACCCAAGTGTCAATTTTTTCAAAAAAGGAAATAAAATGACGGGCAAATTCTAACAAGTGGTTGAGAAACCTCCATTACTCAACATTTTTCTTTCTTTTCTTTTTTTGCATGAAGCTTGATTAATTAAAAATCATATCTTCACAATAGATATCTATACTGTAAAGTTTGTAACTTTAATAAGTTCTTGATGTTCAACAATGATATATATATATACACACACAATGCATGAGTTTCCAGCAGAATGATGTTAGAGAGAGAAAGAGAAAGAGAAAGAGAAAGGTACCAGGAATGTCCCAAGGCTCGCATTTGTTAAGGTCAACTTCTATGAGAAGAGGGAGAGGAAGTTGAGAGGAAGATACCTTCTTCATCAAGTAATCACAAATCAGTTCTTCATCTCTTGGATGGAATCTGAACCCTGGTGGCAATTTTGCCTCCACCGTGCTCAGATTGCTCATTTTCCTTTTTCTTTTTTCTTTTTCCTTTTTAGAGAGAGAGAGAGAGGTAGCTAAGGAAGATATAAAACAATTCCAAATGGCATATATTTATACACAGATACGCACACACACAATAAAAAAAGAAAAAAAATAAAAAATGTCAAATGTAATATTAATTTATCTAATAATTGATGATGAATAAATTTGATTTAAAAAAAGGAGAAATAAAAATCAAGTGGTGGAGAGTCAAAGCAGTATTCCGTGTAAGACTGGTATGAAGTTCGAAAAGGATTCTAAAGTTCCTACGTGTAAGATGACGTGGCTGGACTTGAGTTTCGCCAACCTTCTGACGTGGTCGTCGACAGAGACTAATTAGGGAAACTCCATTTCTCCCAATACCTCTTTTTCTTCTTTAACTAATAATAATAATAATTCACTTAAAAAGAAATTAATGATAAATATGGTTTCATTTGATTGTCTCTTTGGAAAACAGAAACCGGATAGGTTTGGCCAAAAAACCATATTGGAGCTTCTCTACCGTGTCCACCACTTAATTTCTCTTCTCTACTTATGACGTCCTCCCTTTCAACCAAAACAAAATATCACATATTTCCAATCAGTTTCAACTAATTCTAGATTGGGAGAAGACAGCAGCCTTAATTATTCATTTTGCTATGGGATGAAGAATATGTGTTTTTACTTTCCTTTTCACAGTACAGCAGTGTATGAATACGGGGAACTCAGGTTCTGATATGTTTATACCTATATATATGAACATTTCATGTTATGTCGGGGTTATAAACTTTTTATAACCAACCATTGGTGTACGTAGGTTTAAAAATGTTTTTTTATTTATTAAAAAAAAAAAGGTTCGTGTGTATGTAATATGCCCACCTTGCCCAAACCTGGGTTATGGTTGCTTCCGTATATGAATTAGGATGAGTTAAGGGGAAAAGCTGTTTTTAGGGTTTGCCAATAGATTGGAGGAAACTGATGGAAGCAATATATGAATGAATTCATGATTGTTAATAATTAGGCATCTGGAGCAACCAAAAGTCGTCACCTTTTTCTTCAAAATCACTCAAATTCCTTCCTTCTGTACGTGGTTTGATGGTGATGAATCATCCATATCATCATATTAAACTGCAACAATTAAGGTTTAAGATTTTTTTTTTTTTTTTATATTTTTTAAAATATAAAAAAATTAAGGAAACGGTTGAAACCAAAACCAGGAAAGGATGTCATTTTGGAGGGAAAAGTTTTGATAAGATTTACGCCACTATCACAGACAGCTGATGCTGAAAACGAAACATCTATTGTAACTTTCAACAACTTAATTTTAATCAACATACAAATTAAAGAATTTGTGGTGTTTATTTCTGCCCATCTCTCTGGGATTTTTTTTTTTTTTTTTTGACAAGAAACTGGCACGTGTCCTTTTTTTTTTTTGTACTTTTCCCCGAATACTTTGAATGGAAAATTTCAAGATTCTTCTTTTCTTTTCTTTTTTTACAGGGTTCACTCTTTTTAGGGATGGCTACGTTTAGGGTCATTTTTAATTTCAACAGTTATAATCAGAGCTTCATCTTTAAAATCATGATCACTTCACTTGGAATACCCCAGCCACTTTCAACCTTCTATACAACACGACAAATGTAGATTCAACCATGGACAGGTATACCACCCTCTTCTTCTGCCATCTGCCATCTGCCTCTGTCTGTCTCTTTGTTCCTATCTCTCTGAACAGTAATTATCCAAACCCACAACCTTGTCCTCACCTCCACCCCTCACTCTCCAAAAAATAAAGATCACAATGGGAAAAAGTTAAAAAAATGGCCATTTTTTCTTGTCCCTGAAAGCTCCAAGTAGGTTATGTTCTCCAGGACAAAGAAGAAACTTTTGACCACAGTGAAGAATTTGTACACGGGAATCTACTTCCCCACAAATCTTGAACCGCCAAAAATAATAAAAAATGCTTTCTTTATCAAAACTAAAGAGCCAGGGCAATGAATGATACGTACTTCAGATGAGGTTACAAGCTAGGAGAAATGATACGTTTCTATAATTCATCATGATCTTTACCATGTCAAAGGTCAGAAATTTATCCATGGAAACTAAAATATATCTCTTTCCTACAAAGTAAAAAAAGAATATATATATATATATATAATATATATATATATATATATATATAGAGAGAGAGAGAGAGAGAGAGAGAGAGATTTATAAACAGGCGTTGTTTCTGAGGAAGGAGAGAAGGTCGGAATCTATGTCTCCCTAACTCTATTATAATAACATAATTCAAGTTGAGAACCAACAATTTGCTTATAATTTAATGTTAGGCAACGCCAATTCTACGTGGAAATTAAGAATTTAAGCAGACTGGAGGATCCCGGAATCCAGACCTACACATTACCACATTAACTTATCCTTTTTCTTTATCTCAACTTGTAAGAAAGAGAAAGAGCTTAAGGGGAGCTTAAGGAGCTTAATGTTATTGGTTCCCAGGTATGCCGGTCATAGATAATGCTTAAATAATAATAATAGTACCACTGACAAATACAAGTAATTCTATTCTAAGCTGCAAATGGAATTACTTTAAGGGTTCAAAACAACATAAGCATTTTTAGAATCAGTCTTCATAGTACTGAATCAGAGAACTTTTAACCACACTTTCCCATGTTGACAACAGCAAAACCAGAGCATTTTTAAGGAGACTTCCGTGTGAACCTCAAAGAATGTTAATCTAAGAATCATTCAAATCCTTGAGGGAAAAGAAAACATTGACTAGGCAATGTACAAATGATGGTATTAAAAGCATGCTCCCAGTATGGTATAGAATTGTTGTATAAAAGAAAATAATGATGATCATTGGCAATGGTGATTAAAAGATAAAAGAGTGGTCCTCCACGTGGAATCAATCAACTAAGACTTGCAAACGGGAACAGAATAAATTGAAACATAAACAAACGAGGAGAACAAACTGAACAAGAAATATATTTCCCAATCCTAGAATTACATCAGTAAGTTATATGGAACATAATATAACTAACCTCTTGAGATAAAAAGAGATTGTCAAACTTTCTTAGCAATTAAAGCCATGTTCCTGGGAGATAATATAGGGTCAAAAATAGGTACCATAACAGCTTCCAGAATATCATCTTGCTCCTGAAGGAATAACAACCTATCAAGCAGAAGAAGAGTTTCTAGAACCGGTCCAAGAGCAGCTCGAATTGACCAGTAAGGCCCTATCAGTCCCTGGTTGGAGTTGACAATACCACTTAGTAAACACTTGCAAACAATATGTACTGGGCAATGCAATATAAGAAGATTTTTAACCAACTTACAATAAATGAATTCGTTTCCTCCCACACTTGATTCAAATGAATGCTCTGCAAATGAGGAAGGCCAAGGCGGCCTAGACCAGATTCACAAAATTTGACAAATAATGAGTATTTGCCATAGCATCCATAAGAATATTTAGCAGCATCAGCTTTGCATAGTGAACCTGCAACGGTAAATTAGAGATTTCAGGTACAATTATACACCCAAAGCCAAAAGGTATACTCTCACACAGACAAGCAACCATGAACATATTTAATAATGCTCAACAAATATCTATCACTAACATTATCATTAACCAGAAATGTCAAGATGTTTAATGATCTATTCAGTTTTTGCTGCCCCTGTGTCTTTGGCAAAAGATGATTCTATACTGAAACAGCAGTAAATAGCTTCCCTGTCCCTTGGATTTCTTAAGTATATGTGGCAAGTAATTCAGGAAAGAGGTTCTCAGAAACACCCATTAAACTTTTTACCTATTTTCTCAACATTTTGGGGCTCAGCATAACCCAGTAGAAACCGACTTCCTTCATCCCCTGAAACATTCTGAGATAAGGTTGCAGAAAAGCCTCCAGGGTTTTCATAATTTAGATTAGTCTCTAGTATCCTACGGTGCTGTTGACGTCTCAAAGCTTTCCCCTGACGACCCACTGTGGGGCTTTTAGCCAATGTGTCCGGGTAGTATTGATAAAGAACCTTAAAATGGGATAGAACATTAGTAGGTAGAGCCAAGTTGCTGATGATCACAAGATTTACAGCATTTAGAGTAAAAATACAAATATAATGATGTACTTATTATAGAAAAACGAAACTAGTGTTAACACTCACCGTCTGGAAGGCAGCACGAAACGCATGCAACTCAAAATTATGAAGACCAGCAACTTTTCCCATACCCCTCCATCTCTCTGCACTCTAAAAGGGAAATCAGAACCAAAAAGCATCAGTCATAAGATAATTCAATAACCACTCTGCAAAAACCCATGGTGTGAGTAGTATGACCAACTAGTCTATGTGGGTGAGTAGACAAATTTTACAATATATTTTACTGCTGAGAAGTTATGTACTTTCAAAACTAATGTTCATTTACATACCTGACAAGCAAGATCACGTGCACTTTTCCCGAGTGGAAACCCAGCAGATTTAACACCTTCACTCATTGGAAAACCACAGGGAAAAGAAGCTTCTTCAGTAGCTTGCTCAGACAGTAAGTTGTAGCAACATCCAATGCTAATGACTGCTTTAATTTTATCACTCTCCAAGAATGACCTTATGAAGACAAGGCATAAGTTCAGGATAATGAAGATAGCCTGAGCCCTGCGTAATATAACTGCAAGGTTCCCTTTCCAGATTATTTTCAATACAAGGATAATTCCATTTCATAAATACTCCTCTGGTCTAAGATAATTTCATCATGAAGAAACATCAAAGTTCATCCCATTCATCTTAAGAAGAGATTGCCACTTTCTTCAACAATGGTACCAAGAAGTGGTGATCTCTTCTTAAGATGAATGGAATGGCAGAAAGAAGAAGGTTGAAGAGGGAGCTCACCTCAGCATTGCCACTGAAAGATCTCCGCAAGCATGAAGTCCGGCAAGAACCAATGAACAGTTGTAACTCACATAAGAGGAAGAACATGCCAATCTCCCTTCAGATGTTTCTTTGGATTCATCAATGGAATTTTTTTGTTTTAGATTTTTATCATCTTCTATTAGGGAGTCACTGAAGGCTTTCAATGTATCAGCAGATAGTACCTGACATGTGACAGTTTTGGGAACCCTCAGCTCCATTTTTCCAAATCTGACAAAATAATGCACACAATGACACATGCATCAATAAAAAATAATAAGTAACAACACTGAATAAACTAAGTTGAGAAATGCATACCTAGATTCGCTTAACTTAGCTGCATAATGCTTTCTTATACGTTCAGCCCGCGCATCAGTGACTTTCCCGTGATGCGAAGAGGCATCAATTGCAAACACAGAAAGCTCATGTTCAAAGGAAAGTACTTGTGCCAGATAGCCCTGGAAGAATAAGCATTCAGATAAGACGGGTGAAATTAAAAGTGAGAATCTTTTTTGGTCAAAAGTATTGTAGCTGCAGAAAATGAAAAAATAGTATAAATTCCAATTATCAAATTTTCGGGAAAATTCTTGCTTAAGGCCCCATCACATCAAAAACATTTTGCTACACTCTTCATTTCATCATAAAGTGGCCCATTAAATATTAAAATTTACAATAAAACGTGTAAGATAGTTCGAAAGAACGAACAGAATTACTTAAGCTTACTGGGGAAGAGGAATTAAAAAGGAAAATTGCAGCAACATACAAGCTAAAGAGGTTAGCACCTGACCAGCGCCAACATCAAGTATTGTGCTTGATTCAACTTCTTTTGCAACTGAACTTACTAAGGAAGCAAGGACTTCTATCTGCTCATGAAAATTATAGTATCAAGTAGTTGTTAGCTTTCCCACACCACAGTTCAGAAAGGCAGCTGATGCAACCACAAATAACACATTTGAAATTTATATAAAATTCAGTATCAAACAAAGTGAGAAATTTTGAATTCAGCACTTCACAACACGCGCAATTAAAGAACAGAAAAGAAACAGGACATGCATATAATGAAAAGTAAATAATTAGGAGAAAAAAGAAAAAAAAAAAAAAAAAACTGAAACAGCATTCCCTACTTCATGTTTTTTCTTACGATTCATGCCTTGTGTCAGAACATTATTCAGAGATTGCATGTGGAGGCCCGGAATTATCTGCAGGGAAAGACATTGTTAAGGTCATTATGTTAAATACTACCAATTTCACGACAGGGTAGCAAGATAATCAAACAGAATTTGATATGAATCAGTAAGTACCTCCTCCAAATTCGCCTGGTGACGAGGAAGAGAAAGAGCCTTCAAAGTGTGGACAAATTCTTTAAGCGAAGCAGGCCAGTGATCCTGTCAAGATTGCATACAGAATAGCAGTTACCAATCATCCAAGAAACACATATTATTGAATTAATCTCAATTAAAAAAATCATTCATAACTTTGCTTAACAATAATCAGCTAGGAAACAGGAAGCTCTCAAGAAAATTACCATTTTACCAATGAGAATATAAATATAAATATATATATACCTGAACAACACCGGAGGGGATTAGGAGGAGATTTTCAACAGGTTCATCCCGAAGGCAATCCATCCAATCTTTATCCACGGATTCCCAAAGTTTATCCTTAAAGAAATTGACGACATGAGCGTCCAATAAAAATCTATAGGGGTTCAGAAAATCGATAATAGCTCGAATCCATTGCAGCGTTTCGGTCGCTGTGTTACAAGAGTACTTGAATCGGGTGGTGTGCATGTTCGTCGTCCCCGCCGGCGGGCTCAGTCTGTAACTGACTATACCCGGTTCGTGACGTCTCTCGAAGGAGACAAAGAAAGAAAAGGGTAAAAACGTTTTTGCTTCTAAATGAGACGAAAAGCGTTAGATTCGTCTCCGATATCTGTAATTGAATATATTAAATTAGATTGTTGGACATTAGTGCGGACTGAGGAAACGACAAAAAAAACAATTCCTTGATTACTCGGGCGAAAAAGAGAAAGAAAAAAATAAAAGAAAAGACGATCACGTGAGGGGACAGATGGGTGAGCTGGAAAAGAGAAAACGGGACAATATAAAGAAAAAGAAAAGGCAAAAGGAAAATGGAAAAACCTCCGGTAGCTAAGCTCCTCGTAGTTTCTGAGTTGTGGAATTTCACAACATTTTACTATTAGTTAACATAAATTTCTTTCATTTCTATAAGGAGAGAGAGAGAGAGAGAGATAAAAAGAAGAGTGTGGCGTTGGGAACCGACAGTTCACGAGCACGTTCTTAGACTGTAAATGTAAGCCCCTGATTCCAGGATCCTCGCCATATTATTATTATTATTATGCTTAGCAATATTATTAAAATTCAAACGACACATTTTGCTAAATTTAAGGTTGCCCGAGTTTTTTGTTTTAGACACACTCTCCCTTCCATTCCATTCCATCCCATCCCATCCCATGTGCTCAAGTAACGGCCATCTGTTTGAGAGAATTAATTAAACGTGAGAATATTGTTTTTTTTTTTTTTAATGAAAAAGATGATGAGGGGTAGCCCAATTTTACGAATTAATGCTGCAGGAAAAGGACAAAATCAATATATATATATATATATATATTGAGATTGATACCCAACAGTAACCAGCCACTGCAATATCCGTCGGTCAAACAACAGTTTCCCTTAAAAATCAAAATCATATTCTCTTCATACTGTTACTCCTACTCCTACCCTCTTACCCATACATTAAATGAATACAATTTTTATTTATTCTTCCTAATTTAATTTATTATGGGCTCTCTAATCAAATACCCAAGATTCTTCTCTCTAAAATAACAGATCCGAAACCTCTCTCTCTCTCTCTCTCTCTCTCTCTCTCTCTCTCTTTGCCCCTCGCTTTCCAACTTCAAATCAAAGAGTTCTCTCTAGTGTTTCCGTAGCCTATACCTATACGATACCTTCCTCTCTTCCTCCGCGCATGCATGCGTCTTTGGCATGCGCAGAGCCGTGGGATAACGACAATTGCGCAACTTGGAGCCCACCTTTCTCCCCTTCCCCTTCTGATTCTGATACAGATGTACCTCTCCTTCCCTTGCTCACACATGGATTTGGGGGGATGCATTCATGAAATCATTCTCAATCCACATCAATGGAATAGTATGCTCAAGGGCAGAGAGCCCAACCTTTGTAGTTTTCAACTATCTTCTTATTTTCATCTTATAAATCAACAATCCCAATCCCAATCCCCCATAGGATACACCAACCAATATTCAATGCAACAGTTGATACAGAATAAGATGGACAAAGGGTACCTCCATAATCACAATACTGTAAGCGTTCCAAACTTGTTAGATTTTTTATCAGAACTGAACATGAACAATCCAGAAAACCAAACAATGTTCAAAATGGGTCCAAAGATTAATGCTGAAACGTTACCAGCATGCAGCATCAATAACTGAAAATCTATTATATAGACATAGAAAGAGAGAGAGAATAGTTTCCTCAACTTTAATTTTCTTGTCTTCAATCAAACATCACAATCCCTTGTCACAAAGAAAAAGCAAAAGATACCGCAGTCAATAAATTCAGATGTTCTCTACTTGACCCAACACCAAAAAAAAGAAATACAATAAAAAAAATGGTGCCTGACTTTATTTTAGACCTATCAATAAAACGCTGGGAAAAGAAAAAAAAAAAAAAAAACAGTAGCAGTAAATGAAGTTCCAAGTAGTATTAGTTAGTAGTCCTATTTGGGAAGCAGCTGACACCATTTAAGACATTAAAATCATTAGGCACCAATTACAGTGAAAGTCTAAACAAGATAGAAAGATGAAAGGCCATCATCCATATCTATTCGCAACAGGAGTAAAGGTGTTGGTCAGGAAAGGGGAGTAAATATAAAGAAGGTGAAAAAAAAAATTGGGGATCAGACTGACGTGCAAATATATGTTTATATATATGATCAGCAGAGCTGGCTGCATCAGAATATTTATGTGAATCTTGTCATCATTTCCCGAATTCAACAACAGAAAATTTATACTACATGGTACGCTACCATGGCATTGGCATGCATATGGTAGTACTGTGAAGGAAAGAAATTGAACGAGTAAACAAAAGTCTCATTGCCAATGCATATCACGTTACAGCAGTATCTACAAATAGTAATTTTATAATTTTGGTTTTTTTGTTTTTTTGTTTTATTGAATGGAACTAGTTACACATACCAGGAGAAGCGCGTAGGAAACACACGCTCGCAGTGAAGGAGCGAACAAATTGCACAGGCAACCCCCAGCAGGAAACACATCCACGAGATTTTTTAATAATTAAAAAAGAAAAAAACTGAAAAAGCAAGAAAGATGAACCTTTTGGAAAGCAAAAATAAATAAATAAATAAAGGAACACAGAGTAATAGGGGAGATTCCGCAAAAGTTTCGAGTAATAAGTACTTGTGAGGAGCATAGAAGAAAAAACAGAGGAATACTACTAACGACTCATTATAAAATTGAAGAAAATTTAACATTGGTTTTCTTCTGCATCAGAGTTAGCATAACAAAAAGAAAAAGAGAGGAAAAAAAAAAAAAGAAGAATCTAATCAAATCAACAAAGACCCAGTTCACTTCTCCACTTCCACCACCCCATATGTACATGTGATCTGACGGTAGTAGTTATCCAAATAGCAAATGGAACCCCACTAACAATGGTATCGCCTCAACAAAATTACAAAAAGTCATAACAAGATCCTTCGAAGAACCAAAAAGCTAAAAAGCAAAAAATTAAAAAAAAAAAAGAAGAAAAAATTAGAGCCCAAAGTGGGCATAGGAAAAGGAAAAGGAAAAGGTTTCATGTATTACCAAGTAACCCCAACCCGCAATCTCAAGTACGATCCGTGCGATTCTTGCTATTATTCTGCCCAACTTTGTTGCCGGCACCAATTCCCCCTGTGCTGACGCCAGCGCTTTCTTTTTTCTGCTGCGAGGAAGAGAACAACGGGAATCCAAAAACTCCCCCAGACTTCGAAGAACCTCTAAGCGAACAAACCGGAACGTTAAGAACCGGAGTGACCCGTACATTAGCAGAATAGGAACGCTCCATTCCTCTATGCTTATACCTGGGACCACCGTTGAAACTGCTTGGACTGCTAGAGCTTCTCTCCAAACTGTGAAACACTATCTTGCCAGAAGAATTCATTCGCGGACTATCTACTGAAACCCCTCGAATAGTTGTCTCCGGCGCTCTCCGCATTGGGCTTCGCCCCACGCGCACTGCCGTTGGATTCTCCGAAGAGAGTGCTCTTGACTTCACAACGCGTACTCTAGGAGGATTGTTACCGTGGCTATTCTGATTAGCAGCAATGCGGGAAAAAGAAGACTTCTCCGAATCCAGAGAAAGCCTGGGGAGATCGTCGTGTTCGTGACCAGAAGATGATGATGAGAGTGACAAGCGCGAGGATGAAATAGAAACAGACTCGTTATCTGCGTCTTTAAGCAATGGCAGGCTCAGAGAGGAGTCCAGCGAAGACGATAATGATGATTTTGAGTTCCGGTGAAGAAAATGCTTTAGAGATTTGTGAGCGCTAGTAGTGGTGTTAGTGGAGGATGTCGTTTTCTGCTGGTCCTGTTTGTTACTGTTCTGGTAAAGCTTTTTCAAGCCTAAAAGCTCTTTCCATCTACTGGAACACCTGGGAGCCTTGGGAGAAAACAAATAAGGATCAGTAGCGGAGATCTCATTTCTACGGCGGAGTTTGGGCGTGTCTGGTGACCTCACAACAGAGGTAGCCGTATCAGATGTCGTGGCTGGGCGAATCATGGAAAGGTGCAGAGGAACGAGCTTTCCGTCGGAGAAAAGCTCATCAGCAGGAAGCATTGTAACTGGATCTTCGAGTCGAAACTCGAAATCAACAAAATCCTTACCAGAAGCTTCCGGATCTGATTCCTCATGCTTATCCTTATCAGCACTCGTCTTCTCAGATACCGAACCCTTACCTACCCCAGAAGCTTTGGAACCATCCTCGTCAGGAAACTCTCTGCTAAAGGAGATTCTAGGACTCAACCAGCCGTATGAAGGAAATTTAGCCGGTGGACAGTCCAAAAAACTCTCCGTAGACATACCTATGTTGTTGACGCACGCCGACGCCATCTCCGGCGATCATGCAACTATTTCACTCAATTCCTTTCCCCTAGCGCTCCCTCCCAAAAAAAAAATAAAAATAAAAATCCTCAAACAAAAACAAAGCCTAACCAGTGCAATCAACAATGCCTCCAAAATCCCACAAAGGGAAAATGCCAAACAGCTACAATGTTCTGATACAGGAGAGAAAAGATTAATGTAATATAATGTGTATATGTATAGAGAGAGTAGAGGAAGAAGAGGGAAGGGATCAAGTGGGGAATGGAGGTTAGCTAGCTATCTAATACTACTTCTACTACTACTAGCTAGGGTTTGATATAGAGAGAGAGAGAGAGAGAGAGAGAGAGAGAGAGAGAGAGAGAGAGAGAGAGGGGGGGAAAATGGATGACGATGCCTTGTGAATAGTGTGTGCCCCAGCTGTGGGGGGCTGGCTACATATGAACAGAGGGAAGAGGTGCTGGATTGTGGGGCCCTTGTTGGAAGCGAATGGGGTGACTGCATCTGTACATTTGGTCAAAATAATGACGACGTGGCTCCATTTTTTCTGCTATCATCCAAAACAGCATTGGATTTTTCTTTTTCTTTTTGTTTTCTTGGAAATATCTGAATTATGAATTCCAAACTCCCACATCGGTAATTTAAAAAATTATTAATTACTAAACGATTATTAAATAGAATGAACTTGAATTTTTTTTTTAGTAAACTAATATTTGTTAATTATTAGGATATGGAAAAATAGTGGAAAGTGTACTGAAAAAAACATTTATGATTAGAAGAGAAAGGCATAATTTTATTGCAAAAAAATTGTTTTAGAAAATTTACCTTTTCGATTGTTTTCAGCCCGTCCACTTTCGTGAAAGATTTGACAACCTTTTAACGTACCTACTCTCTCTCACCTGAATGGTATATCCCTTTCCTATTAGAAAAGGCCATTTCAATCCAGCTTATATGTGTGTATATATATATATATACACACATATATATATTTATTTTTTCTTGAATTTAAGAAAATAATTTTTTTTTAAAAAAAAATTGTTGTTGAATAATAATAATAAGGGTGATGATATATAAAAATTTTGGATGGGTTAATGATTTACGTTGTTCTCTTGTCTGGGAGGTCGGGGAAACTTTGACTGAATTATTTGATGCACTTAAAAGCAGGAAGAGGGGGGGGGGTGGGGGCAGGGATCATATCCTTGGGCTGCTCAGAACTGCACTGCTGTATTTTATTTTCCCTTTGCCAAAAAGACTGTCTACTGATGCTTTTTAAGGGCTCCAACACATGGGCTGGATAATTATTTACCAATTAATCTCTCTCTCTCTCTCTCTCTCTCTTTTTTTTTTTTTTTTTTTTTTTTCTTGTTAGCTTTTTGTAATGGCTAATTTGCTTTTTATAGAGAATATATTCAGAATTATTTGAATTCAAAACTATTCAACAGTCTCCAATGTTACTTACAAACTATTTTTTAAAATAAATAAAAAAAAAAAGGCCTTGCCAGCTTTCTCATTTTAAGTACTGTCCAAAAGAAAAAGACATTTTATGAAGAAAAAAAAAAAGAAATAATTTAGTGTGGCTGCTAGGATTCGAGCGAAGGTCTCCACGGCTGCAACATAGAATTTTAACCAATAAACTACAGCCACTTTTATTCTTAAGTAATTTTAAATCTATAAAATATAAAAGAAAGTGAAGAAAGAGGATAAGAAAATTTCATTAAAGAAAATACAATAATATAAAAACACACAAATACAACAAAATACAAACGTTACACAAATTCAAAGCATAAAACATAATAATAACTATATGTATGATGTATGTATAACAGGCAACACAGTGGACGTAAAACAGTGATCATCAAGAAACGTGTTGCGTGGTCCTCAAGGAAACTGAAATCTCCTACTTGGAAGGTGGTGGAGCGAATGAAGGCATGTTTGGAAGAGGTGGGAGATTGACTTTAGGCATACCTGGAATTGTTGGCATGTTTGGAAAGGTAGGAAAAGATGGGATTGTTGGAAAATTTGGAATTGTAGGAAAGTTTGGTATTCCTGGAATTGTTGGAATAGTAGTTTGTAGAAGAACACGTCCTGCTTCACATTTTTCAACATTAATGCTTATTGTGATCATCATGATAAACATCATCACACCACTGTAACTGATTCTCGCCATTTTCTTGATATCTGGAGAAGTTTTGTGTTTCAGTTCTTGTTCTTTTTCTGCTGTGGTAATTTGATTCTTGTGTCTCTCTCTCTCTATATATATATATAGGTGAGCAGAGTTTAAGGATATTGTAAACTAATGTTTTAAGGTCATTTTGGTTATGGGTTGTTTGGAAAACTGTCTGATTATTGTTGTTGTTGTTAGATGACCTTTGTCTTTCGTAGGTTTTGAGCAGGTGGCAATTCTTGGGAAAAAAAGGGTTCTTGAATTTCCATCTGGTTTTTTTGTTAGTTAAACAACCTCGTTGATTACAATTTGTAGCCATCAGTAAGGCAGCTGAATAAGTCCCATTAATGGCTTTTATCCTAATTTGACTTTCATCAATTGAAAAATCAGTAAAAGAAAAAGACAAGTCTTTGATGGTTAATTTGATACTATTACTTAGAAGTTAGATAAGTACTGTACTGAGGAAGCTCAGTTACAGAAGAAATGGAGAGTAAAAAAAGAAAAAAGAAAAAAGAAAAAAGAAAAAAGTGAAAAATCATGGGAATCTACAGTTTCCAGGACCGCAATAACCAACATTTCCTGCTGAAACAGAGACCTGTGCATTCAATTCTCTTAGTCTGAAATGGATGAAACAGCTCCATTTTATTTATTTACTAAAAATTTGAACTGCAGATAAAAGGCTGAAACTAAACATAAATCCTGAGCTGAGCAGGAGAGGGAAAAAATTATAGCCTGTGGCCACCTTTACTACTGCCTTTATAACTCGTTATTACTCTCCATATCCTCATAAGAAAACAAATGTTCTTTTTCTAGTTTTACAAAGATTCAATGAATTTGGATTTGGATTTGGATTTACATGTGTTTGTAGCCCATACCATACCATTTGACAGCAAGACTCATCATCATCATGGCAGAAAAGTTCTGCACTTCAAGAACTGTTCATCTTACAAGAAATTTATAGGGTAAAAATAAAGTTAAAACCCTACCACAAATCATCAATTTTTTTTTCCACTTTTCTCAAGTTGTTGACAGTGTTGTGGTTATGCTCTGTTTATTCATGAATAATGGGATAAGGTTAGCAAGAAATCTCAAAAGCAAAAACTAGTTCTTTTAACTTAAAAACTCAATCTTTGAACACCATTCAACTACAAGGATAATTGTTTGCCATAAATCAGGACAAAGATCAAAATTTTGACCCAACAATGTAATCAACAATGTAATCATCACTAGTTTCCTCTTAGTTTCTTTCTGCTAACAGATAATTTAATGGAGTAGATTCTTACCTTAAAAGCCAAAATTTCTTGAAGATCATAAAAAGACAAAAGCTTTTGCAAATTCCTCCCCACATTGTTTCTCGTCGCCGCCGTTAACGACGGTTGTCGAGTGGTGGGGGATCGGTTTCTTCACTGAGGCTGGCCCGGCCCAAACCAGAGTTTTCTTACGAGCTCAGCCCACAAACAAGCTGGCTTCGAGATCTCTGTAAAACCCAAGGGCTTTGCTCGGCCCAATAAATAAACTAAAATAGGCTGAATGCTACCATTTAAATCCAAAAATTATAATTTTGGTCCTCCTTACTTTTACTCTGACTCTTTATATATATTAATTATATTTAAATAATTGATTTTAAAAGTATAAGGACCTGATAGATAATTTACTATACTCTAATGGGCTCAATTGTGAAATGACAATTATATCCTGCAAGTTTAAAAGGTATTAGGGTTTCAAGAACCCTATAAATTCCTAGAGAAAGGGCAATCTTCTCTTTGTTACAATCGCTGCAGTTTCGTTCTTGTTGAGGCTTGAGCGGCCGGAGATACATCGAGAGTTGGGGAAGAGTTCCGAGACGTCATGAGGGCTAAGGTTAACAATTTTCTTCCATTTTCTAGATTGTTGTAGCATTCCTGGTCATAAGTTTTATGGTGTGTTTTAATATAATTCTTTTTTTTGGTTTAATATCTTCTGTGGTTTGTGTACTGCTTCAATCGGTCTGGATTGATTTGTTGTGCTTTGAAAAAATGTTGAAACTTGTAAACATTTGAGTGTGACGTGGATTAACTAATATGTCTTGGTCTTATTAATGCGAGTTTTTAGTGAAATTGGTCATCTTATATTTAGCTTCTTATGAAGAAAATTGTTCTATTCCTTTCCCTGCTTAACTGATGTATGTGAAAAATTGGAAAGGGTCTTGGGAGATAAGTAATTCTCGACTGATGTAATTGTAGTTCCTCGTGAATAGGGCGAAAGTTGTATCTTTTGGTAAATAGATGGGTAGAAGTATTCTTTTAGGCTACTTTTATTATGAGTTGGTTTAGTGACTTTTCTTCTTATTTTTTGCTTATGTTTTGTGGCTGACTCTGTATACGATACTGGGGTTTAAAACTTTAGTTCCTCTTGAATAGGGCGAAAGTTGTTATCTTGTGGTAAAGATAGATCGGTAAAAGTATCTTCTATTTAATTTATTTGGCAAAGGAAGGCTCTTCTAATGAGAATTCTTCTCTTGCAGTGGAAGAAGAAGCGCATGAGGAGGTTGAAGAGGAAGCGCCGAAAGATGAGACAGAGATCGAAGTAGTGACTTAATTAATAATGTTTTCTCGTTCGAACGTGTATTCTGCTAATGAACCTGCTGGTTTTTTGCCGACTTTGGCAAATGTAGCTTGGTCCAATAGGGACATTGGCAGTTTTAAGTTCTGGGGAAGTTTTCTTCTTTGTCGTTATTTATGGAAACCAGATTACTTAGTTGCATTTTTGTTTAGTTCTATGTAAGAGGCGAATTTTATCACTAAATCCAATTTTATTTTAAGACATATTGTGCAATTTCTGTGTGCCTTGTTGGCACCACTGAGCTTTTACATAGTTTGTGGCATTAAGATTTCTTTAATGGTGATTTATTATTCAATCAACTTTGGCCAAAACAAATTGAAAGATGACCTACCCATCAAAGGTGAATGGAAATTTGTGTCAATGTTGGTTTGTTTCTCAGCACATCAATTACTACATTTTTGTGTACAAACTCATGAATGATGATGCCCTGGTAGTATCAACAAAATGTAACATATCAAAAACAGCTAGAGAACTAAATTAAAGAAGCCAATAATGTTGATGGTTGCTTGTGCAATGAATCTAAAACTGATTGTAATCTAAGAAGTGCACAATCTATAGAGTCTAGCAAAAAATAATGATGCTTTGAACTCTATACTGGAAAATCTTCAAGGTCATACTGCATAATGATTCTTTTAGTTGTATTCTTGCCAACGAATTGTCCAGAATGCAACTTCTTCAGAACTTCTGTTGCAAGCTCATTTTCTCCAGCACGGATGATACCTTCAACTAGAATCCCATAAGTTGTTTCATTAGGCATATAACCTTTTGGAATCATTCTTAGAAGGAACTCCAATGCCAAGTCAGTTCTGCCAGACTTGCATAACCCAAGCACAAGAGCATTTAAGTTATCCATATCAGGCTTGTGACCATTTTCTTCCATGATATTTAAAATTTCAATAGCTGTACCAAACATCTTCTCCATGCACAACCCTCTGATCAAAGACGAGTAGGTGAACGAGTCCGGGGTGAACCCACACCATATCATTTCGTAAAGTAGTTGAAATGCTGGATAAGTATTCCCCTTTCTACAAAGACTTGAAATCACATTCCTAAAGAAATCATGAATGGAAATGTTCTGTCTGTTCTTCAATCCATGGATTATCGAGAATGCTTCTTTCACCATTCCTTCGTGACAAAGTGTTGCAATAGCATTATAAGTGCCTTCATTTGGGAAGCAGTCCTGATAGAACATTACATCAAGACATTTAACCACAGCATCCACTTTCCTCTCACTGCATAACCGAGCAATTATCGGGTTGTAAGTAGTAGCTACGGGTTTGAACTTCCCTGCTTTGAACATATCCTTAATAACCTTAAGGGCTTCATCAGTATGGCCATGGAATGCAAGGGAACTAGCTAATATATTATACGTAACTATTGTTGGTGATCGATCATCTCCAACCATTGTAGCCATAAGCGCGTTTGCCTCACTCCAACGACCTTCAAAGCACAAGGCTCTCAATAAGATGTTACAGCTCACAACATTTGGGTAAAACCCCTTCGAAGGTAGATCTTTAAAAAGCTGAAGTGCCTCATCAACTCTACCTTCCTTGCATAATCCAGTCAGTATAACATTATAACTTACTAAATTAGGCTTCCCACCTTTGGCAAATATTTCGTCTAAAAGCCTTATCGCTTCGTTAACCCCTTTTTCCTTATAAGCAGCTTCAAGCAAGATTGAATAGGTAAATGCATTGGGGACAAGTCCTTTCTTCATCAACCTGTCTACAAATTGAAGGTTTTGATCCAAGTTTCCACGCATACAAATCCCTCTCACAAGAGTATTGTAAGTTGCAGTGTTGGCACGGTATCCCAATTTCTCCATCCTTTCGATTAATTGCATTGCATGACCAACATTTCCTCTCCTACACAAACTATTCACCAAGAAAGTATAAGATGCTGCAGCTGGAAAACTGCCTGAACGAACCATCAGTTCCATAACTTTGGTTGCTTTTCGGAGCTTACTGGAATTGCAAAGATCGTATAAGAGCTCAGTGGCATGAGCTACATCAGGCTTGTGCCCTTTATTAACCATGTGCTCGAAGTACGAAAATGCATCACTCAACCTAAGCTCTTTTGTTCTTGGATCGTTCTTGCTGGATCTCCAATTAGGCAATGTGAAAAAATTCCCATTTGGAGCATAACTCACATGGGGCAGAGCTAAAATTCTAGGGAAATCCTTGTTAACGGAAAAAGAAAGAAACCTCGGTATCTGGGTAAAGAATCCATAAACATTTCTTGAATGCTCTGATGACGGGTTTGTAACTGGAGACATAGAATTTAACAGGGCAGCCATGGAAAATCAAGAAACACTTGTAAACTAATCCTCTTTTCTCTTTCCCTCCAACAAAACCCCTTCAGAAATTTCTAGAATCTTACAAAAATCTATGTGAACAGAAATACAGAATCCAGTAGACGAGTAAAAGATAATATCTTCCAAATAAACAAAGCTATAGGAAAGAGGAACATACAATTGATTCTTGCAGCAACAGATTCGACAGAATATAGTATCTTCCCAACCCCAACCAAGATTTCAGTCCCGGTTAGAAGCAAGTGTGAATTCTGCTGGAGATTTCCACCAAGAAATGAACTTTTTCATTAACGTCCTTTCTCATTCAGACCCGACCCGTCCACAGAGCTCTATCTTTACTGCCAACATTATCCTTAAAAACCCAGAAAAAAGATAGGAACTTTCAAGTTTTTTAAACTTACAAATGTGGCACACATATTATATTATATTATTAGATACAATTTTAATTTAATTACTTAAAAAAAATACGATTTTAATTATAAAAGATTGATTCTTTATAAAGTGTGCAGTCACTGTATATATTATTATTATTATTATTATTATTATTATTTACGTTTTTAAAGTTATTGTAGCATAAAAACAAAAATATCATGTTAGGGCAATTTGTGGCGAGATGAATGCCACGTTTCGACAATTAGTCATTGAAAAAGACACGTGTCATCCACAGGTTGATAAACCATGCCACCACGCAGAAAGAACATATATATATATATATATATATATATATATAAGGTTCCATAACCAAAGCAGAGATTTTGAGGTTGTAGCAGAAAAAATGGCACAAAGCAAAGACCATATAAAAATTGGGACTGCCCAAGCAAGAGTTTCAGAAGACGATGCTCTCAGAATACGCTACAAAGCCGGAACCCCTCTTGAAGGGGGCAAGATTGCTGAATCTGAACCAGTAGACCTCTTTTCCAGTGCCCACAACATCCAGAGAGCGACACAGCAGCAGGAGGAGGCAGAGACCGGTTCTGCTGCCAAGCAACAGATGCAAAGTGATGCTGGTGGCGGCGGCGGCGGCAAGAAAACCTCGACCGGAACTTCTAAATAAATGGCTGACTGAGTCGGTTGTTCTTGATCTTTTATGTAATTTTGAGTTCTTGTTTGAATGCAAAATAAATGGCTGACTAAATAGGTCTTTTGAGCAAGAGTAAATCACATAAACATTGTACATAAAAACATTATTAAAGAAAACAAAATACAGAATGGCGAGGGGTTAGACAAAATTGGGATATCGAGAACAAATCTAAGTATGGCAGTTATAACTACTAAAGCTTTTATCTCCTATTAACATATAACATCGAGGAGGGTAAATCTGCAACGGCAGCCAGTGTCTTTTATGTTCTTTTTCAAGTGCTCCTTCAATGGTTACTTCCATTTGTGCAGCAGCTCTGTCTTTAATTCGACTGCACAGAGATATAACCGAATGGCATGCCCTAGAACTGCATCCAAGATGTGGGAATTTTCGATGTCAGATTGGAGGCTCATACCGGAGTAGTGGTGGTAGACCTTCTCGGTAGTAAGGATTCCATGAATAACGGGCATAATCTGGTAAGAGAGGGAAGTTTATGAGATGGTCCGCTGAAAATGGTCTCCCATGGTCTTTCTGATGGCAATGAAGGAAGGGAATTTGGTGTCTGATTCCTTCTTGAATCAAATTCAGGTAATTCACCGTATACTGATGCATATCCAAGTAACCCTGCAGTATAAAAACAGCGAATTCAATCATTTTTCCCAAGGTTCCAACAGCATTTAAAAGAAATCTGTGATAAAAAAAAGGCTGACCTTTTTCCACCGAGTTGATTTGTCTTCCCATTGCTAGACTAACAGAACCTTCATTTCCGTGCGGGTCTAAGAGGATATATTCATGAATTCCATTGATATATGCAAGCAGTTCGACGGATTTTTCATCAGAAGGTCCATTTTCCGAATTGGAGCCGGTAGATATAAAACTAAGCGCCCCACCTTGAGCCTGCAAAAGGGGAAATCATCATTTATGGATCACTAATTCTATGAATCACAAATGCTACTCCATATGATCATCCAGGGAAAAAAAAATGTTACCTTGCTGACGAACCAGACTGAGATTGGAACTGGATTTCCTACATTGAATAATAAAATAGCTCCATCTGCGCCGTTCATGGTGGACTCAGTAGGATCCGTACTTGCAGACGATGTGGGAAGAAGGGTGAGAACGGCGAAAGAGGAATCATCCAATGCACAGCTTATGGCTGCAAAGACAAACGAGATATTGCATGAATAATGTTTGGAATACATAAATCCTTAAGAGCAGCTTTTAAATAAAGGATTCTCAAAGGATAAATTTCTTGAAAAGAAAGAAAGGGCGACGATGAAGACCTTCAGCATGAAGCTTGTATGACCATGAGACTGACAGTTTTGACATGCTCCAAATGGACAGTTGAGGATTTGATCCTCGAGATGCTGACACAAGGTAGTCTGATTTACCCACAAATGACAAGGCTGTGATAGGCTGTAAAGAAGGGCTCAAAATTTTACATAACAGAAATGTAAAAACAAATGTGTTTTGGCAAAATTAAAGGACAATGCAGCACAAAAGTTCCAGATAAAAGATGACCTCAATTGTCTCTCCAATTACAGCAACAAGAATGTTCTTGAATGGATCCCATAATGTGATGACCTTTTCTGCAGCAACGGCAAGAACAGAACCATCGGCAGAAAATGCTGCTGCAGCCATTGGCTTCTTCCTACATTAAATTAAAGAAATCCCATTAAAAGAAAATCCAGATTTTCCCAGATCTCTAGCCTTAATTTACAATATCAAGTTCTCCAATTACTAAGACAAGTATTTAGGATTGAATACTGCAAGTTCACAATAAGTCAAAGCCATACTTGTAGGAGCCTACAGCATGACAAATCCAGCCACTACTACTTTGATGCATTGGATTCTTCTCTGCCACCTGGGAACTGTGAATCCAGATCTGCTCAATTTTGAAAACATTATTCAAACAAGGCTTCAAGGGAGGAAAAAAATATACAAAAATTATTCTACTTGCCTTAAAGTCACCACCAAATGAGCAGCTGGCAGCCATTTGACAGGTAGGATGAAAAGCAATGCCCGAAATTCCAGCTTCCCTGCATAACAGTTGACAAGTGGCGGAAATAAATCAACTGAAGGAGAGAAATTTTCAGAGGGAAAATAATAATAAGAATATGAAGAACCTGTATTAGCTTAGCATTTGCTCAAAATGTATGACAAAAGTAAGACTGCCATAGATTAGAATAGAGCAAACCTGTGTGGTTCATAAACGACAGTAGATAAACTAAAGTCTTTACTTTGAGAGCCACGTTCCCAAAATTTAAGACTTACAAGGCCACCTATTCCATCTTCAGGAAGCCTAGTTTCAACAGTACCCATGGTAGAACCATCAGGGGAGAGGACAACCAAATTGACAATCACCTGTAACCACAGTTTATGAACATTAAAACAGGGAAGTTATCAGTAAATGAAACTGAAGATACAAAGAAAGCTGAGGATAGCTATAATAACTTAGTAGGACTAAATGCATCAGAGTTTCACCACCATACAAAATGAAGCATAAATGGGAAAGAATCACATATGAAGATATAAAACATGGATTCCACCTGAGTATAAACTTCACAATCACCTTAAATCATTAAAATCAGAATGATGTACTTAGTGAAAGCACTAAAAAGAAAAAGGAAGGGGACTGCAAAAGAACACGAGGATGCACACAAAATGAAATTAATTTTTAGGCTTGATGCAGCCACCGATTCCCTCTGAACCCAAAAGATGTATGGAAGGTGAGAGATACAAAGATACTTGCAAAAGAAGATTCCTTTTGAAATTAACTATTAAAGAACATAAAGACCAACATTACTACTAAAGCAGAGGAGAGAGGGTACAGAAACAGTAAGTAAAGGAGAGGTTCAAGATAACAGTGGTTCCAGTTCAACCAAGGAAACACCCTCGCCCCAAGGGCACAGAACATAATAATTTTTGGAATATGGAGCTCTGTTAGAACAATTTTTGTGTCATTATAATTAAAAAATGATATTAATCAAACTCCTCACCGTGATTCCATCTCCTGGCTGATAGTTTCTTTCACAGACTTGAACCTGCAAAAATAGAAGCCAATGACACCTCAAATTGACATTTTATAAGCATCTGATATAAATTACACAATGACATTAATTTTCATAACAAAATCATTAATTAAATAGAATTCAAGCATAGCTAAGATAACTTCCATTATATCTAAGCAACAATGCTCTTGCTACAAATTTAAAACTATACATGAGTTGAGCAGCGAAACAAAATGGAACAAAAAACGCAAATGCCCAAAAGGACAAAAGCGCACTGCATAATCAAAGAAATATCAACTATTTTAATTAAATATTACAGAGGTCCAAGTTTACTTCTTGAAACCAAGATAATGAAGGAAACTAGTCAACTGAATTTATTTGCATTTACATGTATTACCTCAGAAATTTCACGGTCATTAAATAGACTGTAGATCTGGACACGGTAATTATCTGTACAAATAGCAACCAGGCCATTGGAGTGATTAAAATCAACACCATTGAGGGAGCTGTTAAACCATTCCAAAGCTGAACTAGGAGGCTGAAATTCCAGTATAATAGTCTTGTGTTAGTGCGATGGAAGAAAGAGATAATCCAAATACTTTCGTCACCTTTTCAGAATGAACAACTTAAAAATTGACCAAACAAAATTACATCTCTAAATGGAATGAAAAGATAAAATATAGATATACCTTAATCCCCGAAATGGATCTTAAAATTTCAATTGAAGGCATTTTCAGTAAGTGAATATGATTATCTGCACATGATATCTGAAGACACTGAATCAGTAAATAGTGATTCAGTAGCAATCACACCCCAATAAACAAAGAGATTTACTTACAGAAGACAAGGTAGTATCAGAAGAGTTCATGAAATATAAAAGAGGGGATCCTATTCGGGGTAAAAATTTCTTCTTCCCAGTTTCCAACTGCCAAAGCACAAGAACTCCTTCTTTCCCACCTATGATAAGTGTAAGAAACTATTTTCATAAAGAAGCAGCCCAAGTCAATGATAAAAGTAGTGAGAAGTGTCAAATTTTAATGTGGCATACCTGAGTACAGATTGGCACCATCAGGAGAGAAAAAAAGGACATTCACTTCTGCAGAATGCCAATGCCATGTGGTGCAAGATTCAGCATCATCATTACCCCTCACTCCAGGATTTTCCTCTACATCTTTCATCGATCCTGAGGTTATCAATTTACTACCAGAATCTTTAAATCTTTGATATCCAACACCTCTCCATACTAATATTCTTCCTGTGATGTCACCTGCTACAACAATTCTCTTGCTAGGATGAAAAGCAAAACTGGTAATGGTTTTCGTATGATGCAGTTTCGTCCATTTCAAAACAACACGATCAGAATCTACCCTTGGGATTTGCCATATACGAATTTTGCGCTTTTCAGAAATCCCAATGTAGTCTCCCAAAGGGCTAATAGTTATAAACCGAGGTTCTAAAGTCTGTAAAATAAGATGTATTTCAATTTTCTTTTATATATAAAAATTGCAGAAAGAAAATAACTAGAAGACTATCAATTGCACCTCTTGCAAAGTCACACCACCAGACAAATGACCTTTGGATAAATTACACTTCTTAATTGCCCAGCATGGTTCTTTTTTCACAAACTCAGTACAGATATAAGCAAAGAGATCAGCGGCTTTCTCACTGTCATCAGCTTGTTTGCTTAATAAACCAGGAATTACCTGCAGATATAAAATTGGGATTCCATTTACAATCTATCTTCTTGTAATAGGAACTAACTAATAAATGAGGAAAAGATGAAGTCTTTATCCTTTCTCCCATCCTTATCCCCAACACACTCCATCTGAGATAGAATAAATGAAAAAAAAAAAAAAACCTATTCCAAATTTCCAATATGGCAGGATATGTTTCCAAACTTAAATAAAAAAAAATTCACAAAATGTAAGTAAAAATTAAAATAAAAAGGGAAAAAGGTATTAACAGAAAAGCACACACCAAAACCCATGAAATGCCCTCCGATTATTTACAATTAAAAATATTCATACTTTAGATGCAAAGGCATACCATGCAGTGAATTGGGAAGTGAATTTCGATAGTCTTAATCAGTTCGGGCCCTGAAAAATCCCAGTACCTAATTGTACCATCAAGAGATGCTGTCCAACAATAATGCAACAACCTACTCGCCGGTGTAGTGATCGGCACCACTATTACGGACGTTACTAGAGCTCCATGACCTTCCAGCTCATTTACCTACAAGAAATAAATGAAAAATTATCATGCTGGCAACAGTTCAGGCAATCAATATTCGGATTGTTAAAAAACTAAAAAAATAAAATCAATACTTACAAGCAATCCAGTGGAGGTACTGAAGATGGAAACAGTATTTCCCGTGCAGACAAGGAGTTGATTTGCATCATTCGAGAACGCCGGCGGCGAAGAGACGTAGCTTCTTCCGCCTACTTTAATCATCTCAACTTCCTTTCTTTTCCTCCTAATATGTGGCCAAGAAACAGACTCCCTATGGCTAAACGTAGTTCCCCAGCTCAAAATATCCGAAAGCAAAGGCTTTAAGCTGAGGAAATGCTATTTCTTGCAGGTCTTCAAGCTTCGAACTTTCGAGCTGCAAAACCCCGTTTTTCTTAAACCCTAAAACAATGTAATAATTGTTTCGCGGGTTTCTTTAAAATGGGCCGGGTCAATTTTAATTCAGCCCAATACTTGAATAGCTTTGGTTACCTTGATTGGAAAGGGTTTATATGTAATTTACCGATTTCTGTTTTCCTTCTGACAACTGCTCGGCCAACCGACCTCGCACCCGCCTCTGTAAATCGAGCCTTATTTTATTTTCCAATCTAACTAGAAAAATTGTTCCCAAAATACTTCAAATGTGGGTATAAATTGAGGGATTGGAGGATTTCATATCCACAATTTTGAGTTGCTTTGCGGGAGTTAAATTGAGACATGTATTTTTGTTAGTTGCTAGTAACGTAATGAAGTCATCGTCGAAGCAAGCGGCTGCAAGCAGTCGCATGGTAACTCTTCATCAACGCCTTCACAATGCTCTGAAACATGGCCGTGCCGGGTTAGTCTTGTTTAATTGACATACACAGTTAGATTTACTCGGCGGGATTCTGTAGTCCTATAATGGTGGGAACTGGAATTATATGGGTTTGTAGTCATGCGCTGAGCTTAAGTCTATAAGCTGATGAAGTTATTGCCTTTGCATTTTTTGAGGTTGATGGGATAGCCTTCTCTTTTACCATTTTTTGAGGTTGATGGGTTCTCGTAACGCAGCAACAAAAATAATAGATATGTTCAGCTCAATTTTGTTGCTAGATTATCAACCTTTTCTAACTATTTGTATGAGATGACCTTTTCTGGAAAAAAAAAAAAAAAAAAGAAGTTTCTTGCTTATCAGAAGATATGATTTTGTCAATGTTTTGTTAATCTATGATTACTAACAAACCTCCTCTGTGTGCATGCTATTCGATCACAGAAAAACTATTGTAGGATTACAAATATATTAACTTTATCTGATAATTTTTTTAATCTAAGCAATTAGGATCATGATCTTATAATGCTAAAGGCTTCCTCTTGCAATTGCAGTAACAAGAAAGGCCATAACTGGAGTTGTACAGACCTTGAAATTCAGAGACTTGTGATTCGTTCAATTGATGCATTTCTTGATTGTATATCTAGTGAAACTGCGCGAAACCCACTTGTGAAGGTATGTAATGATAAGTGGAGAAGGTGCATGTTAGTGAGTCTCTATATGAAGTTTATGTCAAACAAAAACACAGAACTTTATTTCATAGGGTTTGAGAATATTTGGCATGAAGTATCGATCATAACAGATACTGTGACATGGTGAGAAGTCTACATTTTGATTACTTGAAGAGTTTCTGCTCTGAAGAACTTAATTCTGTATATATGTGTGTGTGTTTGTGCACGTTCTCTTGGCTTGGATTTGGAGCTCTAGATCTGAATTTTTACATAATTGATTCACTTAGCAACTTATATTCATGTTTAATTTTCTACAAAGGTTGAGTCCATCAAAAGATGACCAACACTACTCAGATTGAATTAATTTTGTTCCTACCCACCTGCAGTGCAAATATTTTCGTGTTCAGATGAATTCTTTGTGCTTAAGCATCTAGTTGAATTAATTTTAATCTTCATACACTCTATTATTTGATACTTATTCCTTCCACTTTTTATAGGACTCAGTGGATGATATGCTTGGAGCTTTGGTAATGATTCTGCAGTTTCAAAGTGAAGCAGTACTGGATATGGCCTCTGGTGTAGCTGCAAAGATGGTCAATGTGTTACCGAGTTCAATGTTGCAATCACATCTTTCCCATCTTGTTCATCCTTTGTCATCTTTGTTATGTTCCAAGAAGTTACAAGTTGCCATCTCATGTGCTACTGCCTTGAATATCATTTTATCTAATTTGAGTATCAAACAAGAGAAAGAACTTTGGGAAATTTTGAAAGAACGAAATGCAGTTAATATTCTTGTCAATAATGTAAATAATTTTTCCATAGAAGATCAGCCTATTGAATATTTTCAAGAAATGGCTTTTCTTTTGAGTAAAATACTGTGGCGGTGGCCACCCTCTAGATTTTCTGTTTGGTCTGATTCCAAGTTGTTGGATATTATAGATAATCTTGGACTCAAGCCTGGAAGTTCGTTGAGAGTTGCTATTCTGCAGTTGTATTCTAGTTTAGGTATTTGTATACTCTAACCTGAAATCATCTTTTCTCATATAGTATAATCAGCTTCCATTCTTGGACTTGTAGATGCTAATATTTTTCCAAATGCCAGCTTTATGTAGCTATGGGGCTAAAAGGCTTCTAGAAAATGGAAGAAACCTGATACTGATAATGGTGGACTCTATGAACATCTTTTATTCTCTATCAATCCAGTTGGAGGGATTTAGACTTGCTCAAACATTGACAGTAGGAATATCCGATTTATTTTTTTTTTTATAATTATTATTACTTTTATATACATATTCTAATTCCATAATTTTTCAGGCAAGCGAACAGGGATGCACAGAGGTGATGAAATTGTGTTGTGAGCCACTAGTCAATTCAATAATTAAGCAAATGAGCAATAGCCATTTACATTTTGTGAAGCCTTCTAAAGATCAAATGTCAGTAATGCGAGCAGTCTGTCGTTTGGCTATGATCACTCGTTGGGTGGGGAATCATCAAATTTGCTTTTGGAAAGCAGGAATCTGTAGAGTCCTTCTTGTTCTTCTCCTCAATAATTTTGCTCAAGTTGATGAAGCTCTGCACCACATGACACTGCAAGAACAAATGAAAATGATGTATAAGGCTTGGAATGCAAATGTTTTTCATTCACTGGGGCCATACATTTGGGATATTCTTGGTGGTCTTGCAGCAAACTGTGAGGAAGATTTCGATCCTCTGATGCATGCAGCTGAAATTCATCTCAATTTACTCATTTTATGTGCATGGTAATGCTGCTGCTATCCTTCTTCATGTTTCTATATCTTCTGTTGTCCTTTGTCTTTGGCTTTAAGCATTTTCTCTCTTCTACTTCTTGCAGCTTGGCCTTTTTAGAATCTATCCATATGGCATACCAAATTTCTCATGATAGTACTAATAATACATTTGGAAGCGAATCCGCATCTAGATCAGTCCTTATGATGGTTTATTCTCCTTCGAAGTACATTGCCTCCCAAACCAGGTCCGTGTTGTCTAAAGTCTTAGAATTGAATAGGAAGGATTATATAGAATGCATGCTGAATATTCTAAATGCTACATCGTGTAATAAAAAATTTGGAATTCCTAGTAACCTTCAAATTACCACAAGTTTGGTCTCTTTGTCATGTTATGCCTGTCTACCCAATCGTGGAAATCACATTACTGACCGTCAAGGAATAAGAATCCTATTGACCTTTCTTAGATGGTGGTTAGCCAATCCTCTTCATGTGAAGAGGTCAACTGTGGCACCCCATTTGCAGGATTCATTCACTGAGAGAACTTGTTGCGTTCCTTATGGAGAAGATTGGGATGGCGAAGATATGCTATTGCTTTTCTGTCTCTGGGCCCTAGCCGAGTTGATAAACCATTTGGGGTTTTGTGCTGTTTTTCTTAATGGTAAAATGGACTTTGATAGATCTCAGTTAGTTAGGGAACTCAAGGAGATCCATATGAACAACTATTCTCATGGGTCTAGATGGTATGCTGCTTATCTTCTTTCTCATTTGGGGTTGTATGGCTTCCCTAATAAATTTGGAGAAAGGATTGGGAAAGAATTCATGGAAAAAGAACTTGCTGATTTGGGTCTCACTCTTATGGATCAGGAAGTCTTACCAGTTCATAAAGTTATTCTATTGGTTAGATGTCCGTCATTACTTCCGCAAGAAGAACAGCTTCCTAGAAAGAAGTTAAATGTTACCCTTTCCAAGCTAGATCCTGAGAGAAGTATGAGAGCTATAGCTGAAGTTCGTCTTTCTGCTCGTGTAGATCGCCAGTCATTACTCAAGGTCTTGGAATATGTTTACTTTGGTTATTTACAAGCTGATGAAGATCTTTTGAAAAAGTTGAAAGTTTTAGCCAAGCACTGTGACATAAAACTTCTACTGCACATGCTTCGTAAACAGAATCCAAGATGGGGCACTCCTATCCCATCTTTTGATCTTACTTCTGCTCTTGGGCCAGCTGGATATAATTCATGGTACGTGTTTCCTCTAAAGTGCATTTTAACAGTATGTTGCATTAGATGTGATCAAATTTTCTTGAAAATTGGTTTCTAAAGCTGTCATCAAGATCTTTAACATTGAGGGATCATTAGGATTTAACGTTTTCTGCTTGCACCTCAGGGATATTCTCTTGGAATCTAATACTACTCAACTGCATGATTGGAGATGTGGTATATGCTCAGAGTCTACTCCACATTTTCATGTTCACAAAGTGATATTGAGGTCAGGTTGCGATTATTTCCATGCAGCATTTCATTCAGGCATGCAAGAAAGGTGATTCCATATGAAATAAGCTCTGTATTTATTTATGAACTTACCTCCTCATTTTTTGCTTTGTTGACTTGACATTTTGCTTAAATACTGAGAGGTCATTAATGGCATTAACAACATCCATGGTCTTCTGCAGCATTTCACCCAGCATGAAGGTACCTGTTACTTGGGAATCACTAGTTAAACTAGTTACGTGGTTATATTCTGATATGTTGCCAAAACCTGTTTTTGGCTGTTTATGGGTCAATTTGGATATTAGCAAGAAAATGAATGAATTGCACCCTTACATTGAGCTTTGTTGGCTTGCCGAGTTCTGGCTCTTAGAGGGTCTACATGACCAGTGCTTCGAGGTAGTTGTATCTGCCATGGAGACAGATGTGTACTTGTCTGTCAAAATAATTCCTCTTGCTGCTCAATTTTCTCAGTGGAAGTTGGCTGAAGTTGCAGCATCCTACACGGCCCCTTTATATAACCAGCTTCGCAGCAGTGGCGACCTAGATCAACTAGATGAAGGCTTCGTTGAGATGGTGAGGGCTGCTTCTGTCCAACTGTCTCAGAAGGAGATTAATCAGTCATGAGCAGTTTAGGTGTTTACCGGCTGGTATTGGACGCTTGCAACTGTAAGAAGGTGGGGCAAAAATTTGCAATACAAGAGCATGTATTTTGTAGCAATTCTAGCTGCAGGGAGACTGGGCTTGAAGCCTTGGCAATGCTCTAAGTATATCTGGTGGAATGCCTCTGTCAGTTCTCTCCTGTAACTTAAATAATGATGTGGACTGGCAGATGGAAGTTTTGGTTGATACAGCGGTGTGGGATGCATTATGTGGCAAGTTTTCAACTCAATTCCCTGCACCACTTCTAAGCTGGTTAGGATGTCTACTTGGTGGCAACTTTCACGGCAGGGCAACAATAATAATCATAGACATTGAATTGTATATCCTCCTGTTTCATACACAGTAATTTTTCTACTCTCATATATGGTTTGCTATATCTTCCTGTGTGGGCAGCAATTCATTCTCATTCTTATAATCCAAATGAAAACACGAGAACAAGTGTTTTGGTACGTAGTTGGGAAAGGATGATTATGTGATTTTAGTTTTGGTTTGTAACAGCTCTCCTGAATGTTCTTCCGCTTAATGGTACAAACAAAATTTCTGAGAAAAAACAATTAAGCTTAACCGAAATGTTTCATTGAGATTTCTGCAAAGAAAAATAGGAAGATTATGCAAGTCCTAAGGAGAGCTCAGAACACCAAATACAACCAACGGCTCCACCTTAACAAGCTTGCTATATGATTCTGGCTCTCATTTAGTATTAAAACAACCAGAGAAGCTAGTCCCAGCATTTTGCATGGTCCACAATTAACTCTCTGAATAACTGCAGCTACAATGAAACTATAACAAAATCCTTCCCACCTCCTATCAAAGATAAAACCACAGGAATATGGGTAAAATCGATTTGGACACTGTACATATCTAATTCTTGAGCTCCCATTTACTATCAGGGATAACATGGGTAGAGCATTAAAATAAGCTCCGAAGTTTAAAAGGAAAATAGGAGAAAAGTTCCATTGCAAAGAAAATGACCAATATTAAAATCCACTGTTGACACCCTGCAGATGAAAGGATGTCTTTTTAACATAGAACTTGGATCTGTAAACCCCAACCAGTAAAGTAACACAAAGTCCAGTGTCCCTCCGCCTATATTCTCCCAAGTAAAATTTATCAACAGTAACCAAATTTTATGTATCCAGAGAATGCATATTGAACTGTTGATTGCTTAGTTTATCCTCCTATAGCTCCATCAAATCCCAATCACACTCCAGATCCACCAGTTGTTCCACCTTGAGCACTAAACCCTTGCACAGGCATCGACCGATGTGCGAAATCCAATAGCAGCTTTCTTTGTGGTTCACTAGTATGAGGAAGACTTGCTCTTAAGAGTTCAATAGGCATTTCCTTACTGATGGCTTTAGATGCGTCAGAGTCAACATTAGACATGTCTGTTGAAGCCTGTGCCATAAATGACTGCATAATAGTATCATATTTGTTGAAGCAATACTTCGAGAGGAGCCCAAAAAATGCATCAAAAGAGGCTTGCCAAAATGCCCTGTTAGCCATTGTACAGTTCCCAGAAGCCCGAGGATCTGTTAAAAGTTCAGTTGCCCTCTCAAGCAGAGATTTCAGAATAACAGAAGCCCCATCTCCTGCTGGGCTACCAACTGGACGTAGTGGAGGATGCTCAGCAGAACAAACCACTGATGCAAGACATGCAGCAAGACCTTTAAGCTCCATTCCACTAACACAAAAAGAAACAGTTTTCGCCAGCTTGTTTGTTGTTTCAGCTGCTCCAGGATCAGCTGGGCGGACCCCAAATAAGAACCTTAAATGGCGGGAAATTGCCATGCATACAACCCGAGCAAGCTCTTCACCAGGTGGAAGAAGCTGAAGATACCTATATAGCAGTTTCCGACCCTTTGGAAGTGAGACCAACCTCAGAAATACAAGATCATCCTTAGGGGTTTGATCCACTGGATCATCATTTTTCCCAAGTTGATCAACCAGTTGAAGTGAGGCTGCCAAACCTTCCAACAATACCTGTCGCCTCTGTCTCAGCTGTGCTCCACCATCTTGGAGTTGATTAAATTGCAAAAACCGGTCAATATCATCAACCTCAAGTAGAAGGCAAAGTCCATCCTCAATGGTCACCCTAGCTGCAAGCATTGGCTCCTGTTCCAGAGGCTTCTCACATACTTTCTGCTCAGTATTACCAGCTCCAGATGAATTTGGTGGGTCAACTTCCAAAAGCGGGCGGGGCCTGCGAATTGATGAAAAGGAAACCCTTCCAAGGGCATCAACCTGAAGAAATGGATGTGGTTCATTAGTTGCACGAGCTCGGGGAGGACCATCCCTCAGGTTATTGGGGCAAAAATGATGTTTTAACTTTGCACCAGAAGTTTTTTTAGCTAGACAAGCTTGATGATAATAATCATCCACATAAGGATCATTACTGTGTGTCGCAGCTAGTTGCATCCGGAGAATATTCTCAATTTCCTCAGACGACATGTATTTGCACTTGAATTGAGGCAACCAGTTGTCACTCTTCTGGCTACTTATATCAGATCCCTGCGGATAGCGGATTCCCTGCCTTCCTCTCAACATAGCTTTAACCCGTGGATCTCTCATATCTGCTAAACTAAGCATATCTAAGTTGCTCATCATCTGAGGCGATGTAGAAAGGTGGTGATTATATAACTGGGGCTGCAGTCCTGGTAAGTGCCCTATTGGTGGCTGGAAAGAATGGTGCAACCTCTGCTGTTGAAGCTGTTGCTGTTGCTGTTGCATCAGTTGGGGTGACAACACTCCATTTTGTCTCGGTAAATGTTGCTGCAACATGTTGTTGGGTACATTAGAATGATCACTAGGAAATATTCCTGCATGGTTCATGATTTGGTTTTGTAGCCTATTGTTAACTGGGAGACCACCACCACCACTGAACTGAGGCACATTTCCACCCATTTGTGATCCATGGGGCAGCCCGGTCACCTGATGCTGGGGGTTAGAGAAAGGAGAAAGATTAGGTGAGGAGGGTGGCAGTGAGTGCCCACCAGGATGATAGGGAATACTAGGTTGGCGTGATACATTGTTTGGTGAACCTTGGTGCGATCTGCCGCCAGGAGGTGGATAGGAAGTAAAAGATGATCTTGGTATGAGAATTGGCTCACTGAAGTACTGCTGATGTACATTTTGTGGCTGCTGTGGGTACTGTTGTTGCTCAGGATATGAAGATGTTCTATACAAACTCTTTGAATCCATGTCAGATGTAGAGGATGTGTATGGCTGTGAAGACCATTTTTTGCTATCCTGGATGCTGTCATTTTCAAAATTTTGCTGATCGTTCCAATTATGAAAATCTCCTCCTTGAATCCATTCAGTTGCAGATGAACCTAGACCACAAGCTGGTTATCAGAATTGTTCAATTAATCTACTAAAACCAACCACACATGCATATAAAAAAAAAAATGATCAGGGTTTTCAATAATGAAAACTGCACTAACATTCAACTAAGAACATATACAAAGGTTACAGAAGTGCAATGATTTAATCATCATTATTCATAATAAAAAGGAAAAGACAATTTGAGCATCTAATGAACCAATACTTTAATGAACCAAAAGCTACCCTGCACAGGGAAAAAGAGAAACCAAAAAGGCCATATAAAATAGAGGGATTTTAGAATGCAGTCATCATCAAGAAGGGAATTTGGATCGCCTGCAATATAAAATATAGTTAAACTTACTTTCTCTTGAACCAAAACCTCCGGCAATTCGTGGTCCAGTAACAAACGTGTTCAACTGTAATACAGAATATAAACAGAAGTCAAACAAATGACTCATAAGAGGCTTAGGGTAGTTGAGGAACAAGGAAAAGCAAGTACTTATTACTAAAGTACAAAATATTAAACATTATGCCCCTTCTACAATGTAAAAGCATGAAAATAAAATATGAACTCGATGATGATCTGGAAAAGAATGCAGACCACCAACACAGAGAAAAATATCTTCCTCTAACAGGATTTTGATATGGCACACTCATCCTAACTTCACACCCATTGCCTAATCAAAGAAAAGTGAAGATGTGGAACAACTGAAGAACAAACCTTTGAAAATGTGCTCGTAAGATCATCAATTTCTGATGAAGCTCCCAAAGTCTCACCCTGCCAAAAAAAGTGTGTCAATTTACCAATTTTGCAAATTAAATGTGATCTAGATGAATTTTTGAACAAACTTGTATTAATGAAAACTGCAAACATGCATGTAAGACATGAAAAAATCAATTTCCATTTACAAAATACCTCATCCCTATCCGCTTCGTCAAAGCCAGCTTGAGGAACATCATCTTCTTCATCTTCTAAACCCCCAAGCTCGACTTCTTCAACTACATCGTTACCAAAGAAAGCATACTGTGAAGCATCAAAAACTGTACTTCCTGCATTACAAATCCCAATCAAATAGCAATGTTAGAACTCAGAAGGCAAGCAAATCCAAAAAGTATTTTTACAAGAAAGAAAATATTATGCATTCAAATGATTCACCATATTACATCCATAAGTTACAGATAAAAATGTAAAACTCAGACAATTCAATTCATGGATCAAACTAGGGTAGAAATTCCTCCTTTCCCCTCCACCCCAACCAAAAAGAAAAGAAAAGACGCGAGCTAGGTAGCACTACTAAGAACCTGAATTCCTCAAAAATACTAAAATATAAAATTCACATAGAATTTATGGGAAGCAATTCATTATGCCTATCATAAGTTGAACTCCATTCCGAGGTTGTTTGTGCAGCCTAAATCTATAAGACGAAGGCACTTGCTTCCTATCACATTGGAACGCCACGAGTAACTTGCATTATGCAAATAGCTAATAAAGTCAAATAAAAGAAAATTTAATCATTGAAGGAAAAGGGGATTGGATAAAAGTCAAAAAGAGAACACAGCAAAAAGATAACAACATATGGAGGATATCAGAATTTGAAACTTAATAGATCTAAACAGAGCAAACACTAAAACTTAATAGAAAAATCAAGCAAAGGAATTCGAACCGACCTGTTGGATTCGCATCAAATTGATTAAGATCCTGATGATTGGAGAATTTCGAAATACCCCCTCCTCCTCTAAAATTGTCCATGCCGAATTGTTTGGTAAAACAATAAACAAAATAAACAAAACCCGGAAACTTTTTCGACAAGAGAAATTAGAAAAGAAAGATTCGGAACCAAGAACCAATAAACCCAATAAAAAAATCTACACCTCAATAACAAGAAAACATTACAGACTAAAAACCTCGAAGCTCAAAAAACATCGGAGCACCCAGAAATTTACCCTGAACAAAATCTTATTCTTGATTGCAAAAAAAAAAAAAAATTTAATAATAATAATATCAATAGATGCAAAACCCTGAAGCCCCAGGGAATCAAATATTACATGAAGAAAGAGGGTCAAAGCTATATCTGTGGAGGGGAGGGACAAAGTGAAACCCTTCACCGATAAATTCTCTAGGGTTTCTCCTCAGGAACAAAGATCTTTACAACTAAAATGGCACGCAAGAAATTCATTGGTACAGAATATTCCAACTATACATTCATTTAAAAGAGAAAAAAAAAAAAAAAAAAAACCTTGAAAAAAAAAAACTAGAAAGTGGTTTTGCAGTTGCCAAAGTTTAAGATAAAATATGTGTTTTACTCACTACAAAAATTATTTGGAGAGAGAAAGAAAATTTTCTTAATATTTGGGAAAAAAAACGAAAAAAAGAAAAACTTTTGGGATTTCAAATAAGCCCTAGGGCTGAGAATAATGTTTCGGTTGTCTAAGGTTAGCAAAGATGGGATGATGATGATGACGAATTTTGTAGCTGTTGCTAAAGAGTGGTGGATCTTGATTGGATTGGCGGTCAGTCAGGCAATGGATGGGCCTTCTTCTCTCTCTCCTCTTCTTTTCTAAGCCTTTATAACAAAAAAAAAAAAAAAAAGGCTGTAGCCATTTTTTATTTTTTCCTGTGATTTTGTACGCATTCCGGTTATGCGTTCAAAATGATAAATTGAATTTCTTATTTTTTGTTTTTATATATAATATTATAACTTTCTAATGGACATTTCTTATAAATTTTTTTATGCATTGTCCTTTTATCTTTTATCTTTTATTTTCATTATTATCTGTATTTTTTTACTTTCAAATATATAATATTAAGTATTTATTATTTTAAAAATTTCTTCATTCTTTAAAGCATTACTGTTTATTATTTTTAGTATTTATTATTTTAATCATGATATATATTAGACGATTAAACTAAAGAATTAGTGTTATTTTTTACAAAAACCTCTAATTAAGAGTTCTTTAGTATCATTTTTTTTGTTAGAGAAAATCAATTTGTACAATAACATCATTTTATAGCATTTATTTCTTTGAGTTATTTATAGAAAGTTTTTTAATAAATAAATAAATTCAAAATAGATTAAGTAAATGTATTGGGAATGATTAAAAGTAAAATAATAAAAAAATTTAACTAATTTGATTTTTTTTTTCTTTTATAGTTTTAATTTTATCAAATTCTGGCAAGCAGCAGGGATGACCAAAAGAGAGCGGCGCTTGCCATCTCCCCGATGGAATAGATTCACAAGAAAAGAAGCTGGCAGGTGCAGCTGAAGTGTGAACCAATTCCTATACTCTCCTAGGTTACCAGCGCCCGCAAGAAGGAGAAAACCGATTTCATCTCTTTGCACAAAAACCAAACCCTGCTTTTACCATTCTTATTTATTGTTTATATTAGAAAAATGTCTGTCATGATTGTAACTAGCTTAGGGGATATAGTGGTGGATTTGTTCACTGATCGTTGTCCTCTTACATGCAAGAATTTTCTCAAGCTTTGCAAGTAAGTTTAGACTTCAATTTTTGAGGATGGATTTATTTTGTCAATTACTTTTACTCCATTAGATATGTTATTTGAATGAGATTTTACTGTACTGATTTTATTTCCGCCAATTGTGGAATGTGGAATGCACTGGAGTTCTTTGTTCTTTGTGTACTGGAAGGTGGATTTATCTTGTCTAGCTTTGGTGCAGGATCAAATACTATAATGGCTCTCTCTTTCACACTGTTCAAAAGGATTTTACTGCACAGACAGGTGATCCAACAGGTACAGGGACAGGTGGCGATTCCATTTACAAGTTCTTATATGGAGATCAAGCTCGTTTTTTTGGTGATGAGATTCAATTGGACTTGAAGCATTCTAAAACTGGTACGGTTGCCATGGCTAGCGCTGGAGAGAATCTTAATGCTTCTCAGTTCTACATTACCCTGCGTGATGATCTCGACTATCTTGATGGGAAGCATACAGTATTTGGTGAGGTGGCTGAAGGGCTTGATACGCTTGTTAGGATAAATGAAGCCTATGTGGACCAAGACAGCCGGCCTTATAAGAATATCAGGTACTCTTGTTCTTCTTTTCTTATATCTTTTGTCTCATTTTCTAGTGTAATACAAACAATATCCTTCAAACCAACATGCGATTATTTTTGTTAGCTAATGCATCAAAAATTTCTGAACAGAATTAAACACACCTATGTGTTGGATGATCCTTTTGATGATCCTCCCCAAATAGCTGAACTAATTCCAGATGCCTCACCTGAAGGGAAACCAAAAGATGAGGTGATGTGCTTAAAATCATAGATTGAAAAGATAAATGACAGTTAGTTTTAATGTTTTAAGCATGACTGTGAATGGAAGGATCACGAACTTCTTTTGGATGTTATTGCTTAAATATCTCAATATCTCCTTAATTTTCCATCTTTTGTATTTTGTTAGCAATTCACTTTGCCTCTTGTTTATGTTAAAAGCAACAATGTACTTGCTAGATCTAAAGTGGAGTCAAAGAATCATAATATCTTTACGTTGGCATTCTCTTTCTCCCTTTCCAATTAGGTTGATGATGGTGTGCGACTAGAGGATGATTGGGTGCCTATGGATGAACAACTAGACATGGAAGAGTATGAAGAGGTCTTGCGTTCAAAGGAAGCACATTCCCGTGCCGTAGTGCTTGAAAGTGTATGGAAGCCTTCAATTGCTATAATTCATTTCTACTTGTTGAAAAAATAAGTTTTCTTGTTCTTTTTCTTACAAAAAAGTAATGTCCTAAACAGATAGGGGACATTCCTGATGCTGAGATAAAGCCTCCTGATAATGTCTTGTTTGTTTGCAAACTAAATCCAGTTACTGAAGTGAGTAATTTCATTTTCTTGCCAGCTTTATGTTTTAAAATAAGAATATACAGATTCCTTTTATATTCTTCAGTTTATTTTCTCTCTGACCTTCCAAATCTAGGATGAAGACCTCCATACAATATTCTCACGCTTTGGAACTGTAACATCGTGAGTTTTCCGCTGCCTTGTTCCTGTTTTCCAACAGAGCGTCTTTTCTTGATAAAATTTTATCTAAAAGTATCTTATCACAATTCTGGTTGCAGTTCTGAAATTATCAGAGACTTCAAAACTGGAGACAGTTTGTGCTATGCTTTTATTGGTAAGTCTATCTTTCTCCTCATTTTTTAAAGTTCTGTTCTTTACTGTCTTGAAACTACCTTTGCAGCAAGAATTGAACACTTGTCATGCCCCCTTCTTTTCTAACATTGAGTCCTCTTTCCAGAGTTTGAGGATAAAGATGCTTGTGAACAAGCTTATTTTAAGGTATTATTATATTCTTCTGTAATGATTCTATGCTCTACTCTGCACACAACATATGAAGCTCTTTTTTTTTCTTCTTGGAGGAAGGGAGAGTGTGATGCCTTTATTTTTAACAATAGCGTTTGGCATAGGCTGCTAATGTTGTAGGCTTATTTTAATGAAACTATAAAAGCTAATGATCTTATTTAGTCCAAAATCTTGTCACAACATCTATATGCACTGTTTGGTTGGAAATTCTGAAATCATTCTTTTATTTCCATATGCTGTGTTGTGCTATGGCAATTCTTATTACATCATGCCTTCCAGAATTTCCTAAGATAGAAAGGGGATACTATTCAAAGGTAAGTGAATTTTTTTTTCATCGATCAAGGTCAACAATCTACTATCCCCCAAAGTCATCCCCGAAACCTCCTTATATAGTCTGGTCTTGCTATCCCCAGTGTGTTTTATTGTCAAAAAAATTGGTAAAGAAAGGAGGGTTCCTGACCTTGGGAATATTAATCATGAAGCTTAAGTGCTTATCAGATGGCCCAGGAGGTTATTGGATCCAAGGGAACACTTCAAATGCTTAGTTTCAATTCCTATGTAGCAAAGTACTTATATTTGTTTCCTCTCTCCCCCTTCCTTGTGGAGTAGTTTTCAATGCTCTTTTGTACTTCACTTTGCTTTCTTTCTTGGTTTCATGATAGATGGATAATGCTTTAATTGATGATCGGCGTATACATGTTGATTTTAGCCAGAGTGTTGCAAAACTGTGGTCCCAGTATAGGCGCAAAGACCAAAAGGGTAAAGGCTGCTGTTTTTCTAATTCATACATGTTATTCTCAGTTTTCATCAGATATAGGGTAATTTGCATCAGTTCTTAATAAACTGATATCAATTGTTAGATGATTTGTTGTGGTGATGTATTTCTTCTTTTTCCTTTTTTCATTTTTTTTGGTAATTAGGTGGTGTGTTTTTATTATTTTTTTAATTAGGTGGGGTATTTACAATGATGAAATGCAATGTGGGAGAATTTACTCTCTACAGAGCTGAATTTTTAATTGCATTAACAAGGCTACTCTGATTAACCTTCATAATATATCTATTCCAGGGGGAGGTTGCTTTAAATGTGGTTCTATTGATCATATTGCTAGAGACTGCACAGGGGACTCAACCAATATTCAGAAACATCCAAAATTCATGTTGAAAGATGGAAACCCCCAGCATGGGGGAGGTGATAATTCACAGTTAGTAACTAAGACTATCATAATGCTACTGGCTGCAGTTGCCTTCATAATCTGATATATACTAACTTGTGTTGCATTGCAGGTATGATATGGTATTTGATGAAGATGGAATTGAAAGCCCAAAAAGTCACAAGAGACGAAGAGACCATGAAGCTGAAAAGGTTAATGAGAAGCAAAGCACTAGGAGAGCAGATTCAGATTACCATCAAGAAAGGGACAAGAATAGAGAACATTCACATGATTTTCATAGGCGCAGAGAAAGAAATAAAGAATATCAGGAGGATGACAGGCACCGACGAGGCCATAGTCCATATAGTGGAAGAGATAGAGACTACAAAGCTAAAGATGTGCATGATGGTGAGAGAAAAACATATCATGGGAGCCATAGGGACAGGCGAGAGGATGCAAGGTATAATAGTCATCAGGAGAGTAGAGATCCCAGAGGGCATAGCAGTAGAAGGGATACTAGAGAAGATTCATATAGTAGAAAACATCGGTATGATGGTGACAGTCGCCCAGGAAGTAGAGAAGACCTAAATTCTGGAAAGAGAAGCACAAAACATGGTGACACTCGTGAACGTGATCGTTATGATGGTGACAATCGCCGAGGAAGTAGAGAAGACCTAAATTCTAGAAAGAGAAGCACAAAACATGATGACACTCGTGAAGGAGATCGTGATCGTGGTAGAAGGGACTAAATTTTGGGATGTATCTTAAGACATGTATCCATGTTAGTCAGTGTTTCCTTATTTCAACCAGTAACTTTTCCATTTTCCATTTAGCATGTAAAAGGTCGTAGAATGTTGGCATTCTATTCTGTTCCTATTATTGGTAATGAAGTTCTAGACTTTCAATTGGTTTTCATTTTATTGGTTCAAGTTGTCTAAAGTTCGATGAAAACATTGGAGAAGAAACAACACTAGCTTCATCCCCAGTTTGGATGAGCTTATCACCTTTAAAAAGTGAACTTTATTCTAAATTTATCCCCTTATATCACTTCCAGATTCGGTAAAAAAAATGTTGACGTTAATGTTGTTTCAAGAGCAGCCGCAATTTTTTGTTTTTCTTTGAAAAAGAAAAACCAAACTCATGCTTCTTCTGGCCCTCTTTTTGAAGCACTATTAGATAACTTTAGCGACTGTTTGTGGCGCTTTTAGTACTTCTGACTTCAGGAGAGAACTGAGCTGAGGGCTGAAATCAATGGCGAGAATAATGGTGGCTTGTTCTCACCTTATCCCTTCCTTCACAAAGCCCTCTCTGCAAGTCCAATGGGTGCCTTCGAGCTCGATTGTCTTTAAGAGGCGGCTTTCTACGACCAGAATAACCATGAGCTTGAAGGCCGGCATCGTTGGACTTCCTAACGTCGGAAAATCCACTCTTTTTAACGCCGTCGTAAGTGTCCAACTGCACAACATTTTATTTATTTATTTTTATTCCCTTTTCTTCTTCTCTCAAGTGTGACTAACAGCAGTTGGTGTAAATCTTTATGTAGTTTCTCCAATTTGGACAAAGAACTTTGACTTCCAAGATTGAAACTTTTTTCTAGTTGGAATAATAATATGTAATTAGATGGTTTGCAGGTTGAGAATGGTAAAGCTCAAGCTGCCAATTTTCCTTTTTGTACCATAGAACCAAATGTGGGGAAAGTTGCTGTTCCCGATGCCCGTCTTGATGTGCTTTCTAGTCTCAGCAAATCACAGAAGTCTGTTCCTGCGTCCATTGAGTTTGTTGATATTGCTGGGCTTGTCAAGGGTGCTAGTCAGGGGGAGGTCAAGAGCTCATTGTTTTGTTTTATTTTATTAAATACTTCTATCGTTTTCTGGTCATGGATGCAATTCGAGGTTTAATACTTGTTAATTTGCATTGTTCTCTCATAGAATTTCATGTTTAATTTGAAGCTTCTAATTGCAGGGTCTGGGTAATAAATTCTTGTCTCACATTCGAGAAGTGGACTCAATACTTCAGGTTTTTGTATCTTCTCGTCAATTCCATTGCATCCCGTGTTTCCATAAATAATCCTAATGCTAGTTTTATTGATCCTTCAGGTTGTGCGCTGTTTTGAGGATAATGATATTGTTCATGTCAATGGGAAAGTTGATCCTAAGTCTGATGCTGATGTTATCAATTTAGAGTTGGTATTCTCAGACTTGGATCAGGTGAACTATAATAAGAATCTGTTTCTAGTGTTTCAAGTTCAACTTAAGGCCAAAAAAGAAAAAAAAATTTACTTGTATGTACACCTAATATTTATCATCATCTGAAATTAACCATTTGGTCTTCTTTGCTGTGCTGCAATGGTTTAAGACAAGCTGATAACTTGAGATCCTTGTTTCTGTTTTTATTTATTTGCTTGTTACTGAATATCTGAGCTTGTTTAACTAAGTTTAGAACTTGCATGATTCTCTTAACATAGATAAGGAAATACATCACTATGATTTTGTTATAATAAAGATTTGCACAGGATTAACAGAAACTAAATTTTCAAACCCTGCAGATCGAGAAAAGAATGGAGAAACTAAAGAAAGGGAGAGCAAAAGATTCACAATCTAAAGTGAAGGTAAGGGTGATATTAGTGACTCTTTGAACCGCATTACCTTTCTTTGTTTGACTATGAGGAATAGAAGTGACAATTCTTTTTACTTCTGATTTGATTTCAGGAGGAAGCAGAAAAGGCAGCTTTGGAGAGAATTCAGCAGGCACTTATGGATGGAAAACCAGCACGTTCAGTTGCTTTAACAGATTTAGAAAAAGATGCTGTTAAGCATCTTTGTTTGCTCACAATGAAACCATTAATATATGTGGCAAATGTCACGGAATCTGATTTAGCTGATCCTGATAGTAACTCTTATGTCAAAGAAGTCAAGCAATTGGCTTCTGAATTGCAATCTGGTCTAGTAACCATCTCAGCTCAGGTTTGATGATTTCTTCAACAAAAAAGTATTTTCACCTTTTACCATGGCTAGTTTTTCCCTTCTTTGTCTCTCTCCTCCTTATTCAGTATCTCTATTCTGATAGTATAAGAACAGTTTGAAACTTCAAACACATAGGTTACCCATCTTACTTTTTGGGCAATCTTCCTTATTTTCTTCCTTTTATGAGGAAGAAAGAAACTAATTTAGTCCTTCAATTGCAGTTCTGTACAGTTGTTAGTGGTTCAAATTGTTTAAATCCTCAGCAAACCTATCCTGAAGATTCTAGGTCTTAGTATCAATTGACTGGAATGCTTCATTTTTGCAGGTTGAAGCAGAGCTAACAGAACTTCCTCCTGATGAAAGGACAGAATATTTGAAGTCACTTGGTGTTAATGAGAGTGGGCTTGGAAATCTTATCAGAGAAACATATGGTCTGCTAGGGCTGCGTACATACTTCACGTCTGGTGAAAAGGTGCACATACCACAAACTTAATTGCTTTGGATTAACCTTTATTTCTCTACTCATGGTTACTGACTCTTATTGATTTCTTCCAACAGGAATCAAGAGCATGGACCATACTAGCAGGTTAGTGTATTTTCCTCTTGTTTTCGTTTGCCTAATTTTCTGTTAATTTAAAGTTGTAGTGGAATATGTATTCATATGAATTATTTATCAATGAAGAGTTTTATAGAGATGTACCTTTACCTAAATAAGATATTGAATTGAAACATGGGGAAGGAAAAGCATTCATACATATGCCATAAGCAATAAGCTGTATTTTTCTGCTAATGTGAGTTTTGTTGATGTATTTACATAGGAATGACTGCTCCTCAAGCAGCTGGTGTTATTCATTCAGACTTTGAGAAGGGCTTCATTCGAGCTGAGACTGTGAGTATGAATAAAAAATTTTAGGTTATCCTTTTTCTGTTTGGTGATTAAATCTAGGCTGAAATGCAAATTAGTCCATTGAATTGTAAAATATTTTATTTATGCTTTTGAGTTTTTGAATGAGTTTGGATAAATTTCGACGAAAATTTAGAACAAAAGACTATAATGTTGACCTTTCTGCAAAATTTACAGAATGAATTGGAAAATAAAAATACTTGATTGAGCATTATATATTTTGAGGGACTAATTTGCAGTTCACCCTTTAGTTTATAGTTAACACATCTCCCTATCATCTTAATCCATCATCCTACATTTCTTGAGATTGATCTTGATACATGCTTCTGTAGATTTGTTAGAATTGTGGTTAGTATTTATGAAGTTTCAGATATGTCCAATTGACAAAAATTTGTCAGTACAACAGAAATATTGGCTTAGCTTATATATTTCATATCATTGCTGTCCTCTGACTGCATGTTATGGTAATTTTTCTTGTAGCCTTAACAAACCTATTTGGTTGGTTCCTTTTAGGTTGGTTATGGTGATTTTGTGGCTGCCGGTTCCTATGCAGCTGCAAGAGAGAAGGGTCTTGTAAGTGTGTTACACCTTTTGTTCTCTATTCTGATGTTACATTCTCACTTTTACTTAGAATGCATCAAAAATGAGCTTTATTCCTTTTTCTTCATTCTCCCTCTCCTTACCCACCCCTTCTTTCCTTTTAAACTGGTTGCACTATTAAGTTGAGTAATTTTTTGGCTTATGCAGTTGAGATTAGAAGGCAAAGATTATGTTGTACAAGAAGGAGATGTGATGCTGTTTCGGTTCAATGTCTAAATTAGGTTGCTTTGATCCCAAGCCTACCTTCTTGATCTGATACAGGTCTTACAGATTTGACAAATTCATGCTGCAGTCACTGTCAACGAGCCAGTTTTCCAAGATACCCTCAGTATAGGTGCTGGTAGAAACATGAATTTTTGGGTCTATCTATTTGAACCACAGTTTTGCTTGAGTAGAAAAATTCATTATTAAACTTTTTTTTTTTTTAAAGTCAAAATCAATCAGATACTACTGATTGATTATCTAGCACTTTTTTTCTTTTCTTTATTTTTGTGTAAAGAAGGAAATTAGAATAGAAAGATTAGGAGAAAAATGTAATGGTCCCTTCAATTTTTCCTTCAAAAGATAGTGTGACTGCTATACTGTAGGATAAACATCATGATGAATTTAGTTGATACTTTTATACCATTGCACAAGTTTGCTTCTTTATCTTTTTAATGATGTATTTTGTGAGCTTATGCTGTAATTGTTATCACTGTTGGTTGCATTAACTTCTAAGCAAATACAAAGCCTATTCTTTTTTCACTTGAAAGCAAAGATGGATACCAATCTCATTGGTCATTAATTTGCCAAATCAGCAAAAATCTTGAACAGTGCTTGTTGCAGGGTCCCCAAGAAAGGCTAATAATCTGGTGGTGGGTACTTATTCTAATTGAAAACAGGTACCTTCTAGTCTTCTGATACATATCCTGTCAACAAAAATGTTATGTGCCACCAATTTTCTTGAATAACATGGTATAAGGTATTTTCAATTTTGAAGTCATGTCCTGTGGTTTTCCCATATTGTTTCCTCCCCTGATTCCCCCTTCTGCTAATATACCTAAAGAACTAGAAGAAGCTGTTATTGCATTATTGGTTTATGCTAGCTATTCTGATTCACTGAACTAAGAATTTCTTCTTTTGCATTATTGAAAAGCCATCATGAATTATCATTTCTTGAAACATTGACTCAAGGGCTAAGATCAAACTGTTCTCTTGTTTTTGCTCATACTAAAATGAATTTAATGTAACAGAATCTCAGTTTGGCTTTACAAATTCTTTTGCCTGTAGAGTATAGAAAAATAATTCAGTGCCAGGACTTTAGTTAAGTGGATGTAGGTTTAGTTTAGGCCTCGTGACAAAGAGATACATGTGCACAAGCATAGCATTTGTCATTTTGCCATTAAAAGAAGAAGCAGAAAGCTTTGTCAAATCTCCATTTTGGGGGGCACCCAAATCTTGCACAATCTTTCTCTACAATTGCATGAATCACTCATCAAATATCTTTCTTGAGGCCAAGAAGTTGTTGCTTCTCTTAATTTCTTAGCTTCTTAGCTGATCATCAATCAACTACATGTATAGTTAGACAAGTCACTATAATTAGCCTTCTCCTCAAAGTAAAGTAGACAATTCTATCTTTAATTAGCCTTCTCCTCAAAATATGTGCATATGTGTATATATATGAATATGGATGCGGATATTTGAGGGGGAGGTGTGGATTCATGAATTCTGAATAAAAATCAGCCTTAAATTGCTTTCTTTATATGTGTTAGTTTGTGTGCGTATAACCCCACCAGAAGAAGATGGTCAGTTTATGTGATATGGAAATATTGGTTTGCTAAGTGGGGCACGCTTCCCAAGCCCACCTGTAAACAAATCCTAAGACGACCTTCTACCCACCCACTGCCCTCCTCAATTATAATCTTTCCATGGCTCATATGACTAGTAATTAAGTTGTAAGGAAGGATATGAAGAAGATGAACCTGATTCTGAAGAAATGCAAGACCTTGTCAAGACAACTGGTAAGAACATCATCCTACAGTAGCTTGAGGTCCAAGTCAACTAGGGAAGAAATATGGGGTAGTGGCAATAGCATGCAAGAAAATGAAGATTTTTGTGAAATCATTTATGTAGGGAGTTCAAGGAGAAGGTATTTGATAAAATCCAAGCATTTGAATCATCCATTGGTGAATGCTTTGATAGAGAAATCAGACAAAAAGCCAGGTGATCAGAATCCATCTGTGAAGTGTGAAGTTGTGCTCTTTGATCATCTTCTTTGGATGATTGATAATGCTGATCCTAATCTCACTACTTCTGATTCTCTAGAGGAACTTGCTGATCTCTATATCTTGTAAATTCACCAGATCATCATCATAATCCGTTTCATCTGCTTACTTATATTAGTTTCTGGTATTAAATTCTTTCATTTGCCTATTTGTTTACTGGATCAAGAAATCAATAAACATCTGTGTATGTAGTTACTAATTTGTATATAATTTACAAGTTTCTTTCAAAAAAAGAAAGAATCTTGAACAGAAGGGATGTATTGTGTTTTTGCCTATGGAAATGGGATCTGGTATTCTACAAGTAGATTCAACTTTCTTGAATCAGAAATATTTATTAAAATGGCTCCAGAGATTCTTTTGGGCTCTGATATTTTTGGGGCCCATGTTTAAGCCCACATTTTCCATTTTCCTTTTTTTTTTTTTTTTTTTTTTTTTTAGAAAAAGGAAATGGGAAAAGACACAGCATCATCCAATGGTCACAGCTAGCTAACATTTTCAAGTTAGGGTTTAGTTGAAGGGGTTCAGTGATAACTCCGCGTCAGTTCCACCAGCAACTGACATGGCAAAACCAGGCCGAGGCCGTCCGGCTTCACCGTCGGGTTCCTCCTCGCGTTCGCGGTCACGTTCACCGTCTAGGTCGAGGTCTCGATCTCGCTCCTATTCCGGCTCTGATTCACGATCCAGCTCGCGTTCTCGTTCCCCATCTCGGTCGCCCTCCCGTTCTCGCTCTCGTTCCAGATCAGTATCTTCCTCGTCTTCTGCTTCTCGAAGTGGAAAAAGTTCTCGTAGCCGCAGCCCCCCTCCCTCGAGGAAGAGGTCTGCCATTTTCTGTCTTTCTGTATGTGGAATTTTGGTTTAGCTGCCAGTCATTGTTACTCCTTATTCATAGGGATTTATTTTGTTTATCGGAAATGTGATGGTAGTCAAATTTGTGACAGTAGAGAAGCTTCTGAGTTGTAATTAGCTGCTTTGCTTGGTTTTCTTGTCTTTCTTAATATGGATAAGGGTAAAATGAAACAAAATTTTTTACATTTCTATGTTTTTTATCTAATGTCTTAGTTTTGTAGTTGCTGAGGCTCATGCTCATGTTAGGTTGGATTTCCTGTGTTTTTACCCTATATTTCTCTCAACCCTATGAATTTGTATGTTTAACAAAGAGGTCTACTTTTTTCAATTGTTCTTTAGAGACTTTCTAATTCTTCAGTCTCTGTGCTAAAGTGCACCTTTTTCATTTCCCCCCAAATGATGCAGTAAAATTCTCGCATCTTGAATGCTTGCTATTTAGTAAGTTCCTTGTATTCTGTTTGTGAGAAGAGGGAAAAGAAAAGGAGAAAAATATCGCTTCAAGCTGAAAATTAGCTCTCCTTTATTTTTTTGGTTGGGATGTGTGCTGTTGGAGCATTGCATCATAATTTTTCTTTTTATAGTGATTAGATCTCAAGGAAAATATCATGGTAGGTTATGATAATATTGAATTTTGGTAATTGATGAAGTTGTTTCAGCCACAATTTTACTTTTTGATATTTCCCGCCTTGATGGTTAAGCTGTTTTATGATGTCCTTTGGTCTGCTGCAGTCCTGCAGAAGGAGCTAGACGTGGTAGATCTCCACCTTCGCATTCTAAAAAGGTTTCTCCACCTCCAAGGTATCTTGGCCTTTTTAGTTTTTTAGCTTTAACAGAGGTTCAATATATAGGGCCTACTAAGGATATTCTTCTATTCATTTACATGGCTTGTTGCAATGATTAATTCGACTGTTTATCCTTTTATTTGTTTTTCACTTTCCAGATTTTCATTTAAAAGTTTATTTCTTTCTAAAAGTTTGTTGATTATTATTTTTCTTTTAAATATAAATCTCAAATTACTGGTGAATATTTTCTAGGAATGTCTATTAGATGTTGAGGTATGTGAACATGGATCACCTTTGCCTCTCTTTAGATAATGTTAATGCACTGGATTTTTTCTGTTATGTAAACATTCTTCAAACTTTTTTTTCCCCCTAATGTAGTTTCTTTATGTAGTCTATATCTATTATATTAACCCATGGCAGTAGCTAATGTTTATTTTCCTGAGTGCGTTTTACCTACATCTTATGCTCAAGTAATTTGATTTTAGTGAAACCACAGAAAGTTAGTCAGCTACATAGAAACCTTATCTCTTTTATTTCAGTTTTTTGGTTCTCTTTAAGGTTAATACTTATTAATTGACGACAGGAAAGAATCACCCATTCCGGAGTCACTTGTTCTTCATGTGGATCAGCTAAGCCGGAATGTGAATGAAAACCATCTGAAAGAAATATTTGGTACGTTCCTTACTCCCCGTGTGTTGTATGTGCATGGAGAGTCATTTCAATGGTCGTTCTGCTATCTAATTTCCTTACTTGCAAACTAATAGGTTAGTTACACAATCCATGGGAGAACACAATGCATCTTCTTCCTGAAATCATGATTTCCTGGGAATGTTTCTGTCCTATCTGCAGAAAATTAGGAACGTGTTGAAATTCTTGTAACCAAGACAGTTATGTGGCTTTAGTAAAAAGAGATTTCTCCATGAAGCAGTAAATGATGTTTAATATGTGGTAGAGATTACTAGTGTGTTATGTGAAGTTGTAGAAGTCTCTCCTTGTGAATAAGGACAATTATGAGTTTCTTCCTCTGTTATTGGTGACTGAAAAATTCTTACCAAATGCAAGAGTCAGATAATATTAAGGTCTAAACTTTGAGATGGAGGATGCATCTTTGAAGCAATAATAATCAAATGAAGAGAATTTGTAATGTTCCATCTAGTAGCTTATGTTTTGCATGTGTTTTTTTTTATGGTATGTGCTCAAGGAAGTTAACCTTCTCTACTCTATTCTGTAGGTAATTTTGGGGAAGTAGTGCATGTGCGGTTGGTTATTGATCATACGGTATGTTATGAAATTGTTTATTTTGTTATGAATTCTTTAATGTTCTCTTCCTGAATCCAATTAATGCAAAAATGCATGTGTAGGTTAACCTTCCAAAAGGATTTGGATATGTTGAGTTCAAGAATAGATCTGATGCTGAGAAAGCCCAGTTACACATGGATGGTGTATGTTTTGCTTCAGAAGTTGAACTCTGATGAACTTTTAATTGATCTCTACATTTTGTTATTCTGAAGAAATAATTCCTGAAATAATGTCAATGCAGGCCCAGATTGATGGCAAAGTTGTTCGAGCCAAATTCACTTTAACTGAGAGAAAGAAGCCCACATCACCTCCCAGAGCTATTCCTTCTGCCTCAAAGAGGGATGCTACAAAAAATGATGGTGCTGGGCCTGATATGGAGAAAGATGGACCAAAGCGGCAAAGAGAAGGTAGGCTATATTTGTTGATTACAATTATGTGAAATTTAGAGTATCATCTTTTTAATCCTCTCTAACTTGGTTACCTTGATTCTTATTTTGATGCCATCAGCATCTCCCCACAGAAAACCCCTCTCACCAGTGAGGAGGAGGTCTCCCCCAGTGCGAAGAGGATCCCCAAGGCGTGAGGTGGATTCTCCTCTTCGTCGACGAGTTGACTCTCCTGTACGTCGTCGCCCTGGTTCTCCTCATAGACGCGGTGATTCACCTCCTCCCAGGAGGAGACCTGCATCTCCTATTAGAGGTCGTTCACCCTCCTCCCCACCTAGGCGCTATAGGTCTCCGCCCAGGTTTGTTGTTTAACAGTATATTGCTTTTATTGGTTGGGTTGGTCTGTTTTGCCTCTCTTACTAAGTAATGTCTCCACAGGGCTTCTCCACGAAGGGTGCGTGGTAGTCCTGTTCGACGGCGTTCACCTTTTCCTCCCAGGAGAAGGTAAAACTCATTACTTTGAAAATTCTTTCTCCTTACAAGTGATTTGTTAGAAAATTTGTTGCTTGTATTGTTTGATCCATGTTTTCAGATGAGCGGTTGCCATTCATAAATTTATAGGGTAGGTTGAACATTGGTAACTGACATTCATGATGTTTGTCTAGTATTGTAGAGCTTTGATTGGTCTAAATTATACAATAAAATATGGATATATGTCTACATTCATAATATTTACTTGAAATATACATACTGGAAATGTGAGAAAGAATGTGTTCATTTTTGTAAGATATGATTTTATTCCCGCTATTGATAGGCTTAGGTCCTGTCTCTTCTTTTAGCTGCTTTTGAAAAGCTAACATACAGAATATACAATCTTGTCAATTTAAATGAGTAAATTTTTTGCTCAGAAGTTGTCTTCAAATAGTATTGATGAACAATAAGAAAGGACAGGATTTAGTTTATATTTATAATTTTTATTTGACCCTGTTAGATCTCCTCGCCGAGCTCGAAGTCCACCTAGACGTTCTCCTATTCGCAGACGGAGCCGTTCTCCTATTCGAAGACCTATTCGTTCACGTTCAAGGTCACTATCTCCTAGGAGGTGAGCAATTGTATTACTTTTTCTGCCACCCCTATCCCGACCACACATGATATTGTTCATGTCTTATTGCTGTGTTGCTTAGCATTGTGGCTTAATCTAGTTCATTTAATTTTTAACAGAGGACGTGGGCCACCTGCTAGACGTGGAAAGTCATCTTCCTATTCTTCATCTCCAAGTCCACGCAGGGTCTGTACTTCTGACCTGTCTCTGTTTAATTGATCTTCGTAAATGAAGGCTTATAATGAATTTATTTGACTTCCTGCAGGCTCCTCGGAGGGTATCGAGAAGTCGTAGTCCCAGAAGGTAGAATTTCAACTATTTTAGGAAAATAAATCATTACCTCATGATATAGTAAATTATATGATGAAAACTAGAATGTCAAAGCGTGCAAATAAACTGCCGCTATATATGTCAAACCAGAAATTTTTCTTGATTGGTTTCATGTTTGATTGAGAATTCTCTCTTGCAGACCTTTAAGAGGTAGAAGCAGTAGCCGTGACAGCAGTGGATCGCCACCTCCAGCTCGTAAGCCCTAGACCCCCAAGTGGTGTTTGCTTCACCAATTTTCAGGATTTGATCTGATGTAGCATAAGAAATTCGATGATATCTGTTAGTGTAGCAAAAAGTAAAGTCATGGTCTTTGGTGTTTGCATTTATTCATCGAAACTGGTGGGAACAAATGTACTGGAAATTGAATGTGGGATTGTTAACTTTTGAAGTATATTGTGCTAATTTCCCTTTTCACTTATGAATTGATGATAGGAGTCGGAACATATTTTGCTGTAATACTATTAATGACTCTGGATGGAGAGGTTGAGGAGCAATCGCAATTCATTTCTTTCTTTTCCACACATTCTTTCGCTATATATATTTCTAAGATATTTAATAGTTCTCCTTTTGCTACTGCATTTTGCTTATATTATAAACAAAGGTAACGAGATATTTTCATCGGAGCATTATGTGACAAATTGCCAACATTTTTTCTCTGAGGTATATTTACCATAAAATCTAATAGAAAGATCAGTAACAATTAGAAAAGAAAATGTAAACCTCAGTAAAATACAAAAGACCTTCTGCTACAATTTAAAGGGAAATTGTAACTAGGGGAATGGTTCTTTGAATTTCAGGAACTCAATGGTGGGGTTATTTACATGGGTAATGATAATTCATGTAAAACAACCGGGATAGGTTCAATCAAGCTGAGGAATCATGATGGATTCACCAGAATTCTGCGGAATGTGCGATACGTGCCAAAGTTGAAGAAGAATCTCATCTCATTGGGGGCTTTAGAATCTAAAGGCCTAGTTGTGACGATGCGAGATGGAATTCTTAAAGCAACTTCAGGAGCACTAGTAATGTTGAAAGGTGTGAGAAAGAATAATCTGTATTACTACCAAGGTACTACAGTAGTGGGGACAGTAACAGCAGTAGCAACTTCGAGCACTAAGAAGGATGCTGAGGCAACGAAGCTGTGGCATATGCGATTGGGACATGCTGGCTGTGGTCCTATGTTTGAGGGGAGGATTGTTGGGGTGTCAACCCATGTCCCATATCTAAAGATAATGCTAGTGGTGAATAGCATATAAGTGTTCCACTAACTCCATTAGTATGAGGCATTTTGGGAAGTTGTCCAAGAATAAAACCGTGAGGGCTTAGGCCCAAAGCGGACAATATCATACTAATGTGGAGTTGAGTAGTGTAAACCAAACCTTGTAGGTATATGTGGGCCCAACAAGTGGTATCAGAGCTTAATGTTAATGGGTTTCTTTGTAAGAGATGTGTGGGGAGACCCTCATTCTTGAAGACCTAGCAATTAGGGCTTGCTTGCCAAATGTAATGTGGAGTTGAGTGGTGTAAACCCAAACTTGTGGATATATGCGGGACTAACAGGGTAACCCAACGAGTTTATAATTTTGTTTTACAAGATTGGGGTTAATTTCAATGGTCTTATATAGAAAACATAGAATTAACTTCGCGGGGAGCTTCTCCGGAGAAGCAGAAGCGGTTGAGGAGAAGCAAAGGTACTAGCTTGACATTTTTCTTCTGTCATTTTCTTCATCGCTGCTATGGGAAGCTAAAGAAGATTCCGTTCTCCTCCCTCGTGAATTTTTTGATTTTCCTTTTTCCTCTTTCAGTTAAACTCTGTAATAAACCCATTTCCAGCCCTCTCTATGAAGGTCAGTTAACATCATCTGTTGCATATTTTTATTTTGATCTATATTATTAGTTTTCAGATGTTCTTGTAAAATTTGTACTTCTTGTTACTAGATATTCGAAAAAGATGACTCTTTTTTTTCTTTTTTTTTTAGGATAATGTTTGTCAGATTTTATTTTCAGTCTAATTGTTTTTTTTTTTTTTTTTTTTTTTTTTTTTTTATGGTAAGAAATTTTACCATTACTTTTGGTTGCACTGCAAATATTTTTTTGAAATGAAGTTGAACATCTATTTTGCTATTGATTATGTTTTGCATCTGTGACAGATACATGGAGATGAACTATCCCTCTGCGTTTTATTAATAGTGGGATAATTAGGAAATTTCCATGGCAGGCAATGGCCTCCCTAGTTTGGGTCGTGTGAAGCTTAGTGATCTTGTACCCTCAGAAGGCCTTCCTTCCGAAGCATATAAGCTATCAGTTACTACTTTGTCTCAGTCACTGGCTCAGTACTCAGCTGCAATTATCCAGCTTCCTGCAACTGATGGGGCTCTCTACAGGTCTTGTCTTGAGTCAGCCCGGCTATACTTCCATCAAAAAGCAGCTTACCCTGCTGCAGATGTAATTCATCCTGATGATTCTAGGGAGTGGTGCAAGACGTCTGGATACCGTGCGGATCCTCAAATGTGGCAAGAAACTTATGATTACAGACCTGGATTAACTCCTACAGAGCCAACCAATGAAATGGAATTCCCCCCAGCTGGTTTATTGGATATATTTCCGCTGCTTGGTAAAGCAGCCAGAGATATTCTAGATGCCCTTAGCTTTTATTTGAATTTACGTAGCTCTCCCTTCACTGAAATACTTGATAATGTTCCTCTAAGAAGTCGTGAAATATCATCCTCTGTGCTATCTGTTTGTTGCCATGGGAGGCCCTCTTTTCAGGTTGCTCAACATCACAATTTAACAACCCAAGACGATGGTCAGCTGGTGGTGTTCTCGGACCAAGAAAACCAGGTTGATAGAAGCCTCATAACACTTATCAAGTCGGATAAGGCAGGTCTGCATGTTAGAGATTTTCATGGTCGCTGGATTGTTGTTGATAGTGATCTTGGTCCCCAAGAAGCAATAGTTTACCCTGGACTAGCTCTCTACCAAGCAACTGCTGGCAATATCAGCCCAGCACTCTACCGTACAGATATTACTAATCTTCACTGTAACATTTATGGACGATGTTCTTTAGCTTTCAAATTGATGCCTAAATCTATGACTAGCCTTAATTGTTCAGAGATGAGAGCGGCTGGTCATGGGGTTGAAGCACAATTTCAGCTTCCAGTACCAGTTGATGACTTCATGCAGAGATCTACTGATCAACTTCTTAATAGAAATAATTTCCCAACTTTCAGTTACCCTACAGCCCAGGATGGTAAGGATTATTCTTATCCTCTTCACTGCTTAGGCACATAAGTAAGGCATACTGTATATTTTGGTCATTCATAATATGTTGCTGTGGAAGTGATATCACCAATCAACATCATCCATAGGTAATATGTCATCTGCCAGAGTACTAAACATGCACTCCTCATCCTTAATTTCAAAATTGCTTAGATTCTTCCAACATTAGAGGCTTGTTCATATGTGGGCTTAAATTCCTGAGAAAGCTGGCCATTTTTTTAAATGAGACTGTCACTTTATTACCTTTCTTCCCCATCTATTCATACTTTTGTCCTGGGAAATATTATCTAGGCTCTGAATAGTAACATATTGTTTAGAGATTAGTTGATTGTGCGCATTCTTGAACTTTCTGCACACTAAAGGGCTGGGTTTTGTTGTCATTCATATCTATAACTATAGTGTATTTTTCTTGACTTCTTAGTAGTTATGTCTCAACATGTTCACTAGGATCTCCTGATATGAAATTGAAATCACGCTTTTGGGTTTCTTAATAGATCTTAGTAAGAAGTTCTTAACAACAGGTCCTTGGATCAATGAAATGCTGGTACAGGGTCTATGAAGCCCAATACTAAGAGGAGGAAGGATAATTCAAGAAGTAAACCCCTTCCCCCTTCAAAGAGGCTGCGGCTTGAGGCACAGAGAGTTCTAAAGGACCGGGTCCAAGATATAGCTGACAAGAAGGGCATCAAACTGCGGTTCTGCACTCTGAAAGAATGTGATAGCCATATCCAGTCACTGGATAGTCCGTGTGCAAATATAAGGATGGAGATTGGATGGCCACCTGGAGTTCCTTTTGTTCATCCTCATGATCTTCCAAACAAAGCAAAGATTGGATTTCTTGAAACGTATGAGCCTGGTTGGTCTGCAGCTCATGATATGGAGTTGAGTCTAGTTGAACAAGGACAGCAGAATCAGCACACAGCTAACTGCAGTTGTAAGTCTGAACAAGCATGATATCTGCCATAATTTTTATTTTTTTTCTTTCTCTTTTCCCTATATCCTACTAATCCTATTACCTGTATTACACTTGGAAACAAATGATTTATGTTGGATATTTACTTCAAAATAGAGTGAAACTACTCCATTTGTGAGAGTCCATAAGAAAAAATTAAGTGGAGGATGCTTGGAGGTCGTACAAAGCTTAGCGTGTGCATGTAGAGATAGGTAATGGTTAAGCTCGTGCTTATGGCTCAAGAATGCATGCATATGAATTTTACAGTGTTCTGCTAAAGTTCCATGGTATCTTTTTTGGTCCTCAACTTTAGATGAGGATCGAAGAATTACTCTTTTTAACAGATTGTTCTTCTGTCTGTTTTTTTCAGGAATACAACTCCTTTGAGTCTCCATTCAAGCTGCCTCTTCTAATCCAGAATGTGCTATTTAGCATCCAGAGAGTGGATTTTGTAAATATGAAATCTTTAGTGATGATAAATTATTTGCATTTATATTTAACAATGCAGATATTTTTCTTGTGGAGGTTGCTACCATCTTGAATGGAGAAAAATGTATATGATCAAGTAACTAGTACTGAAAGTGGCCAAGAACTGGTGACCTATGATGCAACATCCACTCGAGCATCCAGAGGAATTTTGGGCTAGGAGCTGCCCTAGTGTTTGATCCTAAATGAGAGAGTTTATGCAATTTATCTAAGTCCCCCGTGTAATTGTGCTGATGTTCATGGGTAATTGTTGCTCTGATCTAGATAACCTTATCTTGAGTTTCAATTTATTTGTATATCTAGCTACTTTTTCAGACATGCATTGAAGCAAATAGAGCCACATTTTTGTTTTGTGAAATGATGTGTACATAAGATGGGTCAACCTATATAAAAAGAATAAAGAAAGTAAGAGTCATCTCAGGCATGCAATAAGATTAAGCAGTAGCAGTAGCAGCAGCAGCAGCAGCAGCATTCTTTCACGAGCCTTTCACTCAAGTCCTTGATTAGCATTGACATTGGATTAGATAGAGCTCAAAATATCACCCAAAACCTCCATAGACATGAGAGCAGACACGAAAGTTGATGGTAGTTTTTCCCTCTTCCCCTGCTCACGCTGTCAATCTCCTTCAAGAATCTTTAAGTTCAGGGCACATCTTAAGCAGCCTTTTCAATTGCGGAACTGTTGTTCGTCTTCAAAAGGAAGCTCAATTGGGGTTGCATTGGCATAAAACTCTTCTAAATTGTAGAAAGCACGTTGCTGAGGAAGAAATATATGCACAACTACATCACCTACAGAAAGAACATTCCAACAAGACTAGTTAAATCCCATTGAGATTTAGAGCAGAATTCCTTCTATGCCTTCGTCTAAACAAATTTATGTATAGCTTCAAAGTTATGTTACATGATACATCTATATCTTGTAACCTTACTCCAAATTATATTTCAAAAGTTCTTCAAAAAAAAGATCATGCATAAGGGAAAGAAAGAAATACTTCTTTTGGAGTGTTAAGAAACAATTCTTGGCTTCTATATCCTCATGACTAAACGAACATCATGCACAATACTTGACACTTTCAAAAATCTAATGCATATCAAACATAGTTTTGTACTCATTCGGAAAGCAAATCAAGCTATCTAAACTGCAAATAACTGTTTCTCAAATATAAAAACAAACATACAAATATATATACACACACATATGAACATAGAAGAAACACTAACCAAAGTCCAACAATGTCCATGAATTTGGCTTGGAGTCTCCTGCAGCCACTTTCCCGTATTGCTTCTCACCCAGATCTCTTATTTTTGTCCTACATGTTAAACCAATTTATGAAATTTCTGCATTTTCCTTTTGAAGGCAATCCAAAATTACCATGTGAAAAGTAATCTATTTCTAAAAACTAGCAAGACTCTGAACTAGAAGGAAAAGTAGATACCCAATAGCATCAATTTGAGGACGTGAAAATGCAGTGGCAATAATGAAAAACCTAGTCCAGTATACAAGAGGTTTCACAAAGAGAACCTTTATGTCTGCAGCCTTCACCTCACTTGCTACTTTAGCTGCAGCAACAGCAACTAGAAAACAGCAGAAAACCATGAGAAATTTTTATGTCTGAACACCAACCCAAAAACTTAACAAACAGCAAACTATGTTCAGGAAGTAGTAAAACTTCCTGGTATTCAATGTCAATATTGTTATTTGTGGATCTGGAAGCTTACAGGATAAGCTTTCAGCATCATCATCAATCTCAGAAGTAGCAGGTTTTTTATCATTTCTCCTAAAGACTACTTTCCCATACTTCTTAAACAAGTCATCAAACATATCATCCGTGTCTATATTTGTATTCTGCAAAAATTGAAATCTTGTCAAAATTAGGATGCATCAAGCAATAGTAGTGGCTAGCTAATACATAAAATACTGGGAACACCAAAAACTGAAATAGGAAAGGAAAAGTATGATGACCAGTTCTGCATTCTGCTAATAACTAACTCAATTTAAGTGCAGGCCCCATCCCAATTATATTTCAAGCTTCAATTTTCCCTTTTGCCTATTAAGTATGAAAGAAGACAGTGCATTCTCCGAACAGACACATGAAAAATAATCAAATTATTACCGAGCCAACGGCCATTGGAGAAAAGACGGAACGGCCTCTAGAAATGGATAATTGGTGCTTCGACCATCTACCCATTTGCAGGGAGTAAGAACCAAGGTTAACAGAGCTAGGAAAAGAACAAAGGTTAGAACTTGAAGAGGACTTCTGAGCTTCAACGCGACAGAGACGGCGGAAGCCTCCGGTGAGTAGAGTAGTAGGAAAAGAAGAACAAGACACAGAATCTTGAAAAATGAGAGAAGTGTAGACTTCCATGGTTGGAATTTCTCAGTCCTTTATTCCTAAATCTAATACTTCTTCAAAATCATACACCTGAGAAATCTCCTGAAATTGAAAAAGGAGATCTTTTATTAATCTTTGAGCAAAGAAAAGAAAGACATTTGATTTCAGAGAAGCTGGGAAAATATCCAGAGAAGGATAAGAATAAAGAGCTGATTAATTTTCTTTCCTTTTTTTTGTTTTGTTTTTTTTTTTTAAGGGGAAGATTTAAGGATCCTAACAAAATAAATATTTTAATGTCTACAAACTATTTTCTTTAAATTATTTTTAGTTTTAAAATTTTCATTTCGTTATAACTTTTTTTAAAAAAATAAAAAAAGAAAGAAAGAAAAAAAGGGCAACAGAGTCATTTTACAAACTGAGGAACGACCTATAAAATCTAAATCGAGCTAGGGTTTAAAGGATTTGCCTAAATTATATTGCCTGCTGTTGAAGCATAAGCTGAGAGAGAATCGAGGATGGTGAAGTTTCTCAAACAGAACAAGGCCGTGGTGTTGCTACAAGGTCGGTACGCTGGCCACAAAGCCACCATTATCAAGAACTTCGATGATGGCACTCGTGACCGCCCTTATGGACACTGTTTGGTTGCCGGAATAGCTAAATATCCGAGCAAGATCATCCGCAAAGACTCCGCTAAAAAGGCTGCCAAGAAGTCCCGAGTCAAGGCGTTCATCAAGGTTGTCAACTACAACCATATCATGCCTACTCGCTACACTCTTGACGTTGATCTGAAAGATGTAGTTAGTCTGGATACACTTCAGTCCCGCGACAAGAAAGTCACTGCTGCTAAGGAGATTAAGGCTAAATTGGAAGAGAGGTTCAAGACTGGCAAGAATCGGTGGTTCTTTTCCAAGTTGAGGTTTTAAGCTTTATAAAGGGGTTTTTAATGACATCTCTTAATCTTTTCTGATACATTTAATATTAGTTTTTTGTTTGGCTGTTTTAATATTCGAAAAAGTTTTGTTAGAATTTTGAAGATGGAGATGTATTCTTATGATTGTTTTTCTCATTTTTGTTAAAGATTCAATTTTTAATTTTTATAGTTACATTGTTTTCTGGCATGAGCACCTACCTTTAGTTTCTTTATTGTTATTATTTATCTGTTACTTGACAGGATGTCTTGTGCTTGCGTCCATATCTTAATTTCTAATCTGACTTGAAAGTATATTGCTGCTTGATAAGCAGAACCTTAGTTTCTTTTTCGTGATCATAATTACATGTATTATCGGTGCTGTCATAGGTTAGAAACTAGGGCATTAGTGGTATTAAAAGCAAAACAAGGAGGGGAGGGTGTTGGAGTTTGGTTGGAAGCATGTTTATGCCTGTCTCTTGCATATTGTTTTGCTTTGTGTAAGTTGTCTTGATACATTAATGGTTTTGGTCGGATAGGCTTTACTTCTTAGGTTCATATAGAAGTCGTCCTTAGTATGTTAAACATCGATGGTTTTTCCATGGAAGTACTCAAAAATAGATCTTTCCTCGTTTATCATATATGTGTTATTTATATTATACCCCTCACTAGGTGAAGAAGTTGTGAGTTCTCTTGACTCTTTTCAAGGTGGGAATGGAGGTTACAATTTTCTTTTCTACAATGGATATACTAATAATAGTATATAATTCATATGTGGAAACTGTGATAGCCCTGAAACTTCAGCAGCCAAAACAGAAGTCCAATATCCAGCAGCAACAGATGGCCGCAACACTGAAAAGAGAACAGATGTATTAGCTAAGTTGAGTTGCTTTGTGTGGGGGTATGTTTTGTTAAGAGGATATTTTCAGATGCTTATAGGAAATTAAGAAGCTTACCATCCTTTCCAAAAGCCTTCACCTCTACTACTTGTTTCTGCTGGAATACCATGCCTGGAGTCCCCTGCCTTGTTGGAACCATCTTTCATTGGATAACCAATAGGTGGTGGTGCCATAACATATGTCTGTTGGGTAGTCGTGGGCACTGGATATGCCACTACACAAAAACAGTTTTAAGTGTAAAATAATAATAATAATATCTTTTTTTTGAAAAAAAAGAAAAAGAGGAAGGCGAGTTCAAAGATTGCAAGATTGTTAGTCCAGAGTTCATAATCTTGTCCTGCTTACCATGAATATCCCGTTGATTGGAGTTGCTCATTTCCATTGGTTGTGTTCGTAACAGCAGAAAAAAATAGAGAGAGAGAGGAGGTAAGGATAGGGATGACCAGAGCTGAAGATGATATGTATACATAAAATTTTCTAAACACCAGGGACTGGTATGTCTTTGGCAGAAATTGTCCACTGTTTTGGGTAGGCACCTTTGAATTTGAAGACTTTGATAACAAGGCTATGATGCCAATTTTGTGTCAATTTTGGGTTCTTATGTTCGTCCTGTTGTAGAGAGAGGCCGATTAGTCTACATGGGTGATGTATACACACATCTCAGTTGTTAAAGACTCAAATCACTAAGATATTAAGCATACCTCCCTTATGGATTAGTTGGTTTGTCATAATCAAAGCCGTTTGGAATCTACAAGAAAAATCTAGTGATTAGTTGATAATCAATCTAAATTTCTTTGTTTGTGCTGAGAAAAAGCAACATTGATGTGACAAGAAGATGGGATGGAACGGGAAAAATGTTATTTGGAAATTCACTTTGCAATCTGAAATGGCCCAATGGATCAAAGCAAGAATTGTCATTCAAAGCTACCATATCAAAATTATTCCCAGTTACACGAAAGAGAAGTCAATACAGTTACAGCAAGAAAAATGAAATAATTTAACCAAAAGCCACTACAATTTACGATAAGAGAAAATGAAATTACTCATCTAACAGGAATGGAACAACTAATCTACCGCTTAAATGCCGGAGTGGAATAGCTAAGTCTCGGATACCTCACTGTTGCTCATAATCAGTTCTGCCCAACTGTGGTCAGGCGGATGAATGACTTCATCAAAACTGGTATTGAAGATGATATCGGCGTAGAAACAGAATCCTCGTTAGGATACCTCTCATACATCCTTTTATGTATAACCCCATTTCATTTCAACTGTCAAAAAATCCAGGACCAGCTCGGGAAAGAAGTTCCTTCCCAGCATCTTTGCCCATTGAAATCATGTCATCCAAACTATACGGCCCTTTTCTTGAAGTTTCAAGGACTGGAAAGAGAGTAGAAAAGAAGATAAGATGACGTTTTGTTGCCAGATATATGTCAGTCAGATACATGATCAGACAAGATACATTTCTTATTACCTTTAGTTCCATCTGGAGAGGCTACCAGTCCTCTAAAGATGCAATTTCCTTCCTCATCCCGGCAAGCATATCCAGCAATGGGGGTGCGACAAGAGCCATCCAGTGTCTCTAGGAAGGCCCTTTCACAGACTACTGCCAATCTGGTTTCCTCATGGTTCAGTGAGGCAAGGTAATCAGCCTGCATTACAAATGATGATCAACCAAAAAGATGAATACCACCTCTAAAATCTTCCCAAAGAAATGAATGAGAAGATCTACAAGATTTGAGAAGAGTATAATGAAATGCAACAATAAAATGGCGTTTGATTTGTGGGGCACAACTATCTGGACGTACTATTAACTGTCTGTGCATGCTATTGCAACATTGGATGTAACTTAAGCTCATCAAATATCATTGCCTTTGGAAAACAACGCCACTTAACAATTCAGATTAACCAATGTTTAGGTTTTATCCTACAAATATCAATGTTTCAACAAATGCAACTTGTTTTCATTTGCAAATACAATTTGTTAAATCAACAAAATCAGAGATAACACACAGGCAAACATACATACTGTCCAAAAAACAATTTCGCTGACTAGCAGATCAAGGTTAGTAAATGTGCAGATAAGGTACTAAGAATCTTTACAAAAGCAGCACGTACCATCTTGTCATTATCATCTCGGCACGCAATTCCAATGGCTCCTTGGGCAACTGCTGGAAGCATGTCATCGATTGAAAGAATAGAAGTCACATTTTCTGTCATATTTAAACGCTTTAGGCCAGCTAATGCCAATAACGTTGCTTGGACCACTCCCTCATTGAGCTTTCTTAACCGAGTTTGAACATTGCCTCGAAAATTTTCTAGTACCTAGAAGGGAATCTTAATCAGCAATGACAAGGGAACAGAGTGAATGTAGCAATGATGTTGCTAAACCTAAACAGATTAAATATCTAACAGAAGTTGAAATCTAAAATATCTCCTCCAAAAAAAAGACTGGCCCTGAATAACAACATTAGTAGCAGCCGAAACCATGGACATGAGATCCTACATATCAATGGCGTTTAAAGCTTAGAGATCAAGTTACTGCAGGCCAATAATATCCTTTCTGTTTTTCACACTATTAAAATACAAAATTCATTTTCATACTGAAAAGAAACAAAGATTCAGAGAGAATATATGATGTGTTGCGTGTAAATTATGCATCTTCACTCATTAATTAGTCAATTGAGATCATCTTTGCTTAAACAATGATGGAAAGATGAAGGTAACATACACACCTTCAGTGACGGGTATCTATGAAGAATTTGTGATTTCCTCCTCAGTGAGGCAGTACCAACAGTGGTTCCTGCAGGAAGCTCTCCCAGTGAAGCAGCAGTTAAAGAAATAAATGCATCACGAACATCCTCTCGGGGAAGATTGCAAGGTAAAATTGTCTTATCGGGCAGATATGTTGGAACATCTTTCATTGAGTGCACAGCAATATCAATATCCCGGTTAAGCAGAGCTTCATCTATTTCTTTTGTGAACAGGCCCTTTCCCCCAATGTCTGCAAGTGGCTGACTTAATATCTTATCACCAGTGGTTTTTATTATTACAATTTGAATAGCCCCTTCTTCAGCCAGATGAGGATGACTAGCTATCAGTTTATCCCGCGTCTCATGAGCTTGGGCAAGAGCCAGAGGACTGTCCTACATAAGGAAGACTCATGTATGAGAACCATGAAATGTTACTGCATAATTAAGCATATCATAATTCATAAAATATGTGGCAGCTCCATATAGAAAACTGTAAATATAGAAGCATCGATTAGGTTCCTTATTTGAAGATTACAGACAAGATGGCTAATATGAGGTATATGAATCAATTTTAAAACTTAAAGCCAAAAGGAATCAACTGAAAAGATAGATCCAGATGCTGCATCTTTTGAAGATACTACAAACCTCACAAGAAAGCATTTTTAACATTGTAAAGACTTAAGAGGTTGACAAGAGCGTAATCTAAACATAGGCACTGAGCAAACAAGAGCTTTGAGTTTCTAAAATAGGCTGCTAAAGAATGTCCTTCTAAAATGTTTTCTGATTATTTTTTCCTGATCCTGTCCTTCAATATAATCAGAGATCATACACTGTAAAAGGCACACAACTAATGTGATGATTAAACATTTCCCGGTAAAGTCTTGATCTTTGTCTATCAAAGATACGATGATTGTGACTAACAAATGTGATTTACATCAGTCCAGGATTCAACATCTGAGCTGACTGCCATCACTTTGACATTAATTGAAGTGCCAAATTCAATACACTAATCTTTGACTTTAAAATTTACTTGTAAGTACCTCCCCCTCGTTCCAATTCTTATAACAGCAGTCTTCGTCTGCTGCTGCTTCTGTTCAACAGCAACTGAAGCCCTGGTGACGAAAACACTCCTTCGTCGATTTGGGTTGGAAGAATTAAGCCACGGAAAAGAAGACCCAAGAGCCGAAACTGATCCATTACAAAAATTAGAGGTAAATTGTCTTCTTGTATTACTGCAAAAAGAGATTTGATTCAGAGAAGTCGTAGCTATAGTCTCCATTTGACAATTTCAAAATCGCCAAAGAAGAAGAAGCTGAAGAAGAAAAGGGAGAGCGATTTGGGTCTGCTTTACTGCTATGGGCTTAACAACTTATCCTCCACCTCACCCAATCATACTGCCACGTCACCCTTTTGAAAATCTTAAAAAAAGTCATTCATGGACCCCAACTCACCCTCCCACGTCATTTTCCCCTACCGTACACCTAAACCAAACTAAAAAATCATTGGGTTATTTTCTTTTAAATTTAATATTATAAAAGCCCAAACCGAAACATTTATCCTCAATTTTCTGGACTCGGATATTTGGCCCATATTCATATATGATCCAAAAATTGCCCACTAGATTTCAGCCCAATATAGTTTCTTTAATTCGAGGTTGTGGGTTCAGACACATTAGATTCTTGAATACAGTAAAGAGAGAGGTTTTGGAAAAGGAAAAGGAAAAGGAAAGTAAAGTGAAGAGTGTGCCACTAAATTTAAACCTAACCTAACCTAACGGTCAAATTTTTAATGTAAGAGACGTAAAAGCAAGACCTGCAGACTTTCTGAGCACAAAGTAAGGTATGTTTCCAACACAAGGGAAAAGAAATTACTGGTGCATCCTGTTTTATAGCGCAATACTGTTTTTCTTTTTTTCTCTCCTTTGGCCCATTCTCCCACAACTCCTATCCCATACTAAACAAATCACAATAAGTGCTTCTTCTGTACTACTCTTACCTACTTTCAAGATTTCTACTATACACACTAGTGTTTTTTCTTTTCTTTTTTTTTCTGTTTCGTGTCTGAATCATTTGGCCTCGGTTGATTTCAGCGATTGTTGTTCCTACTTCCATCCATCATCATCATCATCATGCGGATTCTTGGCTTCTTTCTTTCTTAACTTTTGATAAATCCAACAACTTTATATATAATATAAATTATTAAACATCTTTTCTTTGTGGGTGTTTGTTGATGCTTTTTTCTTTATGAATTAACAATGAGAGAGAGAGAGAGAGATTAGTCCATCATATTATACCATTTAAGTCATGAAAACCTGCCTGGTGAAAGGTCTGATCTTTTCTGATTTTCAATCAGGTACTGTGCGCCTCTGGTCCTTCCTGTGCATTATTAGATACCCTTCTCTGTTTCCCATAACTTCTTTTTGGGAATCCCTTCCCCTTTTTTGCATCAGTTCAAGAAACAAACACAAAAGTCCCATATAGTTGTAGTACAGTTTTATTAGTAAAGAAATCATCTTTGCATCTGTCACCGTCTTCCCCTCTTCTCTCTTTTGTCTAGTAAGTATAGATTCTCTCCCTCCAAATGGAGAGAAAATCTCCTTGTAGAATACTTACATATGTATGAGCAGAGCACTTACAACTTTAAGTTGAACTGTAAAGTTAAAGAAAAACAACAGTACAGCCAAAGAAAAAAAAAAGGAAAAAAACAAGTCCCTCAAAAGTGGGGAAGCACAAACAGACACGAAAAATCATTCATTCATACTGCAAATTTCTCTATGCCCTTTTCTCAACTCAACGAATCCAGATCCTTTTTTTTATGTAAAGAAAAAAAAAAAGGCAAAGCTATATAACCAAATCAACAGTTCCATCTCTCCGAATCACAAGTCATTGTCTTTCTTCTTTTCTGTACAGAAAATATATATCATCCAGTGTAGTGCATAACCCACTGCACATTTTGGTTCTGACCCACCCTTCCTTCCTTTTTTTTTTTCTCTTATATATTATTTTTCTACAAAAACTTTTACTACTTTTATGCTATTTTGAAAAAGAATTCCATTGTGGATGATGCGCCACCTCCCCTCCAATAATACACAAGGGTTAAGCGTACTTGTAAGAAATGCTCATTATTATTATCATTGGAGAATCCACCATCACCCTCTTTCCTTTTTCTTTCTTTCTTTAACTTTTTACAGGGTTTTGGTTTTGCTACCCATTTATATCTAAACAAATATAATATATAATATAATTAACCCTTCATCTTAAATAATATATATTCCTTGGAGAGTGGAGGAAGGTTATGATCCATTCCATCCATAGACATAGACCCTTATTCCCACATCGGCTTCTCATCTAAAAGAAAAGAGAAAAAAAAAACAGATATACAGTGGTCTGAGATATCTCATGATCTGATATTGGTGACGAATCTTTTTACATTCACTCACTTTTGCTTTTCCTTTTCTTTTAATTTAAAGAAAATAAAATATTTATAGCTAAGAACCCAAATTAAGAATTTGCTTCCACAAAAATGGTGCACTGCCTTCATTTAAGCATTAGATTCTGTTGGGAGAGAAGAGAGTGGAGGTTTGTTGGTTTACCCTCCTTCCTTTTGTATGAATGGTGCCAGTGGGATACTCGTACCCCCATGTTTCCCCACTTTTATATCTTAAATCTTTTTGTGCCTACTACTTTTTTATATCTTATTATTATAAGTACAATAATTTCCCACCTCCCTTTAATTTTATTAGATTTTTTAAAAAAATTTAATTTGGTATTTTATTTAAAAACGCAAACAAAATCGATACGATTGATAATTTATTTCACAAAATTATCACGTACCGTACTAAGAAAAGATAGAGACTCGATTATTTGTCCAATTTAATTCATATGATATGACCATGACAACTCATTATTATATCCCCAAATATCATTTATTCAAACGGAACCTTTTTTTTCTGTCATTTATTCTAATTCAATTTAACATATATACATTTACATAATTTTTTAAATTTAAGAAATTATTATTATTATTATTATTTGAAATAAGGAATGAAACTATATGAATATTTTGAAAGCAATGATTTTTGTAAGACTAATTAATATTTTGAATAAAATAAGATGAAAAAGGCACGTGGCGGAGGTACCAAGTAATGATCTTTTTCTATTAGCTTGTCCACCATTGTAGAAGCTGCCAACTAAAACAGCGGAACAAAAGGACACAGTACGACAACTCTTTTCAAATTGTCCCCACATGTGGACCCCATTTAATATGTCCACGCTGGTCCCACTACTCTGCGGTTCTCTTGCCTCGCACGTGATTTCTTCCCTTCACACGTGCATGAAGTTCTGATATTGTATTCCTCGATACGTGGCAGATGGTTCAGGTTTTTATTTATTTCCAATTAATTCTATATAATTTTTTAAATAACTTTTATTGATTGATTTTTATGTTATTTTATAATAAACTATTAATAGGAAGAAACAAGATATATTATATTTTTTCTTTTCCTTTTTTTTTTTTAATATCTTATTAAAATTTACTCCCTTCCGCTATTTCACCGGGATAGAAATTATGAACATATGAAACATTAACTTAATTTTAGGAGATTTGAATCTGTTTTGGTAATCATAACAGAATTTTATACGGTCATATGTAGGAAAATAAAAAGTTGAGTCAATGCAAACAAGGATCTAATTATTATTATTATTATTATTATTTAAGTTTAACAAATTCAATGACTCGATATTTTTCTTTTACATATATATATATTTAACCTGCAATTAATTAATGCGTTAATATGCTTGAATCTAAAGGAATATGATATTATTTAATAATTCTTTCTCTAATTCTTAGAGGTTTCTAATTATTATATAATTAAAAAATTTCCCCTCTATATTTATATAGTAATTCAAATTTAAATTATATTAAAATTAAAATTTAATTTAATGTATATTAATATTATTAGATAATATCTATTTACACCAGAATACTATATATAAATGGGAGTAATATTGAATTTATATAAGATAAAGTCAGCTTTATAGAAAAGAAAGGTAAATATTTAATTGATACATTACAAAAATTTACCGAATAATAGATTAAGTAGTATTGGTTTTGGATTGATTTAAAATTGTGGAGGAAGATACGCAGAAATTAGTAACAATAACAATGTGTCGTTATATTGTTGTAATCTTTTACACAAATTACCAATAAATAAATAAATAATCTTTTACACCAGCAAAAAGGAAAAAAAAAATTACTGAAAAAGTGGGATAATATATTAACTTAATGCCAAATCAATATCTTTTATTTGCCCTATCTCTGTCACCCATTAAAATAAAATAAAAAATAGTAAAGGAAAAAGAACAAGAAGAACATCATTTCATTTACTTGTACTTTTATTTTCTTTATTTCCTTATCCTTATTTGACCCAAAAAATCAAACCCCAAAATAAATCCCACCCTTTACGCATTCCTCACCATCTGCTCTATTGCGTTGCATTGCATGCTTTTTTGGCTCTCTCTCTTCTCTCTCTCTCTCTCTCTCTCTCTCTCTTTCTTTCTACATATATCCCTTTTCTCTCTCACTCTCTCAATCTTCTCCTCTCTCCTCCCAAAGATAACCAAGAAAACCCAAACGAAGGAGAAAAAAAGAAAAAGCAAAGCAAGAAGAAAGGCAACATCGTATGTACGTTATTTTCCATGGCTGTTGAAGCTAGGCATCTCAGTCTTTTTCCTTCACAGATTCCCAGCAACAGGTTGGTATCCGTTCTTTCAGCTCTTTGTTTCTTCTTGTTGTGAAAACTTGGAGGGACGAACTGAAGATTTTTTTTCTTTTATGTTTCCCTCGAACAGAGAAACGGTATGTTTAGTCGAAGGAACGGGGAATTTATACCCGGGGCAAATGGGATACAGAGTTGTTCCTGGTCCGCTCTCCGGTACTACAACCGCTACCGACGCTTTGATTCCTATGTACGGTTCTGCAATGGCGGATTCGGTTGCGGTGAAAACTCCAATGAAGTCGGACAGCGGCCTTACCTATGCCATTCCGGCTTCCAGAAAGCGATCACGGGAGGCAGTAATTAGTAACCATCATCCTCTTATGTCCTTTCCGCCAAGTCTTCCGAATCAACAGCAGACAGATAACCGATGCGGTTCATTCACTTTCCTCGGCGAGGACATTTCTTACCAGATCCAGCAACAGCAATTGGAGATCGATAGCTTCATCACAGAACACGTGAGTCTAATAGTGATTTTGATTTTTCTGGAGTCTGGAATTTAATTGAAGAATTTCTTCATCGTCTTATTTTTCCCAGGATTCATGAATGCGTTATTGAATAGTTTTGTTTTGTGAACAAAACAGACACATAGAATTATGATGGAAATTGAAGAACGAAGAAAGAGGTATTCGAGAAGAATAATCGCCGCCGTGGAGGAAAGCATCATGAATAAACTTAGAGCCAAAGAAGTAGAAATCGAGAAAATCGGGAAATTAAATTGGGCACTGGAAGAAAGAGTAAAATCGCTGTGCCTAGAAAATCAGTTATGGAGAGATATGGCACAGACAAACGAAGCCACGGTTAATGCTCTGAGAACAAATCTGGAGCAAGTACTGGCCCAAGTACAGGATGATCAAGATCAGCGCCAGCAACACCACCGAAACTACAACGGGAACTGGGAAGCTAATGGCGCGGCGGCTTTGATGGAAGACGCAGAATCGTGCTGCGGCAGTAATTACGCGGAAGAAGAGAACTCATTGAAGGAATCACGTGAGTATCAAAGCAGTAGTGCAAGAGGGAATGGTCAACAAAGTAATTTTGAAAATTACAACAAAGGAAGCAGACTGTGCAGAAATTGTGGAAAAGAGGAGTCAAGAGTTTTACTTTTACCGTGCAGGCATCTCTGTCTCTGCTCTGTTTGCGGTCCCTCACTCCATACTTGCCCTGTCTGTAAATGCACCAAGAACGCCACCCTTCACGTTAATCTCTCCTCTTCTTGATTACTTTACCCTCTCCAGAAAATACCATAGTATTTTTCTCAAATAGACATTACATAACCTTTTTTTTTTTTTCCTCTTATTAATTAATTAATGACATTTATTTATGGTATATCTTTGTCCTTTAAATATGGAACTTTAATCTTTGTCAGGTACGAATTGAAAAGTAATTTAGAGATTAGTCCTAACATATGATTCATCAGAGGTCGCTATTAAGGTGAGAATCACGTTGATGTGAAAATTTAGTTTGATTCATCGTATTTAATTACGGGAATTTATTAATTATCATAAATGATATAAGATTATTCTAGAGAATCTAGATAAATATAGGGAGGTTGATATTTAATTTAGTATAGTAATATTAGGTATTAAATTGTAATTAATTTAAGGAAAAAATGAAAAAATTAGGAGGAAGGGGAGATGGGGCCAGGGAACGGCATATGAAGTCAACGAGGAAGGATGAAAGTGACACGTGCTGCTTAAAAGCTGACACGTAAGCGCGCGGAAATGTCGCTGTTATATACTTGTACTTAGTAGAGAAATAAAATAGAGCAGAGAGTAGTAGTACTGACAGTGAATGGTAAAAAGGCAGAGGGGGAAACAATTAAGAGAAAAAAAAAAAAAAAAAAAAAGGGAGAAGAGATGCCCACTAAATAAAATATTATGAATAATGGCAACCTCGAATTCTGTGGAGAAAGCGGAAGAGCAGGGTTTATATATACATAAAAAAGAAGATTTAGATAATAAGAAAGAGGTGGGGGGGTGTAAGAGAAAAAGAAGACAAAGTGGGCACAGATTACAGCAGGCAAGAAGCAACAGGAGAAGGGGCATCATCTCTGGCTATGGCTTTGGCTTTACTTTGTTGTTTGTCCAAAGTGGTGTGAGATATGGGTCACTTGCACGAGTCTCGACAAAAGTGTCCTTCAATTTATTTTCCCCACTCACCCTTTTTTTTTCTTTACCTGATAAAAAAAAGATGTGGTGATTTCTTGTTTGTGCTATTTTACTCATTTTGTGGTTAATAATAGTAGTTTATAAGAAGGGAAGGGGATCGTTGATCGTTGATCGTTGATTAGAGAGTAAATGTGGCGGTGATTGAAAATGGGAGTTGTTGAGGTGGTGTTGTCATATCTACCAATGCGGATTGATTGTGAAGGTACATATTATATATTTAATGATGATGATGTTGTAGGTTTGGATGAATTCCCGGGGAGGTGGGTGGGGCTTATCTGTTGTCAATATCAGAGATGGGACAAGAGGGTACAAGGAGAAGGGGATTAGAGTGAGTGGTGAGAATGCATGCATTTCTTTGAGAAAGAAAAATAATAATAAAAAGATGATGATGTTGTACCTGTTGGAGTCGTCTTTAAAGGAAGGAAAAAGGTACAAACAAATATGATGGATGATGGATGATGTGTGGGATTTGCTGTTTTTGGGTCGTTGTGTTTTTCTTTTTTTTCTTTTTTTCTAGTCCTGACAAATTATTAACCCCTATCACGTTTCGCAATTCCTCCTCCTTTTTTAATTTTTTATATATATAATTTGATAGGATTTCTTGTTTACCCATTCTTTGTGTAATATATTTCCTTTAGAGTATAGTAATGGACGGTTGGGGGTGGCCCTCTCATCTCTAACTCTGATTTCGATTGATGGCGAAATTCTACCGCCCTCTTCCATTTTCTCCTTCATATTAATTTTTCTCATTATAAAAAAAGATAAAGAAGAGTGGGTAAAGAAATCGAGATGCATGTGAAGTGAGGAAGTGAATGAATGGGAGTGGGAGTGGGAGTGGGGCATTGAATAAAGAGGATTTGGGTATATGGGAAGTGGTAAAAAAAAAAAGAAAAGAAAATGGTTTTGGGTATATGGGAAATGGGAAGGAGACATATCATATAGTGTAATGAATAGATAAAAATAGTAGGAGTCATGCTGGTAGTGTGGTGCTGCTGCTGCCGCTGTCTTCTGTTTGGTCTATATCGAAAAACTAGACACATTTTATATATATATATATATGTGTGTGTGTGTGTAAGAAGAGTAAAGAGACTCTTCTCTGCAACACCCTCTCTACATTTATGTTTATGTCTGCTACCTAAACTTATACATCATCATCATTTTCTTCATCTTGGTGGGGAAAACCAAGGCTTTCACTCTTCTTTTTCTTTTTTCTAAAAAAATATATTTATAAAAAGATGAGACATCACATCCTTTAATTTTTATTTATTTTAATATATAAATGATGATGATGATGAAGATGAAGAGGAAGAGGAAGATGATGTGATTTTTCTGTTTTGGAATTGTTAGAAATGGCATCATGTTGGGCGTAAAAGGGGATTCCTTTTCTTTTTTTTTTTTTGAGAGGTCATGCCTGGCAAAACAGAATGGGCAAACAAAGGGAAAACACACACACACACACCCCTCATCAATACCCATGAAAAATCAAAGCTTGAGTTTTGGGGGAAAAATTTGTCACCAATTTTGGATCTTTTTAAACCATGCAAAGTTTTTGTTTTTATACTTCAGATTCCATGCACCTTCCCATATGCTCTCTCACTCATGAAAAAACAAACTCAATTATTCTTTATAAAAATAAGAGAAAAATGGGATGGAATTAAATTCAATGTCAATGACGGGGGATTCACTCAGTGTCTCCATCATGTTTACAATAATAGTGGACAAAATATTTATGTTTACCCCCACAAAAAAAAATATATATGAATGGAAAAGAATTAAGAGGAATTAAGAGAGAAAGAGAGCATCTGGAAGTGGGGTCCACAGAATACGGCAGGTACAAACGCCAAAGTTAGCATTTAATGAGCAAAGAAAAAAAAAACAAAATTAAAAATATAATGGTGTAGATTTGTCGCTGTAAAAGATCTTTCTCTCTTTTAGTATTTATTTTTTATTATTTATTTGTAAGTAGTTTTTAGCAGAGGAATAGGAAGAAAGGGAGTCTGTGTGTTTTGTCCAATTAGTGGGTCCCATCCACATCATCACTAGAGAACAGATCCACAAAGACCATCTTCTGTCGCTTTATGACCGGCATACCCTCCTAACACGTGATTTTGATTCCCACCCCTCCTTCTGCCCTTTTTTTCTTTTTATCAAAATTTTATTTACATAAAAATCGCATCAATTCCGATTAATCAGGCCAATAATTTAATCCAATTTTTTCTCATAAATACATATCAATTTAATTAATTATATCCAGAAAATGAGTTAGGAACTTATGCTCTCCACTAACGTTATTAAGAAGTTGACAACCTAAACTAAACCCTATTAATTAAAATCTTATCAGTTTGGTAATTTTCAATTTGGTTACCTAATTGAACTTAAATATTATCATATTAAATGGACCCCGTCAAATAAAAAACAAGCAAAAGCTTAGCGTTTTAAGGTCACGATCGCACAAAATAATGCTAGTGTCCAAATTGTATCTACCTAGATTGGACATTCATTTATTAGTATATAGAATTTTGAAGTGACTTTTAAGAATTCCAATTGTTTATATAAAATTATTATTATTATTATCTAATTCCGCATTAAAATACAATTTTATTTTATTTTATTAATTTTGGAGGTTGAAGTATTGTTATCCTAGTGAGGACAGGATAATCAACCAAATCTTTAATCAAAGTTGGATTGATTCCAACTTTTGTTTCAAGTGATTTCTTTTCTAAAGTCATCTCTATATATATATATATATATATACAATAAATTGTGCATGTCAACAGTTTGTTAATTCATCAAGTAGTATAAGCAAAGGAAAGAGAGAAAGAGAGAGAGAGAAGAAAAAGAAAGTAATTATGGTGGGAATCATTGTCATCATCTCATGATAACCAAATACATGAATCTAAAAACAACATCAATAAATGATTTGACAAAATCAACCTATATTTTATGATGTCATCAAACAAAATTTCTTTTCATTAGGATTTGTAATCAATCCCCTTTTTAAGCTTGCTTTCTTGGGGAGAGAAGAAAAGTTGATATATATATATATAGCATTACCTAAAAATGATAATAGTTGTAGAGAAATCGTAGATTGAAAGGGAATTTTAAGTAAATTTGGCATTAGATTGTGGAAAAATGGATCGGATATCACTTATATATGTAAACTTAACAGAAAAAAAAAAGGAAAAAAAAGACCCGTGATGGTGAGTCCCACAATCTTCAACTCCGGAAAAAGCCATCAAATTTATTCGATAGCGACCCTGTGAAAAACACACACACCAAAAAAAAAAAAAAAAAAAAGGATTATCTGTCTGTAGAGATAATTGAGGATCATCAAAAAGGAAATAATTAATTAAGTAGGAAAGAAATTGTCAAAAAAATGTTGAAGGAAAAATGTGATTCTTTTGTATAGAAAAATATGGTGTATTCCTATTCCCGTCTTTCATTTTCAATCATCACTCCGAAAAGGAAAACCACAATTATATAATACTATTACTACTTAAATGAATGAAAGAAAGAAAGAAAGAAAGCCAGCCAGGCAGCCAACCAACAAACAAAAGCCTTTCTCTTTATTTCTCACTCTCTCTCTCTCTCTCTCTCTTGATGGGACTGGTCAAATTAACAGAAGTAATCCAATTCTCTTCTTCAACAAACTATAGAATCAATCACATTTCCCATTTCATTTTCATCCAAAATATTGGTTTTGAGTTTTTACTTACAAGAGAAGAGAAAGGATTGATTTGGATAAGAATTGGGAAGTATTTGTCCTTGACCGTCACGAAAAGCCTCCAAAAAGAATGATGAATGAATGCATTGAGTGAAAGAAGGAAAGCTTGAAAAGCATCTATGCATATGTTGTTAATTGAAAAAAAAACAGAAGCCATAAAATGAGTCAATAAGTTTGTCTGCTTTAATATGTGATTTATACCACTAATAGCATATAATATGCAAAACAAAAAAACCAAAAAAAAAAAAAAGAGATTTAGTCTAGAACCCTTCTTGCCTAAGAGGCTATATATGGTGATGGTGGTGGTGGTGGTGGTGGTGGGGTTATGAAAAGGAATGAATTTGCAAACAAAAGCATATACATATAAAGAAAAAGGAAAAGAAATTGAATCCAATCAAAGAGAGACGGAGACCATGATGGATAACCTCAACTTTCATCCCTTGTGCAGGAGGCCACTCACTAATGTTTTGATCCATCACCTAGGAATTGATTTTTGTTTCTTCCTTTACTTTCTAATCCTCTCTCTCTCTCTCTCATCAATATTCTACTTTTCAACAATGTCCCACTAAAGTAATAATTAGGCAAAAAAAGAAAAAAAAATACTATTCTTGTGCAAGGGACTCTAACAAGTCAAATTATACGAGTAAAGTGATACTTACAACATGAATACAGAATTTAAAAAAAAAAGGGCAGATGGCAACTATGAATGAATATGATGGAACAAATGCCAATGTTCTACGCTTGGCAATGATTGATGACTGAAATTATTACGTGGGCTACACGGTCATAAATGAATATAATAAGCTTTCATTAGTACCACAGGTCTTCACAAGAATCAAAAGCTTTTGGAAATGAGATGAATCCTATGCCTTTGTTCCATGGAGGAAAAAATAGTTATTTTCACTTGTCTATTCTTTTAGGAAGGAAGAGTTAAAAGTCAAGAATCCACAAACATGAGAGGTAAAAGGCACGGGGGTATTGTAGATTCACCTAGAAATCATATCATCATCTCATACAATGAATCCCTTTATGCGGGAATCTCAATGACTTTGTCTTGGGGTTGGGTGGCTTACACTTTTTTTTTACAAGATTGGATTTTGGTTCATTCATTCATGCGTAGAGTAAAGTTAAAGATATATAAAGGGGAAACAGAGGGGCTTTTACTTATTGCAGTTTTAGAAACTCCACTACGAAGAAGGTGCAAGAATTTGAAAAAGTATAAAGAAATCACATAAGAAAAAAAAAAAAAAAAGTGTTAGTTGTTGTTGTTGCTACTACTATTATTCCCTCTTTTTAAAGTTATATATTGATTCTCCAAGTGTAAACATCAGCCTTCCCCACTAACACAAAATCCATGTGCAGAAGGCTATATATCAAGAGTCATCCATGTACACCATTTAACAAGGGGCATAAGATGGCAAAGACTCAAAACACAAGAGATTTTCCCTCTTCTTTGGGTTTTATGATTCCTTCCTTTTTCTTTCTTGGTTGCAGCCCCACTCACATAGCAACACGAATGATTTTTAGTGGTTATAGCCCCTTCTCAAATGGTCCCTAGTGTGGACAACCGGGAACATAAACAGCACTTATAGACAAAAAGTAGCTATAGATAATATATCTATCTCTGTGTTTTTTATGTGTATATGTGTGTGAGAGAGAGAGAAATTTAAAGTGGGCACACATGATATGCATAAAAGACAATGGGTTTTCTATGTGGAAGGAAGCATAAGGAGATAGTTTGAGCAACAGTAAAATAAAATAAACATGAATAATCCTACTACCAAAAAAGAGTCGAGTAGCAGAAAGATGATGTCCTATGTTTTAAAATCTTGTGCCTTATTTATTTATTTTTTTCCCATTCCCACTATCCTGAAAGTTGCACATTCTACAGTAAATTCGTGGACAATAGAACCCAAAGATATGAAAGTGACAGATGGAGGAATCAACCATACTCATATTCATATTCATACTCAGTAGTAATTAGTAGGACACATATGGTATGGTCACCAGAATTGGAATGCATAATGTTGGGTGTTATCAACTACTCAAATGCATATAAATACACGAATCTCTAGGTCCACCATTTTTTCTTTTTTCTTTTTTTTTTGTTTCTAATAGAATTTTGTCTTGCAAAATTTAAAAAGAAAAAAATAGTCTTGAATGCATGATGACTAACATGAAATGGTCCTCTCTCACTCTCTCTCTCTCTCTCTATATATATATATATATATATTTCAAGATTTTCCCACAAACTTGGTTTGGTTGGATTTGACAACAACAACAACATGATGTTTAACATTTGGATAAACATGACCATCGCCAACTAATTTTGGCTATCTAGAAGGGGAAAAACAACAGGCAAGTCCAATCAAATAGTATACCGACAAATCAATTTCTTTCCTCAATATCAACTAATCTCTAACCATCATCACATACAAGTTGCAAACTGTTTTTTTATCTTGTGTGTGTGTGTGTATGTGTATGTGTAAGCCATCTCCAACACACAAACTTAAAACTTAATTTGGAATTGATATCTTACCAAACAAAAAACAATTGATGACTAGCCTCCTGCAGCTCCTGTTTCATTCACTGATTTTATCTTTTACTACACCAAGTCATCTTCTACCTGCAGAACAAATTAGCTGTAAGTTTACATGGTGGATCATGACAAATGAATACTAATAATAATTATAAAAATTGAAAAAGAATCAATTTTTTTTTTGCCACAGGATGGAGCACTATTAGTCCTGTCATTGTTCATAAAACACCTACAGTTTCCAATGCTGATTCAAGGTCAGAAACTGAATAAAAAATATCTAATTAGTAGTAGTAGTAGTACCTCTACCTCCCCCACCCCACCAAACCTTGATACAACTATCTTTAATACAATTTTGGAAGTATTCTTGCTGTTTTTGCATGTGGGGAGTAGTGATTCATTTATTACTATTTTCACTTAAGTCATTGAAAGACACAGCATAGAATTCACAAGAAAGCCTCTCAGCTGGGGATGGGAAGCATGGCCTCACAAATAATTATGGCATTATTTAGGCTTCAAAAGCAAAGCCCAAGTTGCTAGCTGAATTTCAAAATGTCAGGACATAGAAGAAGGCCACACACACTAAACAACAGGGCACGTGAGATTTAATAATACATGAGACCCACCCAATGCAAGTTTGTGTTCCTCAGTTCTGCATAAACATTAAATGAGACTAAACAAATCTGATAATTTGGGCTTTTATAGCGCTAAGACATAGCCATGCCCACAACCATGTTGCAATTATTACATGCTATCCGTTGATTCATTTGAAGTCATATACTAGTAGGTACTTTTTGAAGTCAATAAGCTTAAATGCACATATCTTCTTCCACTAGTTATAAATGAGGCTAACCAAATCAGATAAGTGGTTCCACTACTACTCTGGATGCCTTTAGCAAGGGAGGGACCAGAAAAGAACCACCCATGTTACCTTAAAAACATTACCAGTATATGTATATATATATATATATTTGAAGCTTAAAGAATTTAATGCAGAAAACAAACTAGTATCAGGTTGAAAAGTATGGACATAATTTTCTTTTATCAAAGAAGAAGATGCATGAGCATGTAGAACGAGAGTAATAAGAAATGACATCATTTGTCCCTCTTCCCTTAGCAGTAAGCAAAACAGAAATGACAAACACAGAGAAATATATCAGATGTTATTGAGAACTCAAAGGTGACTTTTGTTGGTTTCTCATCTTTCAATCCTTGATATTAATTAGTCTACCATTGTGCACCAAGTCTGATTGAGTAAAAGAAAAGTAGATCAAAACTTGGAAATGACAAAAAAACACGGAGCTAAAGATCTTGACAACAAAATTCTGGACACTGCAGTAAATCTAGTAAATCTAGTTTAGTGCAATCAAAGGGTTAATTCTCACAGGAATACAGTGCAGTCCTGGAAGCTTTGAAGGGAAAAAAGATACACAAAAACAGAACATTGAACTTGTTCAGAATTACAAATTAACAGCGATGGTAGAAACAGTCTGAAATCTCAATATCCTACCATGGTCAAACAGCACAAATAGTGAAATATATGTTCATGTGACAAGGGGTGGGAATTTCCAGTTGTATACCAACCATAACGGTGGCACATTAAGATTGTTTTGATCAAAATATTCATTATGGGCTCCATTGATGCCTTTTTTTCCTATTAGTGTGTGAATTACAGAAAAAAATCATGCTTTGGAAGTGTACAAGAACATAACATCTCATCACATGCTTTTCTTCTTCTGCATATCTTTTCATTCCTCTTAACTTCACAAATACAGTGTTATAAATTACTTGGTTACCTCAAGACGATTGTGGTTAAGAACAGCAGACTTACAGTTTACATAAGCTTCAAGGTAATTGGAGAGGGAGAAACTAGTTACTTGAAAGAAACTGTGATAGCACAAGGTGCACCACCCGAAAGTTATGCTTAACATTTACTTCCCCGTGTAGTAGCATGTGATTTAGGTATTTTCAAGACATTTCTCAGCAGCATGTCTCCGACCCATAAGTGCTATAAATTTATCCTTAAATGCCAAGAGGGGACATGAATCAATTAGATTTGATCCATCATAAGCCTCTTTCAAAATCACGGTACTCTTTGCACCCTTATTAGTGAGATAGAAGATTCCATGGTGCTTAATCAAGCACAACAATAATCTAGGTGGTAAACGATACTCTGCATGGAAGGCATCCAATTGAGCAGATGTTAACCTCTTCTCCATAGTCAAACTAAGAAGCTCATGAAGCACTGCTACTATTCTCTTTCGAGCTTTAGCATCAGAAGCTTCAAATCTCCTGGCATTCAAGTAAGGAGAAGGAAATTCCATCCTTTGCCATCTCTGGACTTCCTCAAGATAACTCATATTCGGTCTAAAACCAACGGGAAACTTTAACTGAAATGCAAATGGACCAAAAAAGTTGCCATCTTTCGAGATTTTAACTTTTCTTTTACACACGGTATCCAAAACCCCTTCACGTTTCAATCTCTCCTCCCGAGCTGTGACAGCTAAGGAAGAATCCCAGTTCTCCAAGTGAAGATAATCCCTACCATTGAAGCCTCTGAATGAAAAAAATTGTGGGTATTTTGGAATTAACGAATCCTTAAAATCACTAGGCAGACCCAATTCATCCTGAATCAATTCAATTGTTCCCAGTGGCACCCTACAGTCAACTGACAGCATTAACAACTTCCTCAAATTCTTAACAAGAATGGGCTCCATCATTGCCCTGGCCTCTCCTTCTAAAGATGCGATCTTAGAGGCTTTTTCATTGAGCGACACCATTGGCGGTGTTCTTTCGCCTCCGGAAACATGAAAAACTGAAGGGTACTTCTCTATGATAGCCATATAATTCCATTTTTGAACAAAACCAACTTCTTTCTCGAGGTCTCTGAGGAGCAAGAACTTATTTTTTTGAGACTCAAGAATGGATTTCAGCCTCAGAATCATGGCTGGTTTCTTTTGTAAGTCCATGACTTTGTCCAGCTCAGGGACTCTGTAGTACATTTTCTTCTTGGGTCTTGCTCCTCCGCTGGATTTATACATAACTTGGACACGCATATAACATAATTTCTCCGATGGAATTGGGTAGAACCATTCAAAGATTTCCCTTTTACCATTAGGAAAGGATTGAAGAGATTCGTGCAGTCGCCAGAAGTTAGGATTCCATCGCATCTTCGAAGTCTGACAGTGCTTCGTTGGGACAAAATGTCGAACAGGAGAGCTGCACTACGATGCAACAAAGATATTCTGACACCACTTATTTCCCTAAGTTAATTCGGTAGGTACCCGAGTTTCTGTACTGCTATCGGACGCTGCAATGACGGCGGAGCGACGAATCAATCTGGTTTCCTGCAGCTGATCTTCTTCCTCCTTTACTCTGATCGGTGAATTATATCATAGCCGCCGTACCGCATTCCTATAATAAACTTCAAATACTACCAATGTCTTCTTCTAAAGGTTGTAGTACACATGAAAAAAATTTGCAATGAACAAGAGAGTAATGGTAATGGTAATATCTGTATATTAATTAATACAAACAAAATTCTTTGAATTAAAAAAACGTTGTTGATAAAATTTTATAGTCCGGAAACGTTCAAAACTGACACAAGAACAAGAACATCAAATATTTCAACAAATCCTACATTTCAGACAGTGGTACAATGTTGTGATTATCAGTGAAAAAAAGAAAAGAAAAAAAGCTACAGATCAAATTTCCATAGATAACCAAGAATTCACTCGGGCGGCTTGCAAAGATACATACATCACTTTGAAAATTGTAGAACCGGGATTACATGAGATCAGGGTCAATTTGGAAATAATAAAGAAAAAGAAGGAAAATCCTCCAAACATTAAAGTGTATCTTTTCCTACTCTTCTCTCTAAAAGATTGCATTTGCTATTTAACCCTTGAAGTACTTCCATTTGCTTCTTGCAAATTGAGGTCATTCTACCAAGCATGGACTTCAGAAACAGATGTAATCAACCATAGAAATGGAATATTTCTTGTCATGAATATTATGCTTTAGCGATGCAGGCATTTCTCCATAACCATAAAAGGAACCTGCAAAAGCAAAATCATTTACAGTTTCAAAATCACCTAAAATTTAGAAATACTTGCATGTAAGCATCTCCTATTGGGATGTTGCTGGAAATAGACCAAATTGATAGCACCACACACAAACTCAAAAAATATTTCAAAATTTTCTTATAAAAAGGTTCATATCCAAATAGATAAGGTGAAAACATACATATTCATACAAGTAGGTTAATAACAAGAAAATGAAGAACCTTTGTAACAAGAAAATGTGCTGAGAATGAAGACAGAGCAGGAGGATATATATACCAGCCTCTGCCGGAAAAGCACCAGTCAACTGACAGCTTAAAATCCCCTTAGTGCTTTGGTTCAGAAAGACTAGGTTGCTCCAGATATAGCTGCACACCAAGAGGTTCACTGTTCATTGACTTCAGTGGGGTTATCAGTGGAGGTTGTTGCCACTGCTCCATGTCTGAAGGAATCCACATTTCTGCATCTTTGCTTGTACTAACTTGAGGGAGGTCACGGAAATAAGCAGTTACTTCCCACCTGCAACCTATCCCAGAAGAAGATGCCAAAAGGGAACAATTTTAATTGCCTGACATGTACTCGAAAGCAGGCATTCTCAGGTTGTGATTTGCGTTTATCCCTATGAATTCTGTTCTATATCTAAGCAATAAATTTAGGGAAGAGTATTATTTTATATTTTAATCATCAGTAGAAAATCCCACAAGCAGTGGTTCAGCCAGTTAGTGTTCTGATACAGGAAGCTTACCCTGGGGAAGAACCTTTGTAAGAGGTTCTGACACAGGAAGCTTGATCAAGAAAGATCTAAGAGCAAACTGAAAATCAGTTTCTTCCACCTTTGAACTATACGAAAGGTTCAGATTAACTTTAAAGACAAATCTCTCAATTGGCACATTGTTATTATCAAAGAAAATAACTGCAACCCTCTCCACCAATCCCTACACATAAATTAAAGAGAGTTCAGTTGAATTCAAAGCTAATGCGCAAGCTGTCATAACATTTTTCACAATCAGACCAACTTTTTAAAGCTCCTAAAACACAGATAATTCGGAACTTCAAAGTGAATGTAAGCTTCTACAAAACAGGAAACCTTTTGGATAAAGGGAAGAAGACCATTGACAGCAGAATTAATGTAATCTCTGAGCTGAGGATGACTAGCTTTGTGCACAACCAAGTTCATGTACCGCCTCCTTTCAAATGCTCCTTTTAGATCATGGAATTAAAAGAACATTAACACATTCGTTAACACACCAGATACAGACAAAGAAAGAACACGATTCCTACAAAATAATTTCAATACCATTTGGATAAATTCCTTTAAGGAAGATTATGGATGTGATGGCAACCTCCAAAAATTCTACTAATATCCGAGCAGCTTCTCCTGCAAGTTGTATCAATGACGTATTTAACATCCAAATACAGAGGAAAAGCTTTACCCTTCAAGCAAAAAAAAAAAAAAAAAAAATCTGACGAAGACTCAAGATCAGTGAAAAATGAAACAAAAAACTTACCTTGGGAATTTTTATCTTCTTTTCGATCCATAGTTATCTCTGTTCTTGAATTTCTGGGTTCTTCTACATGTTTACCCAAGTTTTGTACTTTAGTCTTAACAGGTCAACTGTATCACTCTCAAACGACAATCTTTGCACCGATCAGTTCGTTTTTCTTCTTTGGGGACTATTTTTTCCTTTATTTTTTTTGATACATTTTCTTACAAGAGTACATCGCTTAGAATTGTCAAAAAAAGCCAAAAAATTCCAAGAACGGAAACCTGTAACGTTGAGGGAAGGTATATAGTTGACTAAAGCGGCTCAAGAGTTTTTCGTGTAGATCGGCCCATAAGGAAAACTAGTTTTTATAACGAAAGTCCGGTAAGGAAAACTAATTCTGAGCCCAGTATGTTAAGAGAATATATAGCCTTTTTAGTTTTAAAATGGGCCGAGAGCCCAAAGCATAGAGCAGTAGAAAACTGAAACAAAAGGCAGTGGCGCTAACCTTCTTTTAAGGCATACCGGCGGGGATAACCGAGGGTTTTTCTTTAACCAACAAACCAAAAAAAAAAAACCGAGGGTTTTTGGTGGAGAAGTCCTGTGAAGATGGAGGAAACCGAGAATAGAGATACGGAGAGAGAAGAGCAGGAAACGAAGTTGACGAAGCATAAGGGGAAGCATGACAAGCCTAAGCCATGGGATGACGAGAGTATCGATCACTGGAAGGTTGAGAAGTTTGATCCTTCGTGGAACGAATCCGGAATGCTTGAAGTCAGCTGTTTCTCCACTCTCTTCCCCCAATACAGAGGTATGAATCGATTTTTGCTGTTGACTACGTTTGCAATTATTATTATTTTAGCTCAGCCAGTGTACTAATTTTGATGTGATATTTGTTCAACATTTGCAGAAAAATATCTACAAGAATGTTGGCATCAGGTCAAAAGCGCCTTGAAAGAGTATGGAGTTGCTTGCGAACTTAATTTGGTGAGCGATTGAGTTGTCTCTTGTTATTATAAGTGTCTATATGTGTATGTTACAGATGATGCCTTTTTTTTTTTTTTTTGCTTTATTTGTATGTTGTATGAAATACTAGACTAAATATTTTGGATTATGGTAAAATTTTGTTATTGTTTATCCTTGTTCCACGTCCCTCTGATAGCTGAAGAGTCTGCTACCTGTCTAAAGCAGGACATGAACTGAAGATGGAAAATTCTTTTATGTTTAAGAGTAATGATCCTATGAGCTGTTTTCTCATAAAGTTTCCTTTTGCTTTAAATCCATTGCACACATGCTTTCTGATATTTAGACTGTAATATCTATATCTTTTGCACTTGTTATGTCTACCTGATTGATTTTGTATTTGGATTTCTATTAGATTTCGGTAATTTAATGATTTATTTATGGTCAGGTTGAAGGATCCATGACAGTCTCAACAACTAGGAAGACAAGGGATCCATACATTATCATCAAAGCTAGAGACCTTATAAAACTCTTGTCAAGAAGTGTTCCTGTAGCTCAGGTATGAAATTCTGTTTTTGTTGGACTAAAAGACAGTTAAAAGAGATATATAAAAATTTACTGTCAAAGAGCTAAATTTGGAGCTTTATGTTGCAAAGGGATGCTGATGCTGATGCTGATGCTGATAATTTATTTGATAGAAATATTGAGCCTTATACATGCTGAAAAATAGGAAACAAAACAACTCATTAAGCAAAAATATAGGAACCTACAACTACTAAAACAAATGTCGTTTGCTAATAAGAGTTGCCTATTTGGTTTATTTTTCTGTACATGAGATTAAAAACCTTTGAAAATGTGATGTGAATGATCACTTTGAAGAGTTTTAGATTTTTCATTTGTTATGACTGGCTGATGGTTGCCATATTTTCTTTTTGAGTCAAATATGCAGCACTAGTAAAATATGATTGAAAATCATGTGAAAACTTGGTATTATTTCAGTGGTAGATGTTCTGTGAGTTTCTGTTCATGCAATAACTTATGCAATATTTGTTAATTACAGGCTATTAAGATCCTAAATGATGAGATGCAATGTGACATAATCAAGATTGGCAACTTGGTTCGCAACAAGGTTTGTAGAGTTTACTGAACTCATTACTTATATGTTCTAAATGGAAAACATTAATATTCTTTAATTTATTATGCATGGTTGTGTGCATGTATTTGTATATATATTTGGAGGGTTGGAAGAGAGCGTGATGAAATAGGAGCAGCATGGCATGTCTGGAAAATTTAAAGTTAGTTCACAGAATATAGAGTTTTTCTTCCATTTTCACTGTTGGGAACAGAAGTCCAAATATGGTCAATCCAACAAGTGTAAAATATTGTTGCACATTCTGGAAAAGCTCTGACTTGAACTTTCGAAGTTGCATTCATAAGAGAAATAAGAAAGTAATCATAAGGATAAAGGGCTGAATATGAAGAAATGTTCTAGATATAATAAGAACTTGTTATGCATCTGCATGACTCTTGTACTCATTCACCTGTGAAGTAAAAAACAAACAAGGAAATTGAAGAAAGATTTGAAATGTTACTTAATATATACATTGGTATCTATAACCGATGTGATTTTGGAACTAAATCTCTATTCAAGTCATTTAGTTCCAATAGGTTGCTATTTCCTTCTCATTTTTTTAGCATGAGATGCAAGTAATAGAATTGTTGAAAATATGAATAAGAGAAATACTTAATAAGAAGATTAACTTGATTAATTTAAAAATAAAAGACAAGTGATGCCTATTTATAGACTTACAAAATCACATAACCACTACATATAACACTATCCCATTACTCATGTTAACTACCCACTAAATAACTAACTATAAATACCATAACTAATTTATCCACTAACATTGAATAAACTAGCCACTAACATTGAGTAGTTACCCACTAACATAGAAACACTTGGATCTGTTTTAGCGCTAAAATATTATTCTAACACTCCTCCTTGTTTTAGGAGCTGCAAACACCCAATTTTGTTATCGAGTTTTGTAAGGATGATAAATTTTGTAGGCTTTAGAGGAAGAACTGTAGCCTACAAAGATGTATGGTTCAATCATCTTGTGAAGTTTATCACGCTTGACCTTCAAAATGTGAGAAAACACAAGCAATCAAACACTCTAACAAGCTTTAAATGATGTTTTATACTTTTGTTCCTTTGTGAGAAGTTTGTTTTGAGAAAATACAAGAGTACTTGCTGCCTCTGCCCAAAATATTTTTTTTTCAAATTCTTCTCATGTAATATATATCTTGTCATCTAAATCTATTTTCCCTCTCACTGGCTCCATTTTGTTGAGGTGTACAACGGGTTGTTAGTTGATGCTCAGTGTCTGTTTTTTTACAAAATTTGTTGAATTTTTCTGATGTATACTCCTTCCCATTGTCAGACATTACAATATGAATTTTGCAGCCATTTTCATTCTCTTGAGCTACTTTAAGGAAATGTGTCATATGAGGACCTGAATCATCCGTGTGATTCAATTTTAGCTTCCTCATTTCTCTGCCTTTTGAGAAAGGTTTCCTGTTATGTTTTCCAAATTGACATGCTTTGGAAATATGAATAAGAGAAATGTTTAATAAGAAGAATGACAGATGAGACCTATTTATAGACTTACAAAATCACTAACTAGGATAGCCACATAACTACTACATATAACACTATCCCATTACTCATGTTAACTATCCACTAAATAACTAACTATAACTACCATAACTACCATAACTAATTCATCCACTAATATTGAGTAGTTACCGACTAACATGTTTTAGCCCTAAAGCATGATTTTAACAAGAATGACAGATTTCTGTTTAGTTCATTCAATATTTGCTAATAAGTTACTTCTCTTTGTTATTTTGTAGGAGCGATTTGTTAAACGCAGGCAGCTGCTTGTGGGTCCAAATTCCGCAAATCTTAAGGTTTGTCTTACTTGAGAGATCCATGTAGATTTGATATTCTTCTTTTTCATGTTACTAACAAATTATTTAAAATCAGGCCCTCGAGATTTTGACTGGCTGCTACATTCTTGTTCAGGTTTTTCTAGTTCACTATTCTGGGGCAGCAGGGGGTGGGGGAATTTTTCTGATGCACGTTTTTCCTTGTTTTGTTGAAGTGTAGCTCATTGAGCTTTTTGCTGTTTGTGAATGCACAGGGAAATACTGTTTCTGCTATGGGAACATTTAAAGGCCTTAAACAAGTGAGAAAGGTGGTAGAAGACTGCATGTTCAATAAGCAGCATCCAGTATTCAGTATCAAGGTGACCATGGAACTGAATTTACCTGGTGTTTTGATTTTTATGTGGACCATTCTGTTTTTGTATTTCACAATCTGATGATTTCCCCTTTCTACCTCTCCCCTGTTTGGTCAACAGACCCTCATGCTGAAGAGAGAGCTTGCAAAAGACCCAACACTGGCAAATGAGAACTGGGATAGATTTCTTCCTAACTTTAAAAAGTAGGGAATATATTTGCATATGGTTCTCAATTTCACTGTGATTGTGACTGATTGTTACCTTTTCTGGTCTACCCCTTCAGGAAAAATGTTAAACAAAAGAAAGTCAAGGCAAAGGAGAAGAAACCATATACCCCATTCCCTCCACCACAGCAACCCAGCAAGGTGAATTTAGCTGCTCACCTGAACCTTGTTCCCATATACTGCTGGGCATCATGTTCTGGTGCCAATTGTCTCACCCTCTTGAATAAGCTGTTTGGAAAGCTAAACTAGTATTTGTTTGCCACGTTCTTTCATCTTTCCATATTGTCTTTACAACAAAAATTGCCCCGCTTCTGAGTACTGCTCTTGGATATATTGGGCTTATTTTATCTAAGTTTATTTTAATCATCTTTTCCTGTGTAAGGTCATTAACAGCTTTTTAATTCTTAACATGTCAAGATTATGATTGATATCACCGCGTGTTTATCATTCCTTCTCCTTATCAGATTGATCAACAATTGGAGAGTGGAGAATACTTCTTAAGTGATGACAGGAAGAAAGCAAAGAAGTGGATGGAAAAGCAGGGAAAACAGGCAGAAAAGATTGCTAAAAACAAAAGAAAACGAGAAGAAGCATTTGTTCCTCCTGAGGTATGGTGTTTGAGATTTGAAATGTGTCTGTTACAAAATCTTTGAATCTTTCTTATCCTCAATTGCTGTTTTCCTATTCTGCAGGAACCTACGAAACCCAACACTGGCGCTTCCACCAATGAAAGAAATGACGATGTGGCTGCCATGGCATTATCTCTGAAGGTAAAAGTCTCTGTTGGATCCCGTGCTTTTGTTTCTTTATTCGTTATTTTTTTATATCTACTTTGGCTACCATGCAGGAAAAAGCCAAAGAGTACGGGAAGCGAAAGTCCGAGGAGAAAATTGATCCTGAGGCCTTTATTGCTACTGCTGGCAAGCAATCAAAAAAGAAAAAATCTAAACACGCTTAGATTTTTACTAGAATTCTAGTCATTGTCTAATGGGTCTGCAGCTTCCATTTGAGAACCTGTAAATACTTGTACCTGAAATTTTGTAGAAGTGTATTGAGTTCTTTTTCAGTTGCATGTGGCTGTTCTTCCATCGGCTAGTAGGTTAGTGTTGGTGTTTTGACTAGTTATGGTTGACGTTCAGATGACTTAACAATTGTTAAGCAAAATATGCATATCCGTTTGTAATAGAAGAGCTTGTAATGTACCTTCAGTTTTTAGTTTTATTTGATAAAAATTCAGAGATTATTCTTCTGGAAAAGAAAATTTTGAAGTTAGTTTACTCAGGTAAGAGACTAATTAACAAACAGCATGGTTTAGCCAAGTCATTACAAAATTACATACAGATTTTACAGTTCCTTGTGGTCCGAGGAAAGAACTTTTGGGTTGAACACCAGACCCTTTCCGCCATGCAATCAAAGATTATCCTCCTATTTGCCACATTGCAAAATGATACAATACCAAAAATGTAGTCCCTAAAGATTCATCAAGATACCAAGCATCCTCTCTGATTTTTTGTATTAGAAAAAAACAATAGAGAATGGAGGTGAAAAGTGTTGCAAATGATTAGCAGTTTAGAAGACTTGCGAAGATGTCAAACAGTTAAATGGTCCCAGTTCCAGATTGTAGGTTGTGCTACTTAACCTTCTTGACAAGGTTAGAAGTTCGGAATTCAGCATCATCCCTGATGAAACTCCACCAAAGATAGGTCAGAGGGATTGTGCTTGCATGCCAAAGAGCATGTGCATCCACAAAGCCTTCATATGGAGGAAAGTCATAGACCTCTAGGAGCAATGCGAGGCCACCTCCTATAACCACAGTCCACAACTTCCACCGAGAAGGATGATGAGTCACTCCTGCCCACACTGACCAAACAAGAAGCTGGACAACACCCATGAGAATGCACACTTTCATGTTCCAACCTGAAATGTAGTCATAAGTCAAGACAAGGTCGAAATGCAAATTAGGTGCACTATACATGCATTCCTATTGGTCATATTACTTGACCAGGATAGAGTGGAAGACAGGCAGAATTAACCTACTTAAGGTCACTAAATGGAACAGCTTATTATAACTAAGCAAGATTCAAAACCAACTAATGTTTTGAAATAATACGAGTCTCACTAAAGCCTTTCTCTAATTCTTTCTTTGTACCCAAATTTGTACCTGTACTATGATATATTGCCGAGCAAAGACAATATTAAGATATTCATTCTACTGAGAGAGCTAAAGAGGAGTAATAAGTGCTCCTTTAGAATATGTAACACATGACTGATATTACTAGATAATGACAATACCGTAGTCCATTTGATAGTTGTTGAGGTATAATATATGGGTGATTATGAAGGCACTTAAAGGAGCTGCAACCATGACCCTTGAAGCTTCATCCCTAATATTGAAACTTCTCAGTATGGACAGAATAAGAGAGAACCCAAGTAATGCCACAGCTGATGAGTAATCCAACCTTTCTGTTAAATCTACATCTCTGCAAGTAGAAATCAACAGACATCCATGGTCAGAATGCATATACAACATAAACATTGATGCCCTCAGAAAAATTCTAGAATCTTTTGGCAGATGTAAAGCACCTTTCAACAAGGATATCAGCATATAATTGGGGTTCAGCCATCTTCCACTGAATTTCCATATTGTCATCCTACATTATATCTTTTCAATTGGTATCTAAACTTTCAAATACCTTTTACTAGGAAAATAGTTATTAAAAAAATAGGACTAATAGGACAAAACTAAAGGGTAAACCTACAAAAAGATGTCATGGAAAAAGCTAAGGATGCATCTGGTTCCAGGTGGATAAGGTGCAACAAAATAGTCAAGTGATAGAAATGATCATTGATTCAACTTCTGAAAAACTGAAACCAGCAAAGGGTAAAAGCACTCTTCTCTCATGTCTTCAAGCAGTTATCCCAGAACTCACCTGAAGTAATGATAAATATCTGATGACAACTAGCAAGAAGGGTGGAGGAAAATCTTACCGACTGTGGAAAACAGCACTCCAAAACCATGCATTCATTGAGAATATACCATAGATGTGCCAAAGACAAGTAAAATCATAGAGTGGTCTCTTGTCTTGTTTCAATGGAAGCTTGTAGTAAGTAAGGATGAAGAAGGATAGCCAACCATGGAAATGCATTGCAAGGTTGAGAGCAGAAAAAGCTACTGAAACAGGCTCCTGAACATAGAAGAGAGATTTATTCAGATCCACCAACAGAGGAAAAAGTTTTGAAAAAAACTTCGATTACCAAAAGATTCTTTGACAATATTTGTGCAGTTGTTAATTTGATTTCTTGGGGATTTTCATGCTTCTTTGTACTTCTATATATTATTTCCCTTTAAGGTCTTCTTTTACTTAAAAAATAAAAGGAAAATATATGAACAGAATATTTTCAAGGGCTCTTTGATCTACAAACCTGTAACCCATAGAGACGTTTGAAGGGCCATTTACCATGATATTTGACAGGCCCTTGATTAAGTGCTGATCTTTCTATTTCTCTGTCAAGCATACAGTGGTAACGGCAATCACTTAGACAGTCCCATTGTTTCCACTGCAAATATAATGGTTCTTGCATATACCATGGTCCATCAAGGGAGGAACCATCCAAGGATAAATTGCAGTGTGTGAAGCATCTTTTTCCAACACATCCAGTTCCTTGACACTCTCCCACACAATCCCTAAAATACAAACCAAACCTCAAAAAATTCAATCTTCATGCATTACTATTTAAGTTTTGATGAAAGGTAGGCCCTGTGCCACCAGCTATAAAGCTTTTAAAGAAAATCACAACTTTAATGTAACAATGAATTTAAACAATTTATAAGAGTATAAAATTGATAACACTAGGAAAACGCATAACGCACTAAGAATATTTGTATTACAGAGGTACAATCAACATTTATTTATTTATTTTTACTTCAACAGATTTTAAATTCAAGTCCTAAGCACAAAGCATCATGACGAGAACTAATTCCAGCAAACAATAAAATGCGTATACATATCATCCCAAATCAAAGTTATAACATAAAACATTCTGCAAGCTATTGTAGTTTAGGGAAGAAAGATTGATAAAAAGACTACCATAAGTTTTTCATTTTATGTTTTTACAATTACTGGATAATATAGGAAAAAGAGAAAAATCAAGAAATTGAAAGTAAAGATCTCAAAAAAAAAGAAAGAAAGAAGACTTGTAACGCCACTGCATTAACTTCATTGATAATTTCCTGTTACTTGTAAGAGAAAGGCAAGAGAGAAGATATTTGCCTATCCAACTTCAAAACAACAGCACACTGAAGAGTAAAAAATCAGAAGGACAATGAAAAATGTATCAAAATGATTCTAAATTATTTTTTATAAGAACATAACTATTTTCTGGTTCAGTTTCTTTGAAGCTACAACACGCCACTTTAATTTTAATGGAGAAATATGGAATTACCTAAGATAAGTTGCAGAATGGAAACAAAAATTACCTATATGAAGGATCAGCGTCACCCGCACTAGCATTGAGTACTCCAATAAGGCAGAAAACCACACAAATGAAGGTTATCCACCAACGGGTTACCATCTGACATGAACAGTGGTAAAGCTTAGAAAGTAAATAGAAAGATAAAACTCAGAAATAAATTTAGAGTAGAAATTGAAGAAAGGCTTCAGCAACATACTTAGCCGTTAGCATGCCCAGAGATTCCATATAATGCTGTATGAATTTGACTAAATAATTTCAATTAGGGAGAGTAATGAGAAGTTGTAGGACTCATTTGAGCATAAGAAAATGCAAGTAAAAAGAATTTCAAATTATTTCCTATTGACTCTAGGCTTGTCATATTGCAGAAGGAGAAAAGCAACAATGCGCCATAAGAGCTAATGCTTATTGTAAATGAAGCGTCTAATATCACATCAGAAGACAATGAATAAATTCCTGTCCGATGGCAAGATGCCAAGGACTTGATTCAAGTTGAACTTCAAGTAAAGAAAAGCTAAGTATAGCTTTTGTAAACAGCATGGAGAACTACACTTAGATGCATAAACTACTAAAACAGAAGTCATCGACTAGGTATCCCACTAATAGGCATCCCAAATATGTCGATCCTGCTGCTGCATCAACGAAGAAAACAACAAAAAGTATATAGCCTTTTCGATTTTATCTCATAATTATCCATATATTAGTTGAATAAAGTTGGAAAAGCAAAGTGAGATTCAATGTTGTGAGCTGAAATTTTCACACGAAATTCAAGCTGGAGACATTGATTCAACAAACAAAATTCAGAATCAAAAGAACTAGCAAATATCCTCGCAAATCTAGTAAAATTCAGAATCAAAGCGTGAAGAAAGAGATCGGATTCAAATGGATCATTTCGCTACCTTGCTTCAAATTACAATGCAGGCATCAAATATAACACAATCCAGTGAAGTTCGGAATTCAGCAAAACACTGATAACTGCGGAATCATAAACAGTCAAAAGGAAAATGAAAAATAAAAAAAATTTGAAACGGGAGAAATGAGCAGACGTTATTTTTCCAACTGAGCCTGGCGAAATAGATAAGAGGAGCGAACGAACGTCAAAGTAACTCTGACCCAATGGCGTTATACATGACTAGTAGGAGCCTAGGAGGCTAGGAGTAACTACTGATGTTGTTGGGCCTCTTTTTGGGAGTATTTCATTTTTATGAAGTTAGTCCAATTGCATCCGAGCCCAACTCAAAGCCCAATTTTCAGCCCAAAATAATTTTGTTTTCCTTATAAAAGAAAAGGAAAAATTTTATTTGAGTTTTTTTCTTTTTTCCTTTTTAATATTGATAAATTTGTATTCAACGTTTTACATATATATATATTGCTTTTAAAATTTTTATAAGAATAATGAAAAATGATATATAAATTTAAATTGGTAAAAAGTATAATATTCATTTGATGCAAAATATTACTATCACAGTTTATCAAATAATATTCAAGTAGCAATGAATAATTAGTGATTATAACTTAATAAACTCAAAAAAGAAAATTTTAAACTTTTGCTTCAAAAGGTTCATTGATTTGAGAAGTTTCTCCTCATTCATAGCAATAAAGGAGCAAATAGTTTGTAGCATGGTATTCAATGTTCATATATATATATATATATAGACTCAAAAAAATATATATTTGTAATTGAATTATTTTTTTTTCTTTCATTATTTTTATTTTTGTGGGTTGAAAATTGAAATGTTTAACTTTGAATTGGACTAAGTCTGGATAATAAGAGCCTCTGAACATGCTTCTTTATTATTACAAGCTTGAACAAGTCCGTCCATGAACAAATTCAAACTTGCACCCCTTCCTTTTACCTACCTCCCCACTTCAAACCCTTTTCACTTTCCACTAGTGGTTAGGATTGAAAGTAAGTCTTCTTAAAACAAGACCTAGATTTTACATTTATAGTATGAAGAAAAAATGGTACCTGAAACCCTAAAAAAGGTGCAAATGTAATAGAATTGAAACCTGGATAAATACTAAGTAGTAATATTATTGAGTGTATGTAAATATGTAAATATGTAAATATGTATATATGTTTATAGTTACAAGATATAAGGTGTTAGTATAGATATATATCTACAACAAGAAACGAGCGGGAGCACCGAACTCTACTACTGATCTGAGTTCATCCCAGTCAGCATGCTTCAAGAACTCGGGGCCGTCCGAGCTAGCAAAGCTAGAGGCGGAGTAGGATGCAGCTGGAACTTGGTGTTGCTGAGATACTGAACTCATGATTTGACCCATAAATAGCTGCTGCTGTTGGTTTGTTATAATATCATGACCATGGGCGCCGGCGTTGGATTGATGATCAGCTTGTCTAGTGATTATTGGAGAAGAGAAACTAATGTAGCTTTGTTTGTAATTATTATTATTGTGATTATCACCTGACTCCATTATATTATTATTGGAGTTTGCATCCATTATATTATTATTCATCACCTGATTTTTCTTGATTTCTTTCCAATCCGGCAAGCATTTTCGGTACGATACGTTACGCTTGAAGATTCGACATAAGGTCCATACTTCCTGCAAATTAACACAACATTTTAATTATTAACAAATATCATATAATATATATATATGTCCATAAATTAAATGTTACAAAATATAACTTACAGCTTCTTGAGTAATAATGTTATGGTTGGCGGTGATGGTAGTTTTCATGTCATGTTGATGATGATGATGATGATGATCATGGGTGGGGAGGCGAAATTCATGCATCATCCAATCAGTTTTAGTACCTTTGCCAGCACTACCACGATAATAAACCAGAGATTTCTTCAGGCCAATGCAGTCGCGACCTTCACCGCCGGCAGAGTAAATGGGCCGATCGATACCGGTGGCTTTCCAGAAACCAGAACCTGTTACTCTATTAGGCCTTATGCTATTCCTGTATTTTCTTCCTCTTTTGCAGAAAAAGTACCATTCCTTCTCTCCCACATTGCTTGCTTCTGATAATAAATAAGTTAAAATTTATTTGATTTTGTATTCTCCTACTTAATTAATTAATTAAAAGCAAAGTGATTTTATGTATATATTCTTGAATTTCTCCTAATATTATTCTGCCAGCTGCAAGTACTGCTTAATATAGCTCCATACATATGGATCAATATAATTCCATGTAGATACCAATTAACACGAAATTAAGTTTTAATTAATTATTAGTACACCCAAAAAAATATATATATATATGCATACCTATGGATGAATATAATATGGGGAGAAAGAATTAATAAAGTAATAAAAAAGATCCATATATATCATGACTTACTTGGTAGATCCCAAGGATCATGTTTGTAGATGTCGATCTGCTTAATAAGTTCGATACTGATAGGCCTTTTTTCAACTTTCCTCCGAAGATAGAAACCTACAAGTTCTTCATCAGTCGGATGAAACCTAAACCCTGGCAGTGGAACGTCGTCGTCTTCATCTTTCCCTCCCCCTCCTCCTCCTCCTCCTCCTCCTCCGGCAACAGCAGTAGTAGTACTACTATTTATGCTGCCGGCGCCGTTCAGCTTCTCAACTTCCATGTCCATATTATTAGCTACCTTTGCTTTTTTTTTTTTTTTTTTTTTGTTATATTTATGTTCTGATATCTCTCTCTTTTGCTTCTTGTATTGACTAAACGAAATAGAATAAGGGAGAGAGAGAGAGAGAGAGAGAGAGAAAGGATGAATAGTCTAGGGTTATTAATGCACATTGACGCAGGAAGAACATTCCTATTATAGATATATATGTATACCAATGTGAAAGAGATTTTTGGAGGGTGTGTGGTGTGCTTGGTCAAGTCTTGAACTTGACTTGTTGTTCCAAGGTTAAGAATATTATTGTTATATATCTCTCTATATAATGGGACTTGAAGAAGTCTTTGCTGTTCCTTGGTCTTTAATAGGCAAACCACAAGTTATCATGATTATGATGACTTTAATTATACATATAGTTTGTAATTAATTAAATAATTAAAATACACATATTATTTCTTCAGATTTGTTTGTTTACTGGCTGGCGGGCTGCTGATTACAAGTGACGTATTTCTTGATATTTGCTAGGTACGGTCAAAACAGTAAAAGATTGCTGCTTGACCTCAAATTGTCTTTGTGTCTTAAACTTTGTTTCTTCCTGGCCGATGATTGTGCTGCTCCAGTGGCCGTGGAGCCAAAAACCCTTTGCCCATTTCCATATTTATTACAAAGTCTCTCACCACCTTTTCTTTATATCTATATTTCTATGATGGATTCTTAGTATATTGTTTGGGCCAAATTATATATTGTCAACTTTGGGTCTAAACCCTCACAATTTTGTTCTTAGTCAACTTCCCAAAAAGCCTCTTACTAATGAAGTTAGTTACTCCCCTCAAATCAAGGACCAGATACCCGTCCTCCCCTAGAGGAATAATCATCTTGCATCCACCGGAATTAGTTCCTCCCCTCAAACCAAGGACCACATACTCGTCCTCCGCTAGAGGAATAATCATCTTGTATCCTCCGGAGTTAGTTCCCCCCTCAAACTCCGGAGTTAGTTCCTCCTCTCAAACCAAAGATCACATACCCGTCCTCCCCTAAATGAATAATCATCTTGCATCCTCCGCAACCAAGGACACAAGGCATCCACATCTGGTAAGCTCAAGCCCACCAACCTTGGGCTCTGATACCACTTGTTGGGCCCAAATTATCTCACAATATTGGGCTTCCACCACTTAATTCCACATTAATAAGATTGAGCTTTCACCACTTAACTCCACATTAATAAGATATTGTCCGCTTTGGGCCTAAGCCCACGATTTTGTTTTTGGGCAACTTCCCAAAATACTTCTTACTAATGGAGTTAGTGATTCACTTATAAGCTAGTTACCCTAACATTATCTTTAGATGTGAGATATAGGTTGACATCCCAACATATATATATATATATATATATATATATATATATATATATGAATGACTTACTTCTTTTTTTACAATGTACTTACCACGTATATTAATTTTTTAAAAAAAAGAGAAAATTTTCAATATTAATAAACGTATGTTACATTTTTTGTTTGATTGAATGTCCTCGTCATGCATTCTCTTGTATTGTATTATGTATATATAGTTTGAAGTATGGATTTGCAGGCAAAATGACAAGAAATTCCAATTGAAAACCTAATTGATAAGGTGATAATATTGAGAGAGGAGACTATCTAGTCCTTAGTCTTTGCATATACGAAGAAACACACATATATTTTGTAAAATACAACACAAACTAAATAAAAATAAAAATCAACCACTTTGTCTTGCTTCCCTGATTACAATGACTAATTAAGCAGCAAAATAGCTAGGCACTTGATCAGATGCCTTCCAGAAGCCGCGCGATTTTTTGACCAAAATATAATAAGATAAAAAACAACTCCTTTTTCTTTTCCCCCAATATGAATTTTCCTCTCTCCATCTCAATCTCAATCTCAATCTCAATCTACCCATATTTGAATAGAATCCTTTGGACAAAATATATGTACAATTTTCTTTACTGTTTGCTTCCTTTTCGCTTTGCAAAGACACAAAAATCCCATGATGTTGACTTTATGGAACCACATGTTTGACGCTTTGACTTGCCCTTTGTTTTTTCTAGTTTTTGTGTTAAAAGACTTCTTCCATATAAAACATACAAATATCTTATAAAACTAAAATCATATTTATATATTCTACAATTTTAATTTTGTTGGTATGTATATATATTCTTTTTTTTTTTTGAAGAAATTTTGAGATATAAATTCAAATAATAAAATTGCTAATAATGAAATAAGAGGTTCGGTTTGGTTGCTTGTGGCGCGTGTAATCCAGAACAAGTCTTGCGTGCAAATGAAGTCATATGGTGAATGGGACTTTGGGCCCCGATTATGTGGACCAAGCCCATATGACTTTAGTGGTAGACTTTAATTTGCATATTGTAGAGGCCCAGCCTGTCAACGTCTTAGAAGCCTTTTCATTCTACTATTCATACATTTATTTATTTCTTTTTTATTTCTTTCATACAACCAATAAAATAAAACCTTTTGTCATTGTTACTTGAAAGGCTAAAAATTTCACCAAATTTCCCTTTCCAACATGCACTAAAATCTAAGAGAAAATTTATGCGAATTGGTAATAAATTTGGGAGATTTAATCTTAAAAATTTCAATCAATTTCATCAAGAATGAGTCCTACTATATAATTAGTTGCTCTGGAAGGGTCTATAATAAGCTACAGTATGGTCCAAGTATTTGACAATAAAAATTTTGGATCCTAAAGTTGTGTTTGAAATTTTGTGACAAATCAATTTTTGTTTCTTAGAGCTGTCCCCCCTTCTTTTATAATCCTATTATAGTAAGAATACTAAATATTTTATTCAAGTATAAATAATTAAATTATGATCAAATTTAAGGCGTTCCATTTTAGGAAAAGAAAAAATATATATATAGTATAGAAAAATGCAATATGCTTTGGGGTATTTTTCTCCTCATGCATGAAAAGGCCAAATAAATTTACTGTAGTTAGTGGGAGAAGGAGAAAGTACAAATGAGGAATAAAAATTGTACATTTCAATAGTCAAATATATATATATATATATAACAACTTTTTGTATTTTAACACATTTTAAATATTATTGAATAAAAAATTTGATAATAATTTTAATTTCATAAATCACAATACTCATTTTCTTCATGTTCATTATTTGGAGATATTAAAGTATATATTGACAAACAAGTAGTAGTAAAATATTGGGGGTAATCTGGAAGCAGTAGAATTTTTTTGTCACGGGAAGGTAAAAAAATTTCTTCGATTGGACTTTTTCCAAAATATTTTTGTATTACTCTATTAATTTATGGTCAAAAAATATGACTCGTAATATATATATTGCATTCGAAAGGAAAATAAAAAAACTATAGATATGTATATGTAGATGGATATGGATTGTGAGTCATACACAAACATTGTTTATTTTTAGAAAATTGTCCTTTTTGTACTCTTTCATTTCATGTACATTTAAAATGTGTATGTTATGACTTTGGCATATCTTTGTGATTAGATTCACTGAACTACTTCTAGAATAATAATGAAAATTGAAACATTAAAATACTATTTTTTCTAATAACTATTAGTAATATTTTAATTTGATTAAAAAAGGTTTTTTTTTTGTGACTTTTAAAATAATTGGATCACATGATAATATAATTTGAGACATTTATAAATTTAGTATTAAAATTACACACCTTCTTGACATGCTTATAATTATAGTGAAAGAAAATTATTTTATAAAATCATATAATTTTCAATTATATGCATAGTTTATTTTATTGAATATATGTATATGTATATATTAAAATAAAGAAAATCAAATGAGTTACTTGTAGAACTAAAAATTTTGTAGGAGGAGACATATCGTCATAAAAATGGTAGCTATGGTCCCAAATGATCAAAGACTCATTCAATTTAATTTGGGAGAAATTTAGGCACTTCTTCTTCATCGTCAATGTGGCCTGACATTAGAAATGTGTTATATCAAAATTTATACAAATTAATCGTCATTATTATTAATTTTCAAAAAAAAAAAAGTGTAAAAAATTACAGATGAGAGTCAATATCAAGACTTGAAGAGTAGTGGTGGTAATTGTAAATACGTACATTGCCAAGGTGGGGCCACATTCAAGAAAATAAGAAAAAGACGAAAGAAAGATTTGTGTGATCATATTCAATAAATGCAACAAACCAAAAGGAAAGAAAAAAAAAAAAAAAAAAACAAACTCGTGGGTTGACGTTTAATTGTTTGCTTTGAATCTTCACTTTCGCAAGTTAAATATGAAATTGGCTAATATAAATTACGTTATTTCAATAATCCTGTTACTATTCACGAAGGAGGAGGTGGAGGTACGAAACAAGTCAAACTATCCAAGAAATAATGTCCTTAAAAGGTAAGTGGAAGGGAGGAACAGACTAGGTCAATAGTCAACAGTCAAGATTCACACATTATTATTGCTTTTAAGCAAACTTTGTATTGTTTCATCACTTTGAAATTTCCTGACTTACTTCTTCTCCTCCTCATCGTCCTCTGTTATTCAAAAAAAAAAAATAAATTCCCAGCTGATTTTTGTTGGAAAAGACTTGTGTGTATTATTTTTCCATCCGAATAGGAACAATTCTAGTAGACTTGGACTATTATTTTGGAGACTGATTATATCACATTCTTCAATACATTAATATAATAGAAAGGGCTGGCAATCTTGAATCTTGATCAGGTATCAAAAGATCTTCCGATTCGATCTTGAAAGTTGACAAACCAGTATGCCTTAGGTGTATGGTGTTTGGGAAATGATTGACCTTTCTAATCTGCATTTGGCAAAATTTCTTCTCCCACACGAAGCCATGTTTCTGACTCCTTCTCTTCGTATCTTAGCAGTATTCCAAAAGTTATCTTTCCCTGTAATGGAAGAAAACCACGCACAAAAATAATCGAAGTTAAATTTCCTATACATAGAAAAAGAATGCTGCTGTTTTAAGATTGTTTTGAATACCTTTGTTCTTCTATAACTAGCTAGAGTTGCCAGTGGTTCGCTTGATCTCTTCACCTTCCCGGCTTGTACAGATAGATTGATCATCTGACACCGGTTGCAGCCACCCAATGACTTTCAAGGACAATGGGTAACAGAAAATAACCAGTCAAAATGAGATCTTATTTCTCTATGTTAATAACATAAAAAATGGGAAACATAAAACACAAAATATGCGAGGAAGTATCAGATGATCATAATGCTCTAGACTCCAAAAGATTCATGGGAAGACAAAACTCACCGTAAAATGTTTGTCCCCAATTCTAAGATCTCTCCAGCCATCTTCTTCATAAGCTTCTCCACCAGATATCACGAGGTTTGGGCGAAAACTTGACCAACTGACTTGGATTGGTTGTCCATGTTTGACTTTCTGTATATCTGCGTACCAACAATTCTCACATAATTAAGTGCAGGATAATGTATGCCCTTTAAAGTTAAAGACAAAAAACAAATGGAAATTTGTTTGTAGAATCAGAAGCCTGGAGTTGATAGACAGGGAAAAAACATAGGAAAAAAATGGCATTACATAAAGATTAAACATTAATAATGCAGCCAATTCAGAATTTTAAAGAAACATACTTGCTTTTAACCTATGATTCAGGTCCCCTATGCTATCCTGAGATATCAACAAAAACTGTGCTTCATTTACAAAATTTAATTTAGTCTTCACATCTCTGCAGATTTCTGGACTTTTGCAAGCAAAATCTTGCTGGCCAGAGCTCCTGAGCAAAGTACAAGGTCGACCAATAGCATTGCTAAACCATACATCCACTTCATTATCATAACCATGGACTCCATACCTATTTTAAACCAAATTAATATAAATTCAGATTCATAATATTTTATTTCAGAAACTAGTAACAAGAGTGAAATCCTGTAATAAGATACCCAATAATAAAATAGCTCAAAATCTAGTGTCTGGTTACTGGTTCTCCAACTATTGCATTCTAGTGAATTAGTTTGACATAAAAAACCCACTAAATGGAGTGTAACAGGATTAATTATGACATGCTTGAATCAAGGAAATTGAAGAGAGTGCAAAAAAATAAAAATAAAAATAAAAATAAAATAAAATTTATAGCTCTAACCTTTGAGCATGTATGTTCATGTCATCTTTTCCAGCCAAGAAATCTTGAGTAAGTTCAATTTGCAGAGTTTCTTTACAACGTGGGGACTTGACAAACAATATTCCCAAATCAAGATCAATGAATGTTGTAATATAGCACATATCTGACACCTAAAATCCAAATATGTAGAATTTAGCTTCCTGCAGTGCATCACGTGCAACCAAATATATAAAAAATTATCTTTGAGAATTAAGAGGATATGTCTGCAGATGTATTGCACGTCTCCAAGAAACAAACCACCACAGTGCTAAAAGTTGATTAGCATGCGTACAACTAATTTAAAGATCTAATCTCATCAGTGCATGAGTTAATTGTACAATCTCAGATGGTAGGCAGTTAGCTGCATCCTTCCTTTTTGATGTGAATAGTGGCAATTTATGTTATTTTATAAATATATCTATAATGGAAATAGAAAAGTATCATATTGCTAGGAGAATTGTAAAAGTAAGCAGTGATCAAGCTTATAACAACTTAACAATGAAGATAATTGAAGTTACAGAACATTAAGTTTTGGGAGGGGCCATGGAGATCCAATATATTGGTATCACTACAGTTCTAACCTTTTTCTGTGTAAGGATTTCACCATTGGTTCCCCTGAGAAGCCACTCTCGATCATGGAGCAGTCCTGAATAATATAATGGGTAAAATAGAAATATTTCCTTAGTGGAAATCTAAGAATAACTTACTTTTTTAATCTATTACTCAACCGACACAAATAAAAAGAACTTGATACCATGGTTTCCAATGTAACAGAAAGATATAATTTTCTCAATGCAATAGCAACATTAAAATATGCTTAGTATACATATAAATATATGAAATGTATGCCCATGAGATTTCAAATACCAAGTCAACAATTTTTCCTTTTACTATTATTCTCAAAGAAGAAACTAATTTACTGAGGTCAATGGGTTCTATGGTTTCTGATATCTATAGAAAAGAAAAAGAAAAAGAAAAAGAAAAAGAAAAATAAGAAAGAAAAAAGAGATATTGGATACTAGACTACCTGTGCTTGTAAGAGGCCAACTGTTGACATTGAACCCCATACATGACTTAATAGGGTAGATGGAAATAGAGTTGAGGAAATATCTTGCATTAGCTCTTTCAAAATCTGCAGTTCCAAAGAAGACAAGATGCTAAGTGAAACCATCAAGGCCTCAGATTGAGTTATGTCCTACGAAAAGATCATTGCAAAACATCCAATAAAAAGAAAAAAAAAGGGGGAGAAGGAAGGGGAGGTTAAACAAACCTTTACTTGCATCGGAAATGGTCCTTGTTTGTAGCAAATGATTATTTGAAGACAGTGAAGGAAATGAAACAAAGGATGCACGGATAAAATCCACAAATTTCTGCACACCAAGTTCATCACAATGAGGAAAGACTTTGAAAGTAAATAAGCTAAGAGAGACCAATGTTCCATAGAAAGTCTGTATCTTAATTAAAAATCATGCAGCTAGGTAATCAACTTATGGAAATGAAGAAACTATCAGTTGCATTTTCCTTCATTTCCTTATAAAATATGCTCTAACCTAAAAAACAGATAAAATCTTCTTTGCCTTTAGATTCCAAAAATGAGGAAGGAAACAAACATGAGACATGGAACAGGACACAATAAGAGGTTCTTAAACTATACAGAAGTAATAAGCAAGTAAATGATGGAAGCTCCAAGTATCTTATCGCTATTAATTTTAAGGATTTTAAATGAAAATGCAAACATCAAATGTCCACTCAAGTAAGACTAAAAGAAACTACATTAACAACTTGAAAAAAGTATAGGAAAATGTTATAAAACCATTTCAGAATTTATGGAAATAAATACGTAGAGACTAACCATGGCGTCTTCAAATGTTGACATATAACCAAAGGATACTCTAATAGCTCCAGTTGGCTTTCCATGCAATACATCATGATCATCCCAACAAACTTGCCCAGCCTATGAGTAAAGAAATTTTGAAACAAAAGGTCAACAGCAGATATTGTGTCCTTCAAACTGATATAGAAACACAAATGACAGGTAAGTGAGGTAAAGGAACAGGATCCACCTCAATGTTGGAAAGAAGATCCGAGTGAGACAAACCAAGATACTTAGCACATGCTCCAGGATTACAAAAACATCCTGTCTACACCAGAACATGGAAATGACACAACATAGATACCATCAACAACCACAATAAAAATGTGAATTTAGATTCTTATGTTCAAAAAAATTGCACTGCCCTTTATATCCTTCCAAGTGCATAAATAAATCACATAAAACATCATGATAGATGAAAGGAGATCAATTTAGAGTACATAATCTTTACTTTCGTGAAAGAGAAACCATATTCAACTATAGGCATTATTAGAAAATGATTATACCATTTGGACTAGCAATGCCATGCTAATGGATTCTCCTATATTAACATAAAAACTCTATGAGACAAATCTTTAGCATGAGAGTTCTTCTCAGAGTGAACAGATAGATAGAAAAATATCTAAGAAAAGAATTCCAAGAGAAGTGCCTGACAAAAGTTTTGGTTCCAGTTAAAATTGGATATAGATCGTGAGAGATATCAAACTCATCCTTCCAATTCAGAAGAAAAGAATTACAGACCCAAACATAAAAAACACAACACTGCAAAGGGCATGAGGATAACATGTTACTTGTAATTACTTTCTCCAGCCTTACCCGTAACTGAATTCCAGACAAGGATGCAAGTTTTTCTACCTCTCGGTATCCAAACCACAACCCATCAGGTCTTACCAAGTTGAATGAGACAGTAGGACCCATTACACCAACTAGTACCTGAAACAGAAATTGAGAAATCTAGTTTCACTGTTCAAGACTTTCACTTACATAATACCTTGATTAGAAGTAAGACTAACAAAAAGGCACAAACAAGCTGCAAAACAAATTTAATTTACAGAGTATTAGATAGACAATGCTCTAAAAACTTCAGACTAGACAATAATTTCCAGAAAGTTCAATAAAGTATCAGAAAACCCAAGTTACTTAGTAAGAAATATTTCAACATATGTTAAAAGGAAGCAGAAAGTTTTTCTATTGAAAACAATTTATATGAGAAGAAACTCTTACTCACATGTACCTTACCCAATAGATAGAAATTCTAATTCTTTGTATAAGACCAATAACTACTCTTAATCACAAAAATATAAGTGGACACAAAAGCATTGCAATCAACACAAAATTACAGCATAAAGTCTACAATTCAATTGGGGAAATGAACAAAGTCAAGTCTACAGAATAAAATAGTTGGACATAGAAGGAAGGAAGAATGGATAAGAAAACCCAACAAATATTCAAGAAAAGGAGTACTATGTAAATAAATAAAACCTCTGAACTACTTGCTCCATAAACTGTGCAGACACGATTTCCGTTTTCATGCCTCATTGCCAGTAGTGCCTTCCTCACATATGTAGCTAGAGAAGTTGTATGCCTATGTGGATAGGAAAAGGAAAAATGAAAAGGAATATCACTTTCACATATACAGCCAACACGACGAAATGAATAAAATTGCAACAAAAGCATAAAATATGAAGATATTGAATTAACCAGAGAGAATCAATTCATATCATACTGGGATATAGCAGACATAGTTAAGGTGTTAATTATTTTGAATCCATGATGAATTGATGCAACACTCAGAAATGAAATGCTGCCATCCTCAAAGTACTCCTCAATACCCTCCCTCCTTTTGACAAAGTCAATATCTGCACTTGATGCTGCTACTGTGCCTAAAATAGTTGAGCAGTTAGGGGGGTAATACTAGAGCCACTAAATTAACAAGAATACAGAAGGAACCAGATCTGGTAACCAACCTCCACTGAAGTATGTTTTTGTCAATAACTTAGCAGCATCTGTTCCAATCCAGTGGGTTACGGCAACAGCGAGAGAGATATTAGTTAGTTTTCTTAGTAAAAGAAAAATAAAGAAAATCATTTTTAAAAACCCTACAAAATCAATGGTAAATAGTTTCTCTCCGGAGATCAGCTGATGCATGCAAAATACAAATAATAACAGTAATAACATAATAATAGGGATTGAACAAAATTAAGCTCAGTTGATTACCATTTCGAACAATTAGTGCTCCAAGGCCAGTAGGATATCCAAACAGCTGTGCGCAACAAATAATACCATATTTATGTCTGTATTCTGAGTCTATTGGTAACCTCAGAGGTTTTATGTATAGGTACCTTGTAGAATGAGATGACCACAAAATCTGCTTTATACTTCGACAAATCTAGTGTGCCTGTGGCACATCCTTTTGCAGCATCTATCAATACCATCCAGCATCCTCTGTTTCAACAAAAGAAGCTAGCATTAGGTATAAATGTTCTAATGCCTTCTTTAGGCAACAAACTTGAGTAGAAGATGGTCAGTGGTTGATACATAATCCTGATTGCATTATCTAAATGGTGCTTATATATTAGATACTAAAATTATTTTTTAATGCTCGAGTCCACAGCTGAATACATAATTAGAACTTCAATATAAATGTGCATTGTTATATGGGTTGAAAGTTACACAGAAAGTCAAAATTCTTTGGCACTTTTTACCTGGCATGAGAAGAACCTTCCAAGACTCTATTTGCATCTTCCTTGATGAGATTCACTAAGTCAAGGTTGAATCTCATACCTGAAAAATTGCATTCAGAAGGAAATGCAAATAAGTTGTAGACATCACCTGCAACAGGGAAAAAGAAAAGAAATGCCTTTTAGTGCGAAGAGTAGTAGATTCCAAAGAGAAAGAAGCAGAGGAATAACGAAAAAAGACAAAAATAAGAAGTCCCAAGAAAGTTATGAATTTGACATCAATACATTGAAAGTAATTTGTATTCATCCTCTAGTATCATTGGGCCAGGGATTACAATATCATATCTCTACTTCAGGAGACAAACACCCCCACCCCCTTTTGGTGTTTGGAGTTCTTACAGAGGAAGAGAGAAGGATATAGGATCTCTGAAGGAAAATAAAATATATTTTTGCTTACAGTCATATCACATTACTTGGATTGAAACATCATCTAGTTAAGAAAACTTTCAGAATATCATCTGAAATCTATATCTATTCATAGGCTTGGTCAAAGAATGACAGCTAACTTCAAAGCTACCTGCAAGTTCTTCTTTGGCGAGCCTTTCATGTCTGTGTTGTACATCATGTGGAAAAATTTGAATTGCTGATTTACCCCTTCTGGATTTCTCACACTCTGCATCCTCTTCAATATCTACAGCCAAGGCAGTGGCTCCTTTACTAAGTGCATATCTGGAGATTTTCAAGGAAAAAGACCAGGCTGAATGGATGACATAAAATAAGTACCAAACTGAAGCCCCTAGAGAATTTTCAGTTATCTGAATGCCCTTTTTGTGACATCTAATTTTCAGTTTCATTTCAAACATTATAATCAATGCCATTGTAGAGCTCTATCTATCTGTTTTTACTTCTCTATAAAACTTTGTATGGTGGTGTGTGCACCACCAAGCAATTAACAATCTATGTTATCACTAATCAGTAAGAGAATAACAAATAACCCGTCTGAACTCTAGCACATTTGCAACAACACATTGAGCCCTAACTGAAGTGGATAATGCAACCTTATATAAGAGTTAAATGCTCCCAGAAACTAGAAAAGAACCACCATAACAAAAAAAAATTAAAAAAAAAATCAACAGAACTTATCTTCCCTCTTCCCAGTTTTTGCACCTTACTGTATAATTTTCATCACGCTATCTGGATATGGTACTAAAAGTTTCCCGCACTAAAGGATACTCTCTTATGCCAAGCACACTATTATGATTCTCCATTGTATACATAAATCTGCTCTGATTACTCCATGGAAAGGTCTCCCCTATAAGTTTCAAGGCTGCTGTTGCTCCAGAGGTGAATATACAACTATACTCTCTAAGAGATGCATTGAAGAAATTGAGGACCTGTTCAACCACCAAAATAAAGCCAAGAGAGAACGACAGAACAAACATCAACGGAATATGTTATCGTAGTACTGTCCACCATAATCCAAAGATGTACATGTCTAGAGCATAACAAGAACTAGTCTTACAAACCTTGTTTAGTTCTCATAAATATCAAGCAAAATAAATATGAATTGGGTTTTGAATCAAGTGGAAAAACGTTCACAAAAATAGAAATTAACTAATGAAGAAAAAAAATAAAAATAAAAAGAAGGGAAGGAAAAGGACTATGTGAGACATAATTGTCACCTGTCTTCGAGCTTCAGCAACTCTTTCACTGGTATTGTAGCTACATTCACTTTGGCTATCTATGCTCCAGATGAATTAAGGTATCAAGTATAATATTAAATCAGGACTAGCATATTGATCAGAGCAGAAATTTATTGTGATGAGAAAGAACAAAAGGCGTGCAGATCATTCTGACCAAGGCATCATTACGAGACAACAAAAGCATGAAGCAACCAATTGAGAAATTCAGTAATCGTTGAAAACTCATAGAACAAAGACATTCATCATAAAAAAAAAAAGGGGAGGAGGGTGGGTTGGGGGAGATGGTAAAGAAATTTAGTATGAAATAAAAGTAGAAATTAAAACATATTTCAGCTTAGAAAAAGCACATTCATGTTTATGAAATTTGCAATTACAAGGCTGTCCAAATAGATATTTGACAACAATTCTACTTTACACATGCACACAAATCCAAAAAATTGAAGAATAAAAAGAGAAGCCTAAAGCTAAAGGAACCATGTTGGCTACTGCTGCTATCAAACAAAAGTACGAAGTGATCGTCATTTTATGGAAACAAATGGAAAAATGAAAATTCGAGGATACGGGGATTCCCATAAACAGTAGAAGTAAGATCATTGAGAACAGCTTCCATTTGCGACTCAGAATACAAAGTTGCTCCAGCATGATCCAAGTATACAAGGTCTACGAGCATTATCAAGTTCAATTAATAGAATGTATAAAATTTAAATACTCAACTAAACTACAACTCTAAATTTCTGATAAACATTGGCAGTGGTATTCAAGTACTAAAAGTCTCCCAAAAGCAATCTAACCATTCAATCTTTTGAATTCAGTAGCTCTGATGTGATCAATGTTCTTCGGAGCATTTGGATAGCCGTAGTCATCGCCAAATTCCTTCAAAAACTGCTCCTTCTCAAAATCCATGTTGATCATAGTGCAAAATTTCCCCAAAGGATTAAAAACGGAAACTACCAAGACAGAGCACTTTCGTCTAATTTGGTAGTGCAAATTTTCAAGTCTGAGCACAATTTAATCCAGCAATCAGAGATAGAAGTTTATGTAGGACACAAGTAGGAGGACAATGAATAAACGTTTAAAACACCGACTAAAAAGATTCAAGAATCGTGAAATTCACTTCTTCTATGACGCAGTCCCTAGCTGTCCACACCTCATTTCTTCGTCATGGCTTCTTTGATTCATAACCGCCATCCGTCAGAATGTGGACCGGACTCAGGTGGAAGCTTGAAACCAACCATCATCCCGGACGTCAAATGAGATTATCAAGAATATGGGCTCGGCCTGGATAATGGATTCGAACATAATTGGGCCTATTTTAATCCTCACTTGGTTCTCAAAAGTCTAGTTGTATTATGGGTAAAGAAAAGTCCAACCTTGAAGCCAGTCTAGTCCATTTACAAGTCGGGCCGTAGACCCGAGAAAGACAAGAGGAGATATTTATTTAAAGGAGAGTCGAATAAGAAATTATGTAATTAAATAGTAAAAGGATGGGGGCATAACAGTAATTTCAATTGATGAGAGAGAAAGAGAAGGAGAAAGAGGAGTTGGCGCGTAATGAACACTAATAAAAACTGATTAAGACAGTTCACTGGTAAGTTGAAAGGACTAAGCCACTTTCCACATTTTTCTTTCTTTTAGGCTTTTTCTGTGGAATTCTTTTAGGACCGAAGAATGCCAAAAAGGGAACTTCTTTATTATTATTATTAACTTTTTTTTGTTTTCTTTCTTTGAAAATCTTTTTCACGATCAAAATTCCCCCAAATTATTTACTTTCATTCAAAAAAAAAAAAAAAAAAAAAGTTAATGGCCTTAACTACACACATCCCAAAAATTTCTCCTGCACCACCAAATATTGGAAGAGCTTATTTTCTCTCTCTCTCTCTAACAAATCATAATACAAAGGAAAAATTCATGCAGTCTACAATTTCTGCTACCCTGATTTTTTCTTCTATACCTACATATTCATCAGATTCCTTACGTGCATTTTACATTACCATATTCAAATTCGGTAAATATATATATTTAGTAAGGTTGAACTACGTACACGTGGAAGGGAGTCAGCCGCCATAATAATACTTTTCTTCTGATCATGAAATTGATATTTATAATTAATGTATATTTTGTTTGTGGAGTCGAAGAAGAAAAAGATTCGTTGCGGCAGACATAGACATGATCATTAATTATAATTCTGATATCTATGGAGATAAAGAGTGGTAGGTTTTGTATTTTTCTTCAGTGGATTTCATTACAATTATCTGTATATAACAGACAATATAATAATAGACCATATCTTAAGGGACCTTTTTGCTTGCTCGCTTTCTATACAAATGTTTAGTGGTGAGTAGTATTATTGAAGCGCACACACACACACACATAAGTAGGTGTCTTTGTCATTACCAATTGTTTGTTAGAGAGAGAAAGAGACCAAATTTGAGATGATTAATTGCACCTAGCTAGGAGTGAGTAAGCTTAATTTCGATATATTATATATACATGCATGTTGCTTATTCTGTTAGCAATGTCTCTTAATGATCGGAATTATTGAAACTTATGCTTCTTATTGCACGCACGCACACAAACAAATTGACACATACATTAGTCGTTATTTCTTTTTTGTAAGGTTTTATGTTTTGGACATTTAACGTATATAGTGGTATCCGATGTTTTTTTCCTGTTAGGTTGGTATATGCATGTTTAACATGGCGATACATACATACATATATATATATATATGTGTGTGTAATGTCGGCATGATGATGATGAAAGTAGTTTCCATGTTTAATATATATGTTTAAGGACGAAAAGAAGTGGTTATTAATTGATGATATTCATCAAGAATTGTGACGTTTTTTTTGTAAATTAAATGAATTTAATAGTATATTGGTGGAAATTAATCAAAAGTTTTTAAAGTTATAATTAATTAAATTGATGACATATAATTATGATTGATTGATGGATGGAAATATGAAAAGGTGAAATATATATGAATTAATTGTATGAGAAGCTAAAAAAGAAAAGGGGGGAATTAATTAAATTGATTAAGCACCAACCGCTAATGATCTTAATATTCTCTTCCCCACAAGATTGCATTTCCACAACATCAATTCAAAATCTCTTTTCTTGTTTTGGAAGAAGACGAATATGTCTCTATTATATATATATAATTTTCCTGTTCGAAATGAAAAATGTCGTTAATTTAAAACTCTCTTAATTAATTAATTAATTAATTAACCCTGCCTTTTCTTTCTTAAGTTGACATCCATCTCTATAAGCAAATCTTATCATAATCTTTCTCAAGTACTTTTCAAGAGGTATGCCCAAAGAAGAAAGGAGAAAAAATCTAACACTAAATTTAATTTCCATTGATTGCAATATAATTAATTAATTAAGATCAATATATATGAATATCAATATATAGATAGTAATAGTGCGGAAATTAACCATGCTAAATTAAGTCAATGGGGGGGATAAATTGTTAATTATTGCCGTCCCATTACGTTAGGTACTTAATTGATTTTTGAAAGTAGTGGAATCCCTTTTATAAAACAAAAGGAACATATGAGTTCCCAAATAAACCAACAAAAGATATCTTATAATTAATGTTTACTCCAACCATTCCTGTTAAGTGTAAAAAAATGAGTCCCCCACTTTGACGGCAAAATTCCTTTGGGGGTAAACCTTTTCACCCCGTGGTGTATGCTTTTCCAATTCTGTGTTTGCCATGTTTGTGTTTCCACTTCCTATTCCTCATATGCATTACGTACGTACGTATGAACAGTGTATGTACGTACGTACGTACGTACGTACGCAAGAAGAATTAATTAAGTTTTATATATATATATATATATATATGATAATGATGATGATGATGAAGAGAGAGAGAGAGAGAAGAATTAAGATACATTGTCTATAGGACTAATTATAAACGAGAGATGTTAGCAAGTTGCAATTATAGTAGGACCAACCGACCACCCCTCCGATAGAAAGAAAGAAAGATTTCTGCTGGTCATAATGTGGATATAAATATACACCTCATTAAAAAAACCCTTCTCTTCCTCCTCCATTGTCCATCGACTCTCACTCTATATATACATACATACATACATATAGTATATAAATATTGAAATGAAGGAGGTCAACTTTGGTAGAAAGCAAGGCGGTGGAGCTCTAACTTCTTCCCCTTGTGCAGCATGTAAGCTTCTAAGGAGGAGATGTTCTCGGGATTGCATTTTTGCTCCCCATTTTCCAGCTGATGAACCCCACAAATTTGCTAGTGTGCACAAGGTTTTTGGTGCTAGCAACGTCAGCAAAATGCTTCAGGTCTCAATTCAATTATATATATAGATATAGATATTCGAACAAAAGAGTTATATATAAGTGAAATTGTTATGGCAAAAAATGCAGGAATTAAGCGAACATAGAAGAAGTGATGCGGTGAGTGCAATGGTATACGAGGCAAAAGCGAGGGTGAGAGATCCGGTGTACGGTTGTGTTGGTGCAATATCATCTCTGCAAAACCAAGTGGACGTTCTTCAAGCTCAATTGGCGCTTGCTCAGGCTGAAGTTGTTCAATTAAGAATGCTACAATTCTCTAATGGTGGTGGTGGTGCTTATAATTCTGCACATCTACCTACTTGTACTTCTTTTGATGATCAGAAACAATCTATATCAAACTCCACCACCGCACCGGTTGAATTTGAGAGCAGCAGTAGTATTAGTAAATCATCTGCCATGGACAATATGATCCTCCTACACCACCACCCTGTTGCTTTTCATGAACACCACTCCCTTTGGTCATCCTAGCATGCTTCCATCTTCCATTTCTTCTTCTTGTTTCTCATTTTAATTCTTTCTCATCCCCTTTTCTCTTCTTCTTCGTATATGCATATAATTAATTTATTTCTTATCAATAATGAAAAAGTGATTGTATAAATTTTGAAATGTTATTATTTCGAATTAATTAAAATAAAAAATGCTCCCACGACAGGAATTATCACTCAAGCTCAAATATTAAAAGATATTCATTTGAGTAAATGTCACAACTAGAAAAATATATTAGAAAATAAAATTAAAAAGGAATAGCAGGCCAAGGCCCAGCCCGTTCCACTAAACTACCGATCAAATCCAATAATGAGCCCACATATTTATGGCTATCTATATGCTGCAGATATAAAGTTAGGAGGCTTTTTTATTCAAATAATTAAAAGAAGAGAAAGCTACGAGGCTTTTGTAACCTAAATGGGCCGAACTTGAGAAACCTTAATAGCCCAATTAATGTAACTTTCATTATTTAGGTTAAGTAAAAAGATTGAGATGTTCAAGTTTGTAAATTTATATGTATTTATATATATATATTTATCAATGTATTTGTAACGAACTATAAACAAAATTTGAGTCAAATTAAGAACCCTAACTTTTTTTTAACAACAATTACTTTTCATCAATTGATAAGGGCACTAAGTAGTAGTAGAACTGTTGGAGTCAAAACACAAGTCGCCATCTTCCCCTACTTTTATTCCTTGAAAATCTTTAAGCATTTTGCATAGTCCTTCGAGTAGTCATATCATGCCCCAAAATTCTTCAAGGAATTATATATTTATATATATATATAGTAACATCCAATGTTGAAATAATGGGTTTGAAGAAATCTCAAAGCCATATAGTTCTGTCTCTCATCAAATAAGTACATGATCATCAAGCATCTTAATAATTAACAGCTTTTTATCTTAAAGGCTGACTAACGATCAATTATAGTCAAGAATTATATATATATATATATAACACTATACATGCAAAAACCATCGTCACCAGCTAGCAAGATGCATGGCAACTTGATACAATATATATATATAGAGAGAGAGAGAGAGAGTTAGCAAATGAAATAGTCAACCAATTGTTGAGAAATTTTCTTTAATTATGGAGCCTGGAGCTTATATACATATATAAATATAAATATAAATAAATATATATATATATATATATAGTCGTGGTATAATTAATGGTGGTTGTCTTTATGCGTTGAAAATAAGAAGAAGCTCTTTCTTTATCGCCGACATATCTCTTTTTCTATGATCCTGTTTGAACTTGATTTGTAAGTCCAATATTGAAGTAACAGGGAGGGAGTTTGAAATTAATGAAACTTGTATATATATATATATATATATATATATGAGAATAATACATACACATATATATATATATGCCAATTTGATATATATATATATATCTTCTGGATCCCATGACTTTAACCCCACCTTCACTTCAAAGGACACTGATTTTTAGATTCCCTTCTTTCTTCTTCTTTTGTTTTGCTGTGTATTGTTTGTCTTTCTGGTGATTTCTGTAATCATTGCAATTAATGTAGCTAGCATGCATTGATAAAGACATCACTCTCTCCCGCCACCATTTTTATCATCAAATGGTATTGTCAAACATACATATACATATATATATATATATAGATATATATATAGTTAGACAAACAAGAAAAATAATATATATATATATGCAGCCCCAAATTTGGTCTGAAAGCAGTTGGTTTCCTACTATAAACTAAGTACAAACTGAATTACAATATATATATTATATATGTAATTCAGTCACTTCAAAGAGGTATATATATATATAGTGGTTTCTTACGAACGAGAGAATGGCTGCTAGGAAAACTCCTATCATTTCCTTCCAATCCAAACAGACCCTTCTTCAGTAAATGGAATTCCCAACTCCCCCTTGCCTCATGTTTTCCACCACAACCAGTATATATATATTTGTTGACTTATATTCATTCACTTCATCATCATTTTTCTCTTTCCAAAACCATGACTTTTTCTTCTTTATTGATTTCCATGTGGATTTGATTAATCCTACATTTATTGTTTTTGTTTCAATAAATTCAAATTTAGATTAAGTTGGTGTTCACCTAAGATACTCTAATAATAATAATTCTTGTTTCAAGAAAAGAATTACTCTGATTTTGTTGAGAAATCAAAGCAAGAGTACTGCTTTTGAGATTTATGTAGAAATAGTTTGTATGTCCATTCTTTGTGGTTCTCTTTTCACACTTGGAAAACTATACGTATGTGTTTCTAGAAAGACCGGAGTCTAATCAAATATTTAGAGACATACATTATTTATATATATATACAGTTTTTCTTTGAAGACAAGAAAGAATTAAGAAGAATTTTGTATTTGTATTTGTTTGATATGAACGAAGATGGAAGGGAGGCGGTAGGGTTAACTTTAAGTAATTAGGATTATAAATTATCTTAATTATTGCTTACAGGCTGTAGGGCTAATTAAAGTAAGGTAAGTTTTTGGATAAAATAAACTACTTCCTAGTATTATTAATTATTCCAGAATCTGCTAAAAAAAACAAAGGAATCACCATAGTAATTCCCCCACGATTAATAAAAATAAAAAGAGGAGGTTTTCATAAACTTCTAAACAAAGTTAATTGATCAAGGAAAAAAACAAATGATGATGAGAGAGTTCATAACATGAATCATTTGAATCATACTAAATATATTTAAGGAATTAGGTCGATGGAGTTATCTGGAAATATATGGTAATACATAAGATTCGAGATTGCCTCTTGTAGCCAATACTCTTCCTCTTGTGCTTTTATCTGAAAAATAATGTACATCCCAAAAAACATATTAATATTATATATAATCATCAGTAAGAGAAAAAAAAAAAAAAAATATATATATATATATATATATATATATATAAAAGAAATAGGTACCTGATGAATTGGAATAGTGTCTTGAAAGGTTTGGTCAGTATTGATAACTGATTCAATATCGTCTTCGTTACAGAGATCATTATTGTTCTTGGCGAATCTCCCGCGAATGCGTACCCTTTTGTCAGCTAGGGTTTTACGACAAGCATACTGCCCATAATTATATTTTATTTTAATGTCATGAATAAAAGAAATTAATGTTAAAGAAAGAAACCTACGTACCTTGATGGTCTTATTGAAGTTTCTTTGGCTTCTTTTCTTCAGATATCTCAGAATTCTATCTTTCCTTTCTTCTGCTGAATATCGTGTGATCTTCAAATTACCCTCTTCAACTTTATTCTGTACTCCTCCTACCCTGCCCCTGCCCCCGCCCTCGCCCGCCTCCATTTCCTGCACACCAACTTTTATTTATATATATCACTATAGTATTAATTAAATATATATTATTAGGTAGTAGGTAGTAGGTAACGTACCCAGTAATTTTGGGCATTGATATTATTGGGATGATGATAAACAGGAGGCCAGAAATTTGAAGAGTCTCCAAATTCCTGGTAACGTGGATGATATCCCCCCGCCGCCGCAGTTAAAAATCCATGCCGGTGATCACCAAAGTAACAACTTCTTTCGTACTCCGGCAATGCTGCTATGCTCATCATGGATGATGATGACGTGATATCTGAATCACACGGCAGTATGTTGGTCACTCCCTTATCATAGTAAGGCAAGATTTCTTCACTACTTCCTACTGACATGGGAGTTGGAAGTAATTCACACAACTCATTATTATTAGTAGTAGTAAATACGTAAGTGTTATTATCAGAGTAGTAATTGTGAGGAACGGAAGCCATTAATGTCGAAAGGGAAAAAGGAGAAAGAGTAGTACTACTGGTGCTGGTGCTGGTGCTGGTCTGTTAAGGTTAGTTTTATCAAAAGTTTTTTATGTATTTATAGTATGGGAACCTTTGATCAACTTGTGCGCGTGTGTCTGACATGTATCTTAACATATTTTTTTGTTTATAAGAGATTCTCTTAGTTAGTTAGTTAGTATTAGATTAAAAAATATGAAACAACCTAAGACAAAGATTGTAACAGGTGTACATACATGCATGATTAATTAAGGTGACATTTGTCTATGTTTGAAAAATAAATAAATCTTCAAGTAAAGAAAAGGCCTACTTAGGAAATCAAAAGTTAGGGAAAAAAAAAATGTAATATAGGTTGTTATCCTTGTTGAGGCAGCTAATGATCAAGAACATAAAAGTGGAACAGGGATAAAGGTGATAACTAAAGGATACCCCTGATCATGTGATTACTATTCCTATACATATACCTCCTATAGTTCATAGACTCAGAATCTAACACATGGGGGCTACACAGATTGTGCATTCAGTACAATCATATATACACTGGGAACGGGATTCCTGTTTCACTTACCTGCTAGCTTAAAATAATATAACTCCCCCCCTTCTTTTCAAAAATGGCATCAAAACTGGTCAAAGAAAAGACAGTATTTTTACTTTACAAAATATTCACTTTACACCAGTTTTCGGAGGGACTGTTTTTTTCTTTTCTTTTCTTTTTTTTTTTTTTTGCTTTCAAGAACAAGAAATATCTACATTTTGGCTAATAAGTTCATCTCCAATTCATAGACAGAATCTTTAAATATGTTTACCCTATTTTAGTTTTTCTTTTACTTAGACTGCCTGTGTATATGAAGAAGTCTGCACCCTAAACTGTAGAGATTTTGTTTCTCTGATTTAGTAGTATACAAATAGCTATGTAGTGCTTGTTAGTGGGGAAACCACCAAATACAGACACAACCCTTAATATATGTATGCAGTCCTTAAAAGTTGCTTTTTATGGGGATATCAGATTCTCCTGTTCAAAAAGCTGTCTTTACCTTTCACGAAACTGTGATTTCTTCAAAGATTATGTTTTTAAAGAATCATTCTTGAGCTATTTCTTCTATAATTGTTGTAACTGAAAGATGATTAATTTACCTAAATGGATAAAAGAAAAGAAAACCAACCATATTCGAAGCTTCACATGTGGGAGTTTTATACATGGAGGGATTCTTCATTGACAAGTTTCATCTTCACCGGTCTATTTGCCGCAAAAAGATGGCAGGAAAAACAGGAAACAAAGGAAATCGTACAAATATTATACTGCTTTGCTAGTTTTAGGCATCAGGTGCCCAGAACTTCTCTTCCTATCCCATCAAAGAACTTAGCCAACTACAACCTTAGCCTTGTCATCCACTTGTTCAGATACTGTCTCAATTTTATTTCATCACTTATCTAAACAAACAATTTTTACTACAAATTAGTTAAGTAAGTTTGTGCTATACCTTGTATCATATTAATTATCAACCCCACTAATTACACACCAAGATTCAACTTTTGAGGATAAATTAATTATTCTTTCATCTAAAGAACTAGCTGCTACTTCATGTGATTTCTTCAACTCTATTAATGGACAGATGGATACAGTAGAAAAGGTGCAGAGTCTTCTACAGATAAGTACAATATGCATGCAGTAGATGCATACAATTTTTTGTGCATAATTTGTTGGGCATATTTTTTAAGCCATCAAATGTGTTTAGGCTAATAAAGTAGGGCTTGTTCTAAGCAAAAAGATGTGAGAGGAATTTGACCTAAGTCAGTTATTTCAATCTATGCGGTTCTCCTAATCTTCAAAATGCATCTTAGAAGACAAAATTTCCAATGATTTGATGTCCATTTGAACTTATCAAACTTGGAATACACGCAGACATTGGAAAAATAGCTTTGGAGGGAGAAGTAATAGAAATGGAAAAGAAAAGGAGAAGAAAAACATGAGAGACAACATTCTCCCGCCCCCACCTATTACTTTTTTATTCTGCACTTTCAATTGGTTTTCATGTGCCAACAACACATGTTACCTAAAATGAATCTCTGCTAAGAATTTGAGCATAAGATCACTGCGGATCTTGATCTTGATATCTTCTCTTTTTTTTCTGTTTTCTATGATTCACAGGTCTAGTGACTAGCTAGAGAGCCATTCTTGTTCTATATTACCATACCAATAATATCTTTGTAAATCTCTAACCAGAACTAAGATCCTTGACCACTGATTTGTCAAACTGCAATTCTTTGCTTACTAAGAGGTAGGCATATCAACTTTAGTCAAACAAATATGGCTACTTTTCTTTGGCAAATTCTCATGAAATATATAACATCAACCAATGATATATTCTGGAAAATCACTATTTTTTTAATTTTTTTACAAATATCTAATCTTGATTGTAAATTACAGTCTGTCAATAAGATCATAATTTAATTGCTAAAGTTTGAGCCTAGTGGAGTCAGTTAAACAGCACTCTAAGTTCAGTAATAAGACATGCCAAGAAAACAGAAAAATGGAGAGAGATGACACATAATATCAGCTTTAGAAAATTGATTAGATAAGAGGCATTGCCCAAGTAGAAACATTTACCAATTACATAGCTCTACAACATTTTATCACATATCCAAAACAAGCATTGCGGGGAAAACAGTTATTTACACAGATGCCTGCATGGAAGTAAGTGAATCCTCAAGCCAGGAAAAAACAGTGTTCTTCTCCATTAAATTCTTGGTGGTTACCTTTAGATGAATGTTATCCAGAAGAGATATCTTCTTGATTTTTTTTTTTCTGCAGAAACTGCAATTTCATGAGTTGAAATAGTTTAGTTGCACTACTTATTCAGATAAGAATATGGACTACAAAAATGAAGTGTTTAGAGCTGCTGAAGAAAAATTGGTGAGATATACCTTCTCTGCAAGCCATTTCCAGCACTAAAAGTTTTCTTAATGTACACTGCGATTAAGCAACCCTTGAAATGATAGATAAAGATCTTTGTTTTCCGTACCAAAAATTTGTTCTGCTTTCCTCAATGTTTCCTAATAATTTGCAAATAAAAAGGAGAGTATGTCTAGTCAACAATTCACAATGAGAAACTGGGATTTTCCATCTTAAATAATAAATGATAAATTTTACCTCACGGGTTTGTTTTTGTGCATTCAGTTCCTTTATGTTAGCAAGAAATGCACTAAACTGTTCATAGGATAGACGACTCCTGTATCAATAAATAAAGGTTAGATTCAGGGTAAGGACATCCTTTGGGGAGAAATACCAGTTACTATTCCAGAGAGAACAGGAATAAGTAGTCACCTGGCTTGACGGAAGAACTCTTTTCCATCCATTCGGGGAGTGCGAGCTTCAAATGAACAAGAAACAGATAAAAGTGAACCAATCAGAAAGTGAGCACCTTCAGGAAAACATAATGAAACTGATGTGCTATCTAATAAAACAAAACTAGTTATACTTTTGAGCTAATGATCTTGACAGTCAATTGTTCTCATTGGCAGAGAACAACAGTACAGGGTGGGAATGCTTTTTCCTTCAGTAATTAATGTGATTTTTGAAATTTTTAAATGAACCACAGACCTGGCAGTGGACGCCCGCGAGGGGGAGAGTTTGCTGCAGATGACTGCTGGCTTGATGGGTACCATGATGAAAGTGAACCCCGCCCTTCATATGCTGTTCTTGTTGGAGAGCTGATGCCAGAGGTTTTCTTAGGAGATCCTGCAGCAGAGTATCTCCCAGGGGAAACACTGGCAGATATGACTTTTGGAGTTGCAGTAGGAGTAAGCCGAGGCGATATGTATGGTGTCATGGAAAATCTTAACCCAGTTTGCTTTGAGGCTACTGTCACAGCACCTATAGAAAAGATAAGAGGTTAACGTAAAGGAAAAGAGGGAGTGATAACTGGTAAGGTGTATATGCCAAACCATAAAACAGAAGTTGATTGCAAATACCCTCATCAGTATTGCTTGCGTTCTCCTTAGATCTGGACAAAGACTGTTGGAATGAGTAGCCATTTGTTTTCTCCTCTGCGTGGTGGTCAAATTAAGAGAACACAGATAAACACAGCATGGTTAGTGCAACAAAAAACAAACTAAAGAGTTTCAAAACCTGGCATGCAGTTCCTTGTGACTTAGAAAGCAGAAATTACTTTGATTTTTTATTTTTTTTCCTTTTTCAGACATTTCCTTTGGGTTTTGAGGGTTGGTTGAGATTTTCACTAAAATCAATTAATTAATTAAATTCATTTCTAGAAAAAAAATAAAATAAAATAAAATAAAAATTCATCTTCAGAAGCAACTAAACCTGTCTTTTTATGTTTCCAGACTCCAAACAACCCCTTCGCCCCCCAAGCCCCACCTTAAAAAAGTGAAAGAAAAACACAAGAGACCCATGTATAAAATAAAAATAAACGAAGGTTTGAAACACCACACAGCAAGGACTACAATTTTTCAATCTAGGGATTATTTTTACCTTCAGATGGGTAGGCTTTTGGAGCTGATTTGTCATAGGTGCCAATATCAACAGTTCCAGCCTGCTAACAACATGCAATCTTGACAAATTAGCCATTTCCACAATAAAATGAAAAAGAAATTCCGTGAAGTACTTGCTGATGGTCCTCAAAATTAAAAGATGTTGGTTGCTGGAAAGCTTACTGGTGAATTATCATCATTCAGTGACTGCATTAGCTGCTTCTTGAATGTCTCCAACTGCCAAAAATAATGAATTAGATTTTCACTACCACAATCAATTGCACAGATATCTTACTCTAGAGGGCCATAGGCACAGGAATAGTGATAGTTTGAGATAAATATCATTCCACAATGCAAATTAATGCAATCAGGAGCAACGGTAAAATAAATTTACTGTAGACAAAATGACATGAATTTGTGAAGTCCTTAGCAGATTTTCCAAAAGCCCAAACTAGACAGTGACAAGCAAAAAACCTTTTACTCTAGGTGCTGCTTCTCTACCCTTGAAGGAACATTATAATTCTCATTTTCAATCCATCAACTAAATTTAGCTTGAATAGAAAAAAAAGGCTGCGAGGACAAACTGCCATTGTTTGCATGTTCAATGAGAACATTATTCAAAACACACCTCAGGTTATATGGAAAGAGTACCATCAGAAAAAGATTTATTTTTGTTTAGACATATCTTCAAGAAAACTGAACAATTTGTTCTCCCAGGGGTAGAAACAATACAGCAAACCTGAATTACCAATCACAAAAGTCTATAATATATGTTAATCACACTGCAGGAAACTGCTCAGTGCATATTTTCTGTTCTAAGTGTTTTACTGTTTATTCAATGGTTCTCTTTGCTAATTCCATTTCTGGATGATAAAAATTGTTTTGGACATTTTAGAAGCATATCAATAGGATGTTGTGGAACTTTGAACCACTGTGTAAACTGTTTTCGGAAAAACAAATCCCTCCTCCAAACAAATCCAATAACTTTCCCAAACTTTACACTCACTTTTCAGCAACAAACCTGAGGTTCAAAGTGACCTAGACTATCATAATTCATCACAACCAGCCATCTCATGAATTCAGATAAAAGCAACAAACGCAGGATGAACAAATTATAGAAAGGAGGTGAAAGAAAAGACAGCATTGTATATTTTCTTAATTGGAATACCTTGGCCAAGTCTCGACTTAGCTTCTTCGCCGTCAATGTCAAAGAATCCCTCTCCGTTGTCAGTTTGAGCTTCATCAGGACACGTAATAAATTCAAAATTCAATATTTTTAGGGAAAACAAAATAAAAGTTGTCATAACTAATTACAAAAATGATTATCAGAGCACTTGAACCCCACATTCTCGTCGCGAGTAATTTGGAGACGCAAGTTGGCTTCCTCGTAGACCTGTTGGAGCTCCGAAACCTTATCTTCAAGGTCGACAATAACTTGGTCCTTATCGTATAGTTTCTGTCGCAACTTCCCTAACTCGGATTCGAGGTTGGTAACACGGGATGCAATGGCCATGGACGTTATCTTCCTAGCCAGATCCAATTGCTCGTAAGGATCGGTAGGTATAACCGACAAAACCTCGTCCGGTAAATAGAAGTCCTGCACGCCGCTACGACCGTTCTCGCTGCTGTTGATGATGCTCTGAGCCGACATCTCTCCTGAGACAAAAAAACTTATCTTCCCCTTAGCTTTGAAATGAAAATCCCCCGTTTAAAATTTTGGGGGAGAATTATTTATTGATGTAGAAGATCAGTCAGTGAGTTGAGAAATGTCAGATTTCGGATAAACCAATGTTCTTGTAACGGAGAATTAATTTACTATATAGAACTAAATACTGCTTTTTACCAGAAGTGCTGCTATTTTATTGGCACGACTTGATTAAGGGAAAAAAGGGGAAAGATCAATAGTAATTGTACTATTTAGGAAATGCGATAATTGTTCCGCGGCTTGCGGTGCCATGTTTAGATTTGAAATATTTGAAGTTTTCCCTCCAAACTAAATGATTACGGCCTTGGTTTTTGTTTTTTGTCTTTTGGTGGCCAGGTTCTTGGGGCACACCGTTTGATGTTTTTTAGGATTATTCAAATGGTCCAAAGAATGGAATGGAATGGAAAGCTAAGGAAAGAAGCAATTTAACATAAAGAAGGTAACAGATAATGGAAAGAAGGGATCTTTGAGTGAAAAATGGTTCAAAAAGCAGGAGACTTTGCTTTAAAAATGAGTTCTTTTTAAAGTTTTTATACACTATACTTTCAAAATAGTTTTTCTTTACAGTAAAGAATGGGAGAGAGGAGGAAACTTTGTACCTTAACACAGCACAAAGATTGTGCCAAATAAATTAATGAATACATAATAATATAGAGGATCTATCTGGTTGGAGTAACTGCTATGACAAAGGAAACGTGGCCAGAATATCTTTCAATCCGATTTTCTCTTGATCTTTAACCCATGAGAGTCACATTCACAACACAGCTGTCATAGATGAGCGATATCCTTCCTTGCAGGAAGGTTTCGGGTCAACTCTAGTTGAGTTGTAATCATCCTTAAGCTTTTGAAGATAATGCATTTCAACAACTCACAGCTAGCATATAACAGCAATTTTGAATTCCGGGTCCCAATCATTCAACAATACTTTTCAGATCAGAAGCTTTTTTAAGTGAATATCCCTTGAAGAAACCATCTGCAGCAGCTTTTTCCCACAAAGCCATGGCACCTCATTTTCCATCCATTATATATCTCTCTGTGCGTGAGTGAATGAAAAATTAACAAGGTAAGTGAACATACTATTATCACTTAACTGCTCGAACACCGACAGTTTTCACGCGGAACCGGTACTGAGGTGGGGACTCGTCTTCATCTTCTTCATCATCATCATCTTCACTAGAGTCATCCTCAACTCTGTCCCACCTTGAATAATCAAGTTGTGAATGTCCTTTCGGTTTAGGGATTGCTTGCCAACCAGAAGACTGCTCTTCAGATAATTTGACAGCACTCTTGTTCTCAGTAGGGACTACTGCTTTAGGACTGACCCTCCCAACCTCAATCTCTTGCTCCTCAGCAATATCTTCTTCCACCACATCTGATGCATCTTCACTTTCTTCCACTTCTCTTTTATCTTCATCCTGCTCTACCCCTTGTTCTATATCATCTTCATCTTCCTCCTCTTCAAGTTCCGCATCATCTTCAGGTATCGGAGCAAGTGACTTTCCTTGAACAAAAATAGACATTCTCTAATCAACAGTGTATAAGATTGACGAAGAGACTGTTCACCAACATAGTGACCTTAAGCAACAGAATATTCGTGCATGAACCTAAGTGTGCAAGCACAATAAGCACAGAAGAAGTTTCATTTCCCATCCAAAGTTTCTTTCTTGGAGGTTCATTACCATACACCAAAAAAAAAAAAACCATTAATTTTTTTTATTATTATAGATTTACTTCCAAAGGTCCAAAAGGCACACCTTCGATGAACTAAGTGGATCATTTCATACATTCTGTCTCCATATTAATATAAAACTAAATCTGATTGGAGATGGATTTAATTTGACTCGAAGCTACATTTTTTCCCTTCATCTACCTAGTCAATATAACACTCCATTATATGTCTTTGAAGTATCTAAACACTCTTGAATAAGGGTTAAAACAGGTTCATGAGCAGAGAGATGTACATAGCAACTCCATGCACAAAAAGTGCAGAAAACAATAAAAAAGAGTAGGGGATACCAGTTGTGTCTTCAGGCGGGCTTGAAGGTTCCTGTACACTTCTGATGAAGGATTTAACTCAATCAACCTGGTTACATCAAAAAGTGCTGAATGATACTCCTTGAGTGTGACTAGGGTCTGAGCACGTAACATCAGTGCCCCAGTGTGATTGTAGTCAAGCTCAATCACAGAGGTACATTCTTCTGCTGCCTAAAATAAACGGGTATGGTAGGTTAGATATACAAAGTTCATAACAGCTCTTTGATATACTTGCTCTATTTTCTTCCCTCGAGATACACATAGGAGGACAAAGTAAGAAAAACCAACGTATGTTGAAGTTGAAGGTACTCAACTAAAAAAGAGACCAAGTAGAGCAGCTCAATTATTTGGGTATTCCTAGATAGAGATATACCATACACTAGAATTTTTTTGGCAGTCAAATAGCAAGAAGTTTTTAAGCTATTTAAACAGACCTAATGATCTCTTGAACTTTAATACCGAAATTTCAAAGCCAAGAAAGCATTAACCTGCCTACCATTCAGGTAAAGCCAATTAAAGAATCAAACTCTTTCTGACAAATATATATCAAGTTAGCACAAATCCTCTTTCTGACAGTTAGCAGAAAAACATAAAAATGGATATCAAGTTGTCCTGCACTGATGGAAAAAGAAATGATAATCTCGACCGAATATCTACAGCATAACATTATCCCAAGAATCTGGGATCAATAGGGCATGACTCTTCAATCTGGAGCTAGCAAATAATGTAATCCTAAGTAAATCCTAATCCAAAATGGAATGTTTTAGAGTGCAATATAAACTTCAAAGAAATAGAAGATTGAGTAACAGATTATGCATACCTGTTTGAAGTCGTGGAGTTTCAAATAACAAGCAGCGCGATTACTGTGGAGAGCAATTTTTTGGGGCTTGGTTTTGGCCATAGAAAGTGCATCAGTGTAGAAGACCAAAGCTTGCTCATATTTACCTTCTCTGTACATTTGATGGGCTCTCTCAATCCTATTCAAGGCACCGCTGCTAGGCGATGCCATAATCCAAAACCCAATCCAAGAACAAAAAGATAAAAATAAAAAATCTGAAATCACCAATAAGATTCTAGTAAAGGAAAATAAAAATGAATCTTTACAGATCAAACAGTAAAAGAATTGATGGAAGAACCGAAGTGTAATTAACAGAATATAAGCACGGTTAGCTAGGGAGAAAAACTAAACAAAGATAAGAAATGAGAGATGAGGCGAAGAAATCTAAGAGAAAGCGAAAATTATTGATGAAAAAATAAAATCAATTTGACAGCCACCAAGAATCTAGAGCGAGAGAGAGAGAGAGAGAGAGAGAGAGAGAGAGAGAGAGAGAGAGAGGTCTGTTAAACAGTGCGGGGGAGCTGACCATATGGGAAGCATTTGACCATTTTACCCCCGTAAAGGAATAAAAAAAGGAAAAAGAAAAGCCCAAAGAGAGTACAGTTGGGCCATCAACTTTGTTGTGAGCCCAACTTAGGCCATTCTTAGAATTTGTCTTATCCGGGGGAAGTTGTACAGTAGATCTGCTGAAATTGAACCGTTGGAGAATTCAAACAAAAAAAAAAAAGTGAGAAATGGCAGCCGACCGTTAGTTAATACGGGGGTCTTAACTCCGTTGGTTTCCTTCAAACCTCTTCCCCACAAATTCTCTCTTCTTTCTTTTTATCTGTATCCCGCGCTCTCTTCCTGTTGACGAAACAAAAAGAGAGAAAAAGAAAAGCAGAGTACGAGAATGGGCGATCAGAATATCAGCACATCAATAATGGAGGGGAAGCCCCTACATCCGCTCCACCAAATTGCCCAGACCCCAACTCACAAGCTCCTCTTAAAGCAGTGGCTGAAAGAAGCAGAGTTGATTTTGAATAGAATAGCCCTAAAAGAGAACCAGATCGACTCTGTTCGTAAGGAAATCACACAACTTTACTGCTTCTTCTTTCTCTTTCACTCCACGGCACTGGTACTTCTCTTCTGCGCCTCTTCCAGGGGCTCTCCAGCAGAGTTTTGCGGTAGGTCGTGGATCCCATCTCTGTGTTCTCTTTTGTGCTCTCTTGGGATAATATGGGCTGTTCGATACAAGACAGATGTGGAGAGTCATTTGGAGAAGCTATTGGAGAGGGAAAAAGAGGACTCGAAACTCTTGGCTAAGTGTGTGGAGGAGTTGAAGAAGAAAGGGGTTGATTTTGATCTGCTGAAGGAAGTGGATGCTCTTAGGAGGGCTAAGAGTTTGAGAGTTGAAGCTAAAGCTGTCAGAAAATGGTCTTCCAGGGACTTTGTCACTCTTTTCTTCTTCACTGTCGCTGCTTTAGTGCTTGGTCTCACCAGGGTTATTTTATGTAATTAGAATTATATATATATATATATATATATATATAATATATATATAATATTTCAAACGCAGAGAAATTGGGAAATATGTAACCAGATCCTCTGTTAAGTTTGACATTTTTCATTTGGTTTGGTTGGTTGAGAAAGACAAAGCCTTTTTTTTGTGGTTTCTACTATTAGATGATTATAGGAGAAACTAATCATGGAGATGGAGGGGGAGGGAGGAGGATGTTTTGCAGAACACACTGTTCTGCTTTTTGTAATTTCGGATTATTTATCTCTGTTCAAATAAATTCATTCTTCAGTGTTTTTCTTGGTTTACTATCATTCTGAACCATTTTGCTAATTTCATTTCTATAGCCTTTGGCTAAATTAAGCTGGTTGGGCATTCAGCAAAGTACAAAATATAATAGTTTCACAATTATTTTCAATAGTTTCAAAATATAATAGAACGAGCACTAATGCAATCTTTTTTGGGATTAAATTCCAACAACAAAACTTACAGTAATCATCTACCATCTCCAATGATTTCACGGAGCATGGGGTTAGAAGCGTTTAGTGGAGAAGAATTTCTGTGACCCGTTGTATCATTTGATCTATCATAATATGATGGGGATCCACTATCATCATCATATGAAGCTGGATTTCCATTGCTCAAGAAGCTTGTTGAATCTTTAAATTTCCAATCGGTCAGGTAACCAGGCCTTGAAGCAACCATAGTAACTTCTGCATCTCCAGTAAGCATTGCTACAACACGGGACATTGGAGGCCGTAATGCTGGGGATGTTTGAGTGCACAAAAGAGCCACTACAATCACTTTTTTCACTCCATCTTCGTCGTATTCAGACAAATTAGTGTCCACTAGATCAGTCTCACTGCTATTTTCATGAAGTTGCCAGGCCTAAAACCACAAAATGGTTAGGATGGGACCAACAGAAGGAAACCCAAATAAAAGCAAAAGATTACACGAGTATATATATGGGTTAAAGAAAACAATAGTTTCCATTTTAGATATTATCAGCATTCTACTAGTACTAATGAGGAATTCTTACCCATTCAAGAAGATACATCTTATCTTCTTCCAAAGTTTGGTCTGAGTTTGACCTTCCACTGATGATCTCTAAAGCTACAACTCCAAATCCAAACACATCAGCCTTTTCCGTGAGGTGTCCACGCAAAGCATATTCAGGTGCAAGGTATCCACTGTATCAGCCACAAGAAGAGTGGTTAGCACTTTCAGAGTTTAGTATTCCAAATGAAAATAAAATCCATAAATCATAACTACTGAAAAGGAGGGGAAAAAAAGACCATGGTGGGAGTTCACTTTTGTGTTTCTTACATTGTCCCTGCAACCCGGGTGCTTATGTGAGTCTTCTTATCATCATAAAGTTTGGCTAAGCCAAAGTCTGATATTTTGGGGTTCAGATCAGAGTCGAGCAGAATATTACTGGCTTTTACATCCCTATGTACTATTCTAAGTCGTGATTCTTCGTGCAGGTAGGCTAGACCCCTTGCCACTCCAAGGCATACCCCAAAACGTACGGGCCAGTCAAGATGTAGTTCATTCTTCCCTGTTTTATTGAAGCAAAAATATATGAATCTTCTTTGTAAAGACTAATTGAAATATATAGGCAAGGGGCAAGGATACTTTATCTACATACCAAATAGTGCTCGATCAAGACTCTTGTTCTCAAGATACTCATAAACAAGTAATCTCTTTTCTCCCTCAATGCAACATCCATACAATTTCACAAGGTTACGATGTTGTACAGCAGATATGGTAGCAATCTCTGCCACAAACTCGCTTTTCCCCTGGCGGGATGCTACGGAGAGCTGTTTAACGGCAATAACTCTCCCATCATTCAGCATTCCCTGTTGATCGCAAGATCACACATAAAAATCACCCTATCTACGTAATATTGATTGAAATGCCAACAGTGACAACTACAGAAAGTATAATGTTTAACAACTTCTTGCTGCGTGATTAATGTTCTCATATCTACTTAATGTTACCAGGTTTTACATGCACCTATTCAAGAACATAAGAATCTCAGTTCATACCTCCCCACCTAACCAATCATATGATGCAATGTGGATAGAAGTCAAAGTCTCAGTGTATTCTAATGCAAGTAACGGAAGGAAAAATTCTCTATAGGCAGTCATTTACTATTAACAACCATGAAACTATAGCATATTCAGAGTCCCAGAGGCAATGGCATTTTCCCCAAATATTATATCCATCTATTTTATGAATATCTAATGCAGGCACAATTTGCTTTAAAATGGCAATGCCTGGCCATTTAGTTTTGATAGTTATCTAAGAAAGTTACCTTGTAAACAGGTCCAAATCCACCCTCTCCGAGCTTGTTAACAGGATTAAATTCATCCGTAGCACTTCTTAGTTCTGCATAACTGAAAGTGTACGGTCTAGCATCCAAACCAAGGAACTCTGGAAATCCAATAAAAAGAACTCAGTGGTTTGAACCATGCAAGTAAACAAAATTTCCATTTTCATAACATTGGCAAGTTAACCTTTCTGTTAGCAAAAATCACAATGCATGGGCAGAAGATAAATCAGATATATAGAGTAAAAGAGGACTCTATGATTAAGGGATACAGATAAAAAATATTTGGAGACGAATAGAAAGGTTAATCATGATTCCATGTAGTAAGATATGAAGAAAATTTATCATGCTAAGTTTTCCTGAAGGTTTTCTTAACAAAACCACCATTGAGATGGCATTGATATAATATACGAAGCAGGTGTTTCAAAAAAATTGTTCCCAAGCAGGATGAGTTTCAAAACATGATAAGTAAGTTCCAAAGAAATGCATATGCTACAGTAAAAAAAATTCCCAATCCATAGAAGATGATTCACCCGTCTTTTTCTATTTTCTATCCCTTACCTTCATCTTCAACATATTGCTGTCTTTTTCTTCTCTGAATGAAGATGTACACAGCACATACCGATAGAAAGCTTACAATTGCAACAGGAACAACAAGTCCTACTATCAATCCAGTTTTGTTCTTCTTACTACTGGGAGGATTGTTACTAACAGTAGGGATAAAATCTGTAAAAGAAATAAACTGTTACTAAACATTCATGTTTATAACATCCATTTATGCAGCAAACATTCTTCATAAACTACCTGCTGGGGTGGCACTGATGGCAGAAATAGAAGGCCCATATACACCTTGATTAGGTACACAGCAGGTTCCTTTGCCAGCCCAAAAGAGATGGATTTCAAGGTAGTTTTCAGAAACCTCAGCCCTAAATTCCACAGGCACAGCAGTTAAAGACTTCTCTCCAGCAGCTTTCCTTATGTCAAAATCTTTTCTCTCTTGTTTTCCCTAGAACAAATGACAACTTAAGTCTAAAACAAATCCAGTCAACTTCAACCAGGCTATGTATTTACCATGCATAGAATAGATATTTGACAAATTACCGGTTTCGTAATGGATAATTGAAGAATTGAAGAATTGAAAAGTGGAATGCATTGGCAAACAAGGAATGTAGAAAATGAATTATTTTTATGCATCCATATCCTCTTGTAAAATCAAGGCATAAGAACATTCTTTAAAGTAAAACGAACTTCAAAAAGTTTAATATCAGGAACACACTTATAAAAGCAACTTCAAAAAGTATAACCAATAAATGTATTAATCGAAAGAACTAACCAATCATGTACCTGGGCATATATATCAAACACCCGCCTTCCAAGACTCCTCCAAGTATTAGGACCATTTTCAATTTCTGACTCCGCAAACTGTAATTTCACTGTGTAATTTCCATTTTGAAGGCCCAAACCGTAGTATCTTAGAGACCCAGCAGAAACACGTGCTGTCTGGAACAACTCCGAGTCCAAAGTATTGAGAAACTGAGAAGAAGAGGAACTAGTATATTTTGAATTCGCAGCAGAAAGGCCAACATTGCTAACCGCCCATCTGCCAGTATTTGTCATAAAATATGTAGCTGGACCCAGGGTTTCATTATCTCGTTCATACTCAATTCCATCAGCAGACCTTTTTTGTGTTCCACCGCACTTGATTGCAAATTGAGAATCTGTTTATCATAAAGTACCAGTGTCAAACTAACATTTTAATCAATTTCACATGGAAGAATGACATAAACCCATACTAAATGTTAAAGCTTTGTTTACTTAGTTTTATTTCCGGAAGTGGCAAATATTGCATAGCAACGGGTTAATTTTTCTGTTTTATCCTAGAAGTTTGACAAATTTTGTTTTCCTTCTATGACCACGTATTCAGACATTGAAAGTTTTGTATTTCGATTTGATTTTTAGGAATCCTCATTGCAAATGGAGAATGTTATATCAGATATTTAACCCAAGAAGGACTCCTTGCAAATTTAGAAATCCTCCCAGCAAAAGATGACAATCTAAGCTCTTTGAGATAGTACTTACAGATTGGAGATCCTCGACGGCAAGGAAAATTCCGCTGGAGGCACTCTAGTCCTGAAGGCAGATTGCTGAAAGTAAAAACCAAAAGAAAAGGAACTTCAACAAGGGGAGATATATTCTTAGGTGTAATAGTAATCAAGAACTAAATTTTTATCCATCCCACAATGTATATCTTTTTAACTTGAATTGTATAGTTCATATATTGAATCTGATCGGGTGATGTCGTAATATACCTACCAGAAATCATCAAATCTTCTCTAATGTATCTCTAGAAATATTTTAAGCTTATATGGTAATGGTTTAACTATATTCATCACAAAAAGGTTGCATGTTACATGAACTATCCTGCATTCATATGATTATGCTTTACTTGTAGTTATTTTTACCACCAAAGACTAACATCTTAACCTTGAAAGTAAGTGAAAAAGAACTCAAATATGAAGGTTTTCATTGTTATACAATTCAAATAAGATAGCTCGTATAAGGTAAGAGCAAGGGCGCTGGACACTTACCTGCTGTTAGAATTTGAAATTGTGAAATTGTTGGCAACCAAATTACTACAAAATAGGAAAAGTTCTTGATGTTATCAAAACAGCCACAAACTAAGATACAAAATAAAGGATTGATCCGTTAGATGCATACAGTTGCAAATTTTGTTCACCGACCCAAGAAGGGAAGCTCCCGGATAATTCATTGTATGATAAGTCACTGCAGGAATATAAAGTAATGATAATCAGTAAACATTCCATACACTAATATTGAATATAAAGTAATGTTGCTCATAAGATAGCCTAAACCATAATAGGTATTGAAATAAGAACAATGTCCAAATCTACATGTGATTCATCCTTCCTGTTGCAATCACCCTCTAGACCTAAAAATGTGAAGAATCACTTCCAAGCCAATGTTACTTCTAATATGCACCATCAAAAAACAAAAGAAAAAGGTTCTTACATGTATTGGAGATTTGGACCCTTTCGTGGAGGAAGAGGACCAATTAACTTGTTATTACCCAGAAATCTGGAAAAAAGGAAGATTGTCACATAATATTTAAAAAGATAGGAATCTAAAAATAGATTCACAATAGAAACTACTTACATATGAGTGAGAGAACTGTGGTTGAAAAGTGAGTCTGGAATACTCCCAGTCAAATTGTTGAAGCTCAAATCTCTGAGAAATTTAATATACTGATTATAGTAAGCTGTGAGAAATATTACCAGTTCTGAATAATGAGTGAGGTATTTTAGGTCTTGTTCAGGCAGGATTTTCAGGTTTCATATGAAATAAACCAATTATGATCACATAATTTGCCCACTCCAATAACAGAATAAACAATAAGATAAAAAATCTTACAAACGTAACAAACTCGTATATTCTCCAAAATCCAAAGGCACAGAACCAGAAATCTTGTTATTTCTCAAAATCCTGCAAAAGAAAAAATATATATTATATATGTTTCTGTTCAACCCAAATAAAGCAACACGGAATTGATGATAGAGAGGCTAAGCTGTTCCCCGATCTGTTAAGTAATTTCTTACAAAGTGCTTAGAGATTTCATGTCCTGAACAAAGTCTAAAGAAGAACTCCCATTAGATAGATCGCTTATCCTCCTGTACATTCCACAACATGAGAGCCAGGTTTTTCCCATTAGTAACCATCAATCAACTACTCCAAAAGGAAATACACCTTGGAAAAAAAAACTTACAAGTCCGTCAAAGAGGTTAAATTGGAAAATGAAGTTGGTATCGTACCCTCAAAGGAGTTTCCTTGGAATTGTCTGCAGATACATTATGATTTAGCTGATAACAAACGAGCAAGAGAAATCCGAATGCAAAATGCAAAAGAGACGTATTAACTATGCTATGAGGTTCACGCATGAGCATTTAATTGAAAAAAAGAAAGAAAAGAAGAATAACTTTAGTTTCTGGCTTACAGGCTAGTAAGCTGTGACCATTTGCCAATGAAGGCAGGTATGGGTCCCGTGAGTTGATTGTCAGATCCCCACCTGAATTTCACCAGAAGACAAAACAGTTATATATTATTTCCTTCATTCATTTTGCTTTGTTGCATTCTATCAAATGGATGCAGAAATGGAAGCTCTTACACTGTCGTAAGGCTCTGTAACTTGTCAAATGTTGATGGTATTACACCACTTATTCCAGAGCTGTCAAAATAACTACACACAGCAAGCAAAGCCTCCGTAAGCACAATTTGCAAAAAGTTTTGCCTATTTTACTGAATGTGATTACTCATGAAAGACAACTCTGTACAAAACAAGCTCCGAATTCAAAAAAAGAACATAGTTGCTGTCTGGCATTGCATTGGACAGAAGAAGATATGACCAATTGAACATAACTTTTTTACTTACAATTCTTTAAGCATTGTTAAATTTCCAAGCTCAGATGGGAAAGGACCAGAGAAATTGTTTGTGCCAATGCCCCTACAAACACATTATCAACTATCATCATAATAACATCCCCAACATATGTGCATAACAAGATAGACAGAGAGATAAACTAAGGGATTGCATCAATTTGTTTAAGGGGGAATACAGTAACGATTGGGAATAGTAATATCTCACAATACTCTTAAGTCAGTCAGCAATCCCAATTCCTTTGGAAGTTCTCCAGACAATGCATTTATGCCAAAAGTCCTGATGAGAGCCAAAAACAAGTTAATCAGATAAAGGTGAACTAAGACACAAAATGACATAGTCAATGAATCCACCACCAAGAGAAAGCCTTTTACAAGTATTGCATCCGAGTCAGCCTCCCAATAGATGGAGGTAATGGACCAGTCAAGTAATTTTGACGCAAATCTCTGTAGTCAACAAAAAAAAAAAAAAAAAAAAAAAAAAGGTCAAGGAAGTCATCATATCTGAATTTTGAAATTAAGGGCTGTACTCATAAACATACTATCCAGTATACACATACATATTGGTAAGGTAGGTGAGATTCCAGAGCTCGTCGGGAATGGGTCCCACGACATTAGCAGCGTAAATCCTCCTGCAGATGTTGATTTTTTTTTGTAATCGAAAAGAAAAATCATAAGAAATCGTTCAACTGCTGCTTCACTTCATTTCATGGAATAAACTGTCGAGGGAAAAGGAAATTCGAGCAATACTGTGTGTGTGATTGAATGGATGGATGTTTTGAGCAGTAAAGTGAGTAATACTTACAGTTGAGTAATACGGCAAGTAGAACGATTATTGTATGCGCAATCGCACTTGATACCTGGGTTGATATTACCGATGTCAATATTGGAATCAATCGCCAGTCCCGAGCAGAGTTCGCCGCTGATGTTCCATTGAGTTGGCGCCGGTAACCGCAATTTTTCAAATATAGCATTCACAGCTCTTGCTGCAAGTAACCAACAGAAGTAGCATTAAAATAATTTCTCAATTCATTCAGTGAATTTTAGCCATTAATGGTAACATTTTCATTTAAAATATTAGAGAAAGTTTAATGAAAACCTGTATACCAAAAGTGATTGCCAAAATAAATAAATAAAAAATGTCCGAGGAAAAGATCTATGACTTACTAAAATTAAACCTAAAATATTGTCACTTGTTGACTTGCGGATATGCTGCCTAATTTTTTCTTCTAGATGTATATCTTTGTTTTATACTTAAATAATTTTGTTACGGTTTAATATTAATACTAGGAACAAAGCTGTGGAATTCGTAAGGATTACAAAAAAGTTTGAAGGAAGGGAACGGCATCCTCCCCATTCACAAATAAAACTGCCATATTTTGGTCAAGCACCAGCTCCGCCGCCAAAAGACACATGGACATCCTAAGTTTTTACTACCGGAATAACGAGAAGTTTATATATAAGCCAGTAGTGCATGTTTTAATACACACAAAACAAGAGATTAATGAAAACCTTCAAAAGGATCGGTAGTTGCATTTGTTGAGGTTTGAGCAGCGCCCATGTCTACCAGCAGCAGCCCACCAAGTATAATTAAAGCCACTGAGAAATTCATCTTCATCATCATCATCATCATCATCATCATCTTCTTTATGTATGTATGTATGTATTAACTTCCTTTTTGTTTAGTTTTTGTAGATGGGGAGATTAATTATAATTTGTGAACAATACAAGTCGATCACTGGGTTGAATCATTATTAGTAAGAGCCCGCCAGGTCTTCGACAAAGAAGGAAAAGTCTACCCTCTTATATTGTGGATATAATCTACCAGCATTTTACATCCAATGTTTTTATTAGACTTAGACATTCAAGGACAATGATTATACCAGTTGGTTGAAATAGTCCAAATTGTCTAAAAATGTTTCGTGTCATAATTTTTTATATATTTGGGCCTTTCCAGAAGCAGATCACTATTTTTATGAGCCCACTTATAAAGCCTAAAAAGCAAAGGGAATATCAGCCCATTCTTAGCTCCAAATCTCTCTACCACAGACAATTTCAGAACCTTCCATTTTCATATTATTTATAAAATTTAAAATTCAATTATAATAAATTAGAGGGTGTGGGATGCAAGTAGGTTTTAAAACAGTAGAATGTCTCTTGAATGTACCTCAAAGCCAATAATAATAATGTATAGAGAGAGAGAGAGAAAGAGAGATTAGAAAAATGGTGAGCACAGTAATTAGATTTCGTGACGATTAGATACGATCTTTAACAAGTGGCAGCATCCATATATATTAATTCTCACAAGTTCATTTGGGAGACAAGGGATTTACGGCGCCCAGTCATCCATCCCACTCTAAAAATCCGTTTCATCCGTTTCAAGAAAACAGTAGGGAGGTCACATGCAGGGGATAAGTGGCAACTTTGGGACATGAAAACAGGGCGGTGTGTGTTACGTTGTTTTCACCTACTTACATATACTCCATTTTATGAAATGTCCGATTCATTGTAGAGAAATGGTGGACGTCATGTAGGTGTTAAAACTAAATAAACCATGATCATCAAAACTTACTTAATTACACCTAGCAACAAATTATTACATTCTTCCCCTTTCTTCTTTCTTCTGCTTACTTTACTTTAATGCATTTTCTTGGACGTCAGCTACCGTAATAAACACTTGAAGAAGAAAGAAGAAACCAAATTACAAACATCACCACTGTTACTGTCATCTATCCAACAACAACACACCAAAATTAATAAACAACGGCATAGTTTTCAACAGCGTATACATATATATGTCACTTATGGTCTTTGACTTAATTAATATTATAAGCTGCTGATTTTCATTTTCTTCGGGCAGATATCATTCATTCAAAGATGATGGCTTCGACCCTTTTTCACACTTTCACGTTTTCGACTTAAAAATCCCTTACACGTCACAATTTCCTTTTATCAATTAATTTAAAGATAAAATAAGAATCCTTGGTATAATTTATTCATAAGCTTTCTAGAAAGAGTCCCATCAGCACCCCTGAAGTGGTCTCTGCCTTTCTTTGGTGCCAACTTGTAGAAAAGTAACCAAACTGACGCCATTCCAACCTTACCTCTTCTTCTTCTTCTTATTATTATTATTATTATTATTTTATATTTTCTTTTTTTTAGATTGTGGTTTTCCATGTCATGGCCATCCCATCACTCGTCAAATTTCCTTTCCGTTTTCTTGTTATATATATATTATTTTGGGATGACGAGAATATAATAATATAATAGAAAAAAAAAAGTGTTAAAATAATTTCGAATAAGAAGTAGAATAATGATACTGGTCCTAATTAGGTAATTATTAATTGCATAATTAATTAGGGATGGGTAAAGAAAAAAAAAAAAAAAAAGTGGGGTGCGTGGGTGCATAGCGTGTACGACTTGACCGTACGGTACATACGGAATAGTCCCCTCATTTGACGGTTACTTATTGAAAACAAACTCTTCCACCAATTTTTCTTTTATAAAATAAATATACTCTATGTGGGCCCAACACCGTACAAAAACGATTACTACTACGTGTCATTCCCACGGTGAACGTGATGACATTAGAATAATTAAATAATAATTTATTTTCCCAATAGTTCAAACTACATTATAATAATAATAACTTCTACATTTTAGGAGATGCGCCCAATAAATTTAACTGCAAATATATATAATTTCAGTTCCATTAATATTTTAAAAATTAAAATATGGAAAGAGTGGTTGGATATTTTAGAAATTGAGGTGGTCAAAAAAAGAAAAGAAAAGAAAATAAAAATAATAAATGCATGGAACCAAAAATTGGAGAGGCAGCTCTTCCAGCGGGGTTTGCTTGTACCCCAGAATCCATAATGCGTGGGACTGTTCAATCTTTGAATTCTCCCTTTCATACAGACTATAATGGTCAAGATGTGCATTTATTTTCTCTTTCTTTTATATATATATACACGCAAATATAATAAACAATAATTGTGTCGGGTTATTTTATTTTTATTTTTTTGAAAAGAAAGAATACGTATGTACATATATATATAGAAGAAGCAGTGGAAGCAGAATCTCCAACAAGTTAGTAAGAAATGAGTATTGGAACCCATCCTGGCTGAAGATTTTCTGATTACTTTGAAGATATTTTCTCAGTGCAGATTCCACACACTGAAAAAATAAAGAAAGAAAGAAAGGAAGAAAGGGAGTGTGATTCGTGAATTGTATCTGAAAAAGGAATTGCAAAGTCTGAAATGAATGGATAGTCACATTGTTCAAGACACATGTTGTGCCTGCAAAAAAAGAGAAGAAGGCATGGGGATTCATTCAATTATGGTAACAACAAGTGAACCATGGAATCCTCTCCTATCTTTTCCTAGTTCGTGCAATATAAATAAATACATTAAGTAATTACAATGAATGTTCTGTTCTTGGCAATTAGGGGTAGTGAATTAAATAAAAAAAGTGGCAAAATGTTAGCCAGAAACCAGTAAGGAAATGAAGTGATTATAGAGTGTGGAAGAAACATTCAAAACTTTCCCTCTTTAATCCTTTTTTCAAATAACTACTTATGAACTTATTGTTTTCTCATTATCAAAAGTTGTGTAATGGCGGGGGTTGATGTGATAATACACAAAAGTTGAGAGATTGAAAACGTGGAAAGCTTAATAAAACCGCAGTGGGGGGTTGTCGTACTGAAACGGACTACGGAAAGAAAATCAAATAAAAAAAAAAAAGCTAAAGCGAAAAAGGAGGAATGGAATGTCACGACCGGTAATCACGCTTTCAACGCATTTCTCTTCTCTTCTTTTTCATCCTTTAATCCCCACTCTTTTCCTTTTTCTTTTTTCATCTCCTTAAAAAAAAAAAAAAAGGACAAAAATCCAAAAGAGTGATTAATAATGTTGCGGAGGGGAGTTACGGACTGCTGAAGAGATAATAAGAACAATTTCTCCACCAATTTTTCTCATATTATATTTTTATTTTTGTCAAAAGCAGGCCACAATAAAGGAAGGAAAGGTCATAAAAGTAATAGTAGTAGTAAAAGAATATTCTAAAGTTGGTTTTCGATAATTAATTATCCTATAAAACGTTAAAAAATAATAAATTAAAAGAAGAACTACCCCTCTTTCTTTCGCCCTATAATAAATTCCACCCCACTCCCCCTACCCCCCTCGTGTTCTGTACCCGAATTTTGACAATATAATTCTTTAAATCACTTTTTCCTTTTCTTTCATCCGTCAAAAATTAATGGCTGTTTGTGTTTGTTATATACTATATTTCTTTTTTTTTTTTTTTACTAATAATAATAGATTTTTTTTTTATTATTTTATCAGATGACCAAACAGATAATACAAAAAAAAAAAAAAAGGGAAAAAGAAATTTACTAATACAATAATCTTAGTAAAAGAAAAGGAAAGAAATAAATTTTAGTACTGAGTTGGGTTAGAGGATGTGCCAAAGAATAAATAAAATAAAATAAAATAAAAAAGAAAAAACAATAATTGTACCTGCCAAGTACGCCTACCTGTACCTCTTCCCCCTAACACTTTCAACTATCTATCTTTGCAAATAAAGGCCTAACTCCCACTCACCCCACTTTTATATAATCATCCCCACTATTTCTCCACTCTCTCTTAACATTCTATCTTCCTTTCTCTCTCACTGTAACGCTCCTTCCTTCTTTATTATTATTATTATTATTGTTTTCCTCTCTATCTCTCGACAAATTATCTCCACGGCAAAATTCTTTTTGGGTGAAAGATGAAGAAATTGATTAGGAGGCTATCGCGAGTGGCCGATTCTTCGCAGTATTGTTTACTTAGATCGGAAACGAGGAGGACGACGACGACGACGTCGTCGAGGACGAGGCGAGCGGAATCCTTTAGAGTCGGGAAGCGTGGAGTGCCGGTACCGGAGGGACACTTGCCTGTGTTCGTCGGTGAAGAAATGGAGAGGTTTATTGTCAGTGCTGAACTGTTGAACCATCCGATTTTTGTAACATTATTGAATAAATCTGCTCAGGAGTACGGTTACGAGCAAAAAGGAGTGCTTCGTATTCCTTGTCATGTCTTCCTCTTCGAACGCGTCCTCGAAGCCGTTCGCCTTGGGGATAACCACTCCAATGACCTTGAAGACCTTCTCAACTCTCTCTCTGATGGATGACAACATTTCTGAAGCAGCTGCTTTCTTCCCCCTCCCCAACAGCAGCCTTCTCTCTCGCTCACACAGCAGGAAGCTTAGGCTAGTTGAGAGACTCAAGTGGAGATCAGATCTAAATGATCGATCCTACTAATAGAAAATCCTATTCTCTTTTTAGCCTCCTCCTTTTCTTCTATTTTTATCTTTCCCTTTTTGTATATAGTTTGTAATCCAGTTAGGGTTTTTGACGAAGCTGATGTAAAATGAGGGAAATGAAACAACAAAAATCGTTTGGTACAATTTGGTAAAGTTGCGTCGTTTTACTTGCCCTAACTTTTTGTTTCTGATTATTAAACGTTTTCGGCAAGATTTTTTTTTTCTTTTCACTAGTACAAGTGCTAGAATACAAAATTGACGCTCGTAAAGCAGTCTTAGACATGGAATTGGGTAAAATTACCGGAATGGTGGTTCATCTGATTCGAGGAGCGTCCCGAGACTTTGACCCCCTCGGAAGTAGTGTTTGACGGTTGAAATAGTAACCGTCGACGGGGTGGTATCCTCGAGAAGCGTGGTGGTTTAGCAAGCACCGCAGCACAGGTGGTGGGGGGAGAGAGTGAGTGGGTCTTGCTGGTGAAGTGGTAAGCAGCGTGATTAGCGGTGGATTTGCTCGCCTAAATCGAATTTTATTTTTGGGGGGGATTAAAAAGAGGAATGGGAAATGTTAAAATTGAGCCATTTACGGATATCTTTCTCGATATTGGTGCGATTTTCTGATTAATCCAAAAAAAAAAAAGAAAAAAAAAAGGATGATATGGTGGAAAGCAAAGTTGGTATCAGTCGTACGAGACCGTATCTTCACTGCTCCTGAGGAGTTGAAATATTTTGGTAGAAAGACAATACGATATTCGTCGGGAAGCGGATGATTTTTTTGATATGCTCAAAACATCTACGAGCATATATCCGTTTTTTCTGTTAGTACCGTCGTCGTCTGATTCTTCACAGATATGTTAGTTTTCTTTTCCTTCGTTCTTCCAATCTATTGTGGTCCACTTGTTTCTCTCTCTCTCTCTCTTTATTTTTCTCGCTTAAGTGTGGTCCAATTACACAGTTAATTAGAGAACAATTATTTCAAAAAATAAAATAATAAGTTGCAGGTTAATAAGCAACACAATATGTAGAGAAAAGAAATTTTGGAGAAAAGGAGGTGGGTGAGGATTTGTAGAGGGACTTAGCGTAAGAAAGAGTTTCTGAATCCACCTTAAAAAATAAAAAAATAAATAAAATTGCCATCTAATACAATTAGGTGAAGCGTAGGTGATGAGAGAGGATATGTATATTCCCAGAAATTCTAATTGTAGTTTAACTTGCGGTGGTTGTACTTTTGTACCCGTCTATTGACTCTTTCTCCTCTCAATCTCACAATTTCAGAATAAAAAAACTACAACTACTTGTAGTATGAAATTGTGCATAATATTTTTCCAATTTATTATTATTATATGAATGAAAATGATAGCCACAAATTATTGAAGAAAAATCTGGATAGAAGCCCACACTATACAGGAAATGATGATGATATATGAAAATGACATCCGGAGGGAGTATTGGTTTGGCAAATTGGCAATTTAAGAGTTGTCAGTTGTAATAATCCAAATTAAGTAGTCGGAATGTTACATGCAAAAGTTTTGAATACGTTAAGCAAACTCTTGTTTTTTTTATTTTTGTTTTTTTTAATGCGTGCGAGAGAGAATTATTAGCTGTATATTCTGTGATAAATGATTGTGTTTTCGAACTGAAGAAACCCCGAAATGATTTGTTGTTGGAATGTCACAGCATATTTCCTATTCAGCATACCGTATAGTACTAGTATAGTATGTGTGTAATCGAGACTTTTCTGACTCGGCTCTTTCTCTCTCTCTGTGATAACTCTATTGCAGTCATGTTTCCCACCTCCACACTATTTATTTTAAAAGATGCCGATTGACCCAATCATTTTACTAAACATATTTATATCCGCAGCAATTTTAGTAGGAAGTAAAACCAACCATCTTTGGCTCACTAAATAATCCCCCACCTTTTCATAATCCCACTTACAATTTTACAGCCAATATTTACAGATATAATAATAATAATAAGGAAGAAGAAGAAAAAAGACAACATTGTTGTGATGGAGATTGGAGAAGTTGGGCGGTGAGACACGAGTACCCCAGCTATTCACGACGTCTATCTTCTGTCCCAAAGATTAGAATCTGTATATTTATTAGATGTAAAGGAGATCCTCCTATACATATCTACGGATTCCAACTTCGTCTTTTGTCTTCCCTTTTTTCTTTTAATTGCTCTCTCTCTCTCTACGTATATATTTTTTTAAAAAAGTTTATTTTTATTTCTAAACCATTCCTGTGGACTTACATTACATGCGCCTGCTGTCGTCTAGTTCACAATCAAATAACAAAAGCAAAGAACCCAAACCATAATATTCTTCGGCTGGCCAATTACATTGTGACAGATGGTAGCTTCCCTTTTTTTTAAAAAAATTATTCTTATTATATTTATCAAAATTCCTAACATTTGCCTATAGAAACTTTCAGAAAATGGGTAAACATGTATGTGCACGGAAAGTACTCTAGTATATAGGAAAATGAGGAAGTTGATTCATGCATATGTTTTTGTACTACCACTTACATTGGGCAACTGGCAACTGATTAGTTAGGATTCCTCCCTTGTGCTTCTCCATCTTCTTTTGTTTTTTCTTTTTTTTTTTTAATTATTCCTTTGTAGGAATTTGATTGGTCCGTGACCTCGTCCTCCAATCCAATCATTAAGTCCGCGTGTATATATTTGTTTCCTTTCTTTCTTTATTACAGCATGAATATAAGCTGTTAACAGTTAAGCATAAAAGATCAGATACAATTCCAAATCAATACAATAATTTCTCTTTCTCGCGTACCGTCAAGATTGTTGACGAAAAAGAATGTGAGAAAGAGAGAGAAAAGAAAGAATTACTTTTTCTTCAATCACAAGCACCCGCACATTGCGGTATGTATGATTAGAAGGATTAGATTTATCCATTTATTTCTCTTACCAATGGGAAAATGAGATACATACCCTTCATTAACGCCAGGTACACATGCTCCCCAAGAAATCCTCTTTTTGAGTGCACACATACACAACCTTTCCTACTTCTCCTCAACCATAATATATACATATATATATGTGTATATATATTTTTTAAATGCAGCCAAGCCGATGTATTTCTGCTTTGCTGTTAATATTCTTTCCATGGAAAGACGACAGGGCTATCCGGAAAAGAGGGCCACCCGTACAAACTTAAAACATGTGAAAGTCTGATATGCTTGCACATGCCCACCCCTCTCCTTACTCTCCTTGAAAGCTATTTTTCATACTACCGTCCCTCAAACAATTTACTATTTACTATAAACAACTACCTCTTCCTCCTCCCATTATATTAAAAATAAAGAACAATACTTTCCTCAACATTACATAATAGTTAAACAGAATCCAACGCCCCCCCAACTAGAAACTAAAACACATCCATGAGTAAGTTTTAGAATTACCGATCAGTACCATAATTTATTAAAAAGCAATGGAAACAAAACACCCCAATGCCCTTCCACGTGCTGTATCCATATATAGATAATGAAACCTAACAGACTTTTTCAAAACCTAAGGGTCTCCCTACTTCACATCTTGAATATAAGAAGCAGAAAAAGAATGCCCACTTCCATTTTGATGCCCATTTCAACTTTACTACGGAATTAGTACTTTAGTCACCAAATCAAATATTTTAAGGTGATGGCAACATAAATGCAATTCTAACATAACATGTCATATCCAGCAGGCAAATACTAATCAGACCAACAACAGGTTCTCAATCAGCTCAAACAAATACGGAACTAGGAATTGTTCATTTCATTTTGGTAATAAAATCTCAAAATGGTAAAACATAATGTGACTGAAACTCATCAAAATTTTCAGACAGGAAATTGTAACTTCAAATTTTTTTGACTACTTTATTTTCCTCTTATGCTGTTTCCTATACTGTTCATATATATTCAGGGACGCATTTGTCCTATCTAACTCACTCCTTAATCTCTTATTTTCTACAATATCACAGAGAACAGAGAATTGCTTAGAGAGATTCTTTTTAACTTCATTTTCATTGGGCAAGTTTGTGAAATCAAGTTTTGGTCCAGCACTACTCACCAAGGAAGAGCTGCCACCTTTTCTCTTCTTATTTGACCTTCTTACCTCTCTTGGTGGGATAAACGATTCCTGCTCATGGACCAACTCTGTAAAAGCTTGCTGGGGAGAGACATTGGAATGACAAACCTGTTGGTTGGCAGTGTTCATAGTCGAAATGCTTGTAGCAAGTGTAGAAACAGCTGGATGATAATGTTTACTTAGAAGGTTAAGCTCCCAAAGAACTGAAGCGAGTGCACCACTCAGATTCGGGTCTGAAGCATAAGGCTGATATTTCTGCAATTTGTCCAAGTAATCATCAGCATCACAAACAAGATACTTCTAACAAGAGTGCAAAAAAAGAGTTTCTTTTTTATTTGTGAACCTATCAAAATAACTTCAGAGGCAGTAAAGACTCCAAATTGCTAATAATTCCCAATGGATGTTACTTTTGGGTTTGGCTATCATTTCATGTGCTGTAAGTTAAACTATAAGGACTGTCCAAGAATAGGTACAACTGTCCTACTAAGGACTCTTACTCTGAATCCCACCAGTCTCTTTGTGGAAATTATTAATGTGCAACATCATAGATCCCTGATGAATTAAAATTGCTCAAGAACTCCTATTAATTGAGACCTAATATTCTAATATTTCACTAGAAAGGCAAGAGGGACATACCGCAATTCCACCAGATACAGAGCCTCCTCCCTCGTCATTTTCTAATAGATTCCGACATTTGACATTCTTAAGAAGAAGATGCCTTGAAGTAGTCAAGGCTGAAAGAGCAACAAGGAATAAGCTCTTAGGGTAGGATACAGTCATGATACCCAGAATTAATAATGGTGTGCTCTCATTAACTAGCTTACCAGCCATGGATTCAGCAGAACCAAAACATAAAGAGAATGTAGCTAAACGTTTTATGAAAGCTGCAGCTCTCTGCATGTCATGTTGTCTATCATCACACAACATTATTTTAAGAGCCTCTGTCAATACCTCCCCTTTATCCCTGCAACAAACACAAAACAGAATATGTGACCATACAGAAATTAAGCAAGAATCTACAAACAAAAATTGCAAAAAAAGCATAAGATCTATGGACAAATAATTATTGTAACAAAAGGATTTGAACTCCAAGATGAAGAGCAATCTGTTCAAATTCAAAATATGTTGTAGAAGCACATTTTTACCTTCCTGGTCTATATTCCAATATCAGACCATAAAGCTGGACAAAGAAATCTTGTAAATCAACATTAAGTGCCTCGAGATTGATTTTCATCACTTTGAATGCAACAATACAGCACTGCAACCTCTCAGATACAGTTAATTGTTGGAAACGATCATCAGAAGTTCCAGCAAGCTTCCTCAAATAACTCAAGAGATCAGACATGAAGTCTAGGTCAATTAGATGAGAGAACTTTCCAATTCCATTCAGACAGGGTCCAAGCAGTGGATGACTCCCAGGTGTACCTTCTACATTCCTCACTTCAGAGCTAAGCATCAAGATAAGATAAATCATCAATAACCTTAAAATTAGAGAAATCACGAAAAAATTTTGAAACCATAACATAATCAGAAGTGCATCCTCCATATGTGAATATCAAAGCATAAACTTACCCAGGCTGCACATCATGCTTTAAAATTCGGAAGTATGTCTCAAATACAGCTGAGAGAGTCTCAGACTGCATCCTTCTACGCTCTATGACATCTTGGGCAAATGATGCAGCTTTGTATTCTGATTTTACCTACATAGACCTTATACATAAGAACAAAATGTTGAGAATTGAAAACTATCAGTTCATGTTAAAATGTGTACCTCTTCTCTTGTTTTCAACATTATTTCCTTCTTACTTCTCTTTTTCTCATTATCTGGCAATTTGTTTGGCTCCTCAAAATTCTTTCTCTTCTTAGAAAATTTTGCATTGGTTTTCTTATCAACCTCTGAACTTTCTTTTTTCCCAAGATCCTCATCAAAATACAGTGACAAAAAAACCTGAAGAACAAGAGGAATATATAGTTCTTGAAAGAAAACAATTCTTATATTGAACAAGATATCCAAGGTTTATAATATTGCATGATAGTCCAAGTTCTTAGAATCAAATAAGAAACAACTCCTCCTTATAAATGCTTTATAATTATAAAGATAATTTTTGTTTTTTTTTTTTACATAATATGAAGCAGCAAATTGATCATAGTGTAACAGTTTATCTTAAGCTAAAAATACTTGGTAGTTTATCTTCTAGTAATTGGCTGTGGAGACAAGTTTGAGCTGGTAAAAATAATATAGGAAAAGAAGAAGGACTAGCTAATTTCAAGCATACTTTATCAGTTTTGCTAGAAAACAGGTCTACTTTTGAGAACATTTCTGCCTTATAAATGTAATCTAAGACGCAGCTTAAGATGGAAAGTTTTCAGTTAAATAGATAAGATAAACATACACAAGCATGTACAAGAGAGAAGTGAGCAATAACAAAACAAATCAGTTCTGGGATACATACATCATCTGATTTGAGTTACCTGTCCTCACCATCCATTCAAAACCACTAGTACAGACAATTAAATTACCTCAACAGAATCAGGATGCAATTGACAATTGCGAGCTTTGACAAGTTCCGCAATAGATTGAACAGCTTCCACAGTACCTTCGCCCCCATGTTTTCCCTCATTGATAAAAAGAGATTTAATAGTATCACAACACATTTTCCTGTGAAAAATTAGAAGACAAAACTTTAGAAAACAAAAGGGGTACCATAAACGTATTTATTGTTGTGTGTGGTAGTAAAATAATATAAAAATTGTCAAAGGATATAAGAACACTGAATCAAGAGGCAGTGACCATATTCACGAATGGGAGCAGCTAAAATTTTGGCAGTTCAGTTTATATTAAATATTCTTAGGGAGAGTCTTTCTGGATATTAAAATCAAGAACGAACAAATGATCTAAAATGTACCAATGTGGAGAAGTAGGTCAAGACCCCTCACGAATATGTTAAACCTCAAACCTCAAACAAGATGAGAATGCTTTTGCTAAAATTACCGGAACAAATGGAAACAGAACTAATAATTTGACAGTTGTCTTAAGAAGTTCATAGTATTAACTATGGTAGAACATACATCCATTCAGAAAAAAAAAATACAAATTACCTAATGACATTATCCGTGGAGCTTATGTTTTTTACAACAGCAGCTACCAAGCTCTCCCGAAAGTTGAAATGTGGAACCGCCTCAAGCAAAGTGCAGATACAACGGACAGCCACACGCTTATATACTGATTTTTGTTCTAGAGACACCAATTTCTGCACGTACGCCTGTTCGAGAATGCAATAACTACTAATGAACAGGTGATCTTGCACAAACCAAACAAGTCCTGTTCATTTGAGTGAGAGTGAATTAATCAGAAGATGGTGGTCAAACCTTGTATGTATGTAGGAGAGTGGATTCATATAGGCGCATTTTCTTAACAGCCTTAGAGACCATCATTGCCTGCTCTTTTTCTGTGGGCAGACGGATACGGTAGCTACAGTTGAAAATAGAAAAGATCTATATAAAATGGCAAGGAAAAAGAAAGATAAAGTCAATGCAGAAAAATGAAAGCAAGACTTGCAGACTAAACAAAGTTAAGCATACCCTGGAATAATATCTTTGAAGACAGCTAACAAAGATTTTAATCCAAGCATGACAATGGCCCGATTCTCATCTTTTATTATATCCAACATCTCCTTGAGAGATTTGATATTGGCTTCTGGATCCACAAGCAGTTCTGTCCCCAACTCAGCAAGTCTATATTTCTTTTTTTCATTGGCTTCTTCAGCTGTCAGTTCATTTTTCACCTCATCCTAAGTTAAAAGAGATATTTACATAATTGTGAGTGGTATGGAAAGGACAAACATTCCATTGCAAAAGCAAGCGAACAACATTCAATTGAAAAAGATAAGGACGGAATTTGGTTACTAATCCTAAATACAAGGGCAGTCCCAGTGGCAGCATACCAGAACTTCAGCTTGAGATGCCTTTTGCACTTCTTCCATCTGAACCCCTTCCTTTGCTTGTTTCTTTGCTTCTTTCCTCAGTTTTTTTATTTTTGCCCTCTTCTCTGTTTTTGTCAACTTTAATGTATTCATTCCAGCCCCATCATTTTTGTTACCATCTTTAGCTTCACCTTCAGATTCAGTATCAGGTTTTTGCACTGCCTTTGGTACTGCAATGCATGCAAAAGTTTGAGAATCAAGTTGTAATTGCAAGGATAATTCACGGTGATAAAAAACCTGAGGTATTATGTAGCATTTTACTTGTCTTGTAGTGAAGTTTTCCATCTAAGGTTTTCACAGGAAGTGCATCAACAGGATCAACCTCAAGTTCATTCTCTTCCTTGTCCTTATCAAGTAATTTCTTTCTCCTCTGCCGTCTCTCATACATAGCTTCTAAATCATCTTCCTTGGCTTCAGCAACACGAGCAACATGCCTGTTTTTTAAACAAGTATATCAATCATAGTCTGAACAACAGACTGTCCACTTAAAATCTAAAATAAAATGCTAGAAGCATGGAGCAAAATAAAACAGGAAAGTGCTTGCAAAACCTATATGAAATTAAAAATAATAGTATATATACATCAATTACTCCTTGGTTTCTCATTTCCCATAAGCATTTGTTCGATGCTTAGAAAGCCATGTAGAGATGTGTTGTAACATTTTATTTTAAATAAACCGAATAGCTAATACTTTTAATTTATTTTCAAATTGTAATTAAAATCATAATTTAATCTTCATTTTTGCTATAGATAAAAGCTTAAAACAGACCACTTACTTGTTTATGGATTTAGTATCCAAACTCGATAAGAAACCAGCATAATCCAAATTTTCATGGACAAACTGCAAATCCTCATCAGACACTTGGACTTCTTCGTCCGGTACATCCGGTGGAAGCTCAGGCGGCAGTACAATCTTCTGCCTCTTCCCCATTTGCAGTTAACCAACAGCCTAAGTTGATTTACAAGTTTCTGCAACAAACAGAATTTTTAAAAAAAAAATCAAATCCAGATACCAAAAGGGAAGGCTAATCACAATAATTATGCCCTTAGAGATTCAAAACCAGAGTGTTTTGCTTGAAATGCTTGAGACCTTAAACCCTAGTCAGAAGCCCTACTGACTATTGCCGGTTAAAACCCTTAACCCCTCTCATTTCCTCTCTTATGTCTTCTCCAGACAGCTGTAGCTTCAAAATATTACTGTTTACATATTAGGGCTCCAGTTATTTGAATAAACTTGCAATAGATCCCTCAATAATTATAAATTATAACACCTAGCCCTAATTAAGGGATTAAATAGACATTTCCCCTCATTGTTAGTGAGAACAAACTTTGGGGCCTGCTTCATGGGCTTCAGCCCATCAACAAAATCTATTCTCATCACTATTTAATAGCCTCCATGGAGGTTCCTTAGATTTAGCCCATCAACGAATTATTCGAAATATTTTAAACGGATCTCAAATTATAAAAAAAAAAAAAAAACTTTTAAATTGTTATGAATACCGAAGATTCATTACATTAATGGATGTCCATTATCCTAGAAAATTACGATAGGTGATAAATATCACCGAATATTTATAGTATTGGATATGTATATATGAGAGGTATGAAAATACCCCCATGCTGACAAGGCAAATTATACGAGGCAAACGGGACCCACCGGGCTTGCGTGTCTATCCACGTAACATGGTCAACATTTGACTCAATCACAGTCAAAGATCTCCATAACAACCTACTAAAAGGAGGGGATCTCATATCTTCCCACGAAATCCGGTAACCATCAGATTTCACTAACAAATCACTCAAGCGGTAAAAACTCTATAAATACCACCCCCGTACAGGTAACAGGGGTAAGGCCAGATAATACTACTTATCTCTCTCTCTCTAATTATCCATCTTACAGTCACATCCCTGACTTATCTTACAGTCACATCACTGACTTAAGCATCGGAGGGTTTTACCGGAGACCTTCCACCCTCCGGTTAAACTTCACTGTTTTGCAGGCCTAGCGTTGCAAGACAACGATCCTTCCAGGACACGTAGACAACCAAGATTTGGGTACTTTGCAGAGAGAGACCATCAAACGACGTCGGTTCCTCGACACGTGGCATCCGACCATTTTTTGACGAATCAATATATATATATATATATATATGTATATGTATATAGATGTATATATATATATATATGTGTGAGGTGAATTCAATGAAATTAGAGAGAAAAATTCTTGAATTGATTAAATTGTATTTTCCTAACTTCCCGAGACCATTCCCGAGAGCACATTTTCATCCATTCTCTCCCTCTCTTCCTCTCTCTCCCTTCAATATATATTTAATACATACGTACATATACTATATTATATATACACAATTTTATAACACGTTATCAGCACGAGTCTCTACCACCGGGTAAGAGGTATTTTTAAAGTTTATTTGAAGAAAAATCAGGTACGTTTTTACAGGTACGTATTTTGTTATTATTATGTCAAATTTTATTAAACTCAAATTTGTGGTTCTTGATATCACCAGAAAGAATTATTTGTTATGGACACAAGATGCCTGAATGCATCTTGCTACAACGGGTCCTGCAGACACCGTTGTATAAAATAAAAGTATCATCAACACAAGATCGTGTTCATGAAGATCTGAAAAAAAATGAATAAATTACCGTGAAAGAAAAATTCGACCACCAGAAGATGGTCGTTATCCCGAAAGCACGGTATGACTAGTTGCACCTGAGGTTGCAAGATTTCAAATTCGTGAGTGAGTATAACTCCTCAATGTTTAAAATAGTTTCACAGCTGAAACTGTGTAACAGATGATGATATGTTGGAGAAAACATACTCCACTTTTCATGCCACGAATATTGTCCTGCAGTAACAATATCGTGAGAAAGTTTTAAGAAATACTTTGAATTAATTTTTATCTTCTGCGGAACAGAATAATGAATTACTGATAAAATCACAAAACTCGACCTACTGGTTCTACTCCATTCCCTGAAGTGAATGATGATCCCAGAAGAGATCATGGTAGTGGTCGTTACCGTGGTCATGATCATGGACGCCATGATAAAATTGGCCCTTATAATCGTGATAATAATTTAGGTGCCAAAAATATTTATGACTACCTGAAGTTGACAAAATATAATGAGAAAGGAAATATTGTTCCGAAAAATTATGAAGACAAATATTATCGGTGTGGCATGAAAGGTCACTAGTCTCGTGCCTGTAGCACGACAAAACATCTTGATGAGTCTCGTGCCTGTAGCACGACAAAACATCTTGTTGACTTATTTCTCATTGAAATAAATGATGACGATCTTGAAAATGTTGATATGACTCATCTGGATGTTACTGATCTTTTCGAACATCCAAAAGAAATAATTGACCACTTGATTGGAAATTAAAGTGTCCAAAATAATTAAAATATTAATATTATATATTATATGTTTATATTACTTTTGTAATTATATGCTTAATTTTTATTGCTGTAAAAATTTTGTTAATCAAACAAATGGCTGTTGTTCAAATTTCTGGTATGAACAACGATATCGAAAGTATCTGTCTTATTGACAGTGGAACTATGCACACCATATTGAAATACCAGAAGTATTTTTCTCACCTGAATGTGGGAGAAACATGTGTTACCACAATAAATGGTAGTGCAAAACTTATTGAAGGCTCCGGAAGAGCTAATATAATATTACCGGGAGGAACTATGATTGCTATTGAAAAAATATTATATTCCTCAAAATCTCAAAGAAATTTATTGAGTTTTAAAGATATCCGACGGAATGGATATCATGTTGAGACTATAGAAGAAAATGGTCATGAATATTTGGGAATCACAAAAATGACCTCCGGTAATAAAGTTTTGTTGGAAAAACTACCATCTCTATCATCTCGCCTATATTATGCAAAAATAATTGCTATTGAGGCGTATCATTTAGTAAACCAGAAGTTTACTAATCCCGTTACTTTAAAGTTTGGCATGACCGTTTTGGGTCATCCGGGATCAATTATGATGCGAAAAATTATCGAAACAACGCACGGTCATCCTTTGAAAAATCAAAGGATTTTGACTTCTGATAAACTTTCATGTGCTGCATGTTCCAAAGGGAAATTAATTATAACCAGCACCATTGAAAGTAGGAGCTGAAAGTCCTACATTTCTAGAACGGATTCATGGAGATATATGTGGACCGATTAGTCCACCGTGTGGGCAATTTCGATATTTCATGGTTTTAATTGATGCATCGACCCGATAGTCGCATGTTTGTTTAATATCGACTCGCAACCTGGCGTTTGCGAGATTACTTGCCCAAATAATTCGCTTAAGAGCGCAATTTCCTGATTATCCTATTAAACGAATCCGTTAGACAATGCTGGTGAATTTACTTCGCATGCATTTAATTCTTATTGCATGTCGATTGGAATAATTGTTGAACATCCTGTAGCTCATGTTCACACACAGAATGGTCTAGCTGAATCATTTATTAAAAGGCTGCAATTAATTGCTAGACCATTATTGATGAAAACAATCTCCCTACAGCAGCCTGGGGACATGCAATTTTGCATGCTGCAGCACTTGTGCGTTTAAGGCCATCGATTATCATAAATTTTCTCATACAATTGGCTTTTGGTTCAGAGCCAAATATTTCTTATTTGAGAATTTTTGGGTGTGCTGTATATGTTCCAATTGAACCACCCCAACGGACAAAAATGGGTCCGCAAAGAAGATTGGGGATATATGTTGGGTATGACTCCCCGTCCATTATAAGGTATCTTGAACCTTTGACGGGTGATGTATTTACAGCAAGATTTGCTGATTGCCATTTTGATGAAAATTTGTTTCCCAAATTAGGGGGAGAGAATAAATGGCATAAAATTGAACTTGCGTGGAAAACATCTTTGAATCATTTAGATCCACGCACAAATATAAGTGAACTTGAAGTTCAAAAGATTATACATTTGCAACAAATTGCAAATCAACTGCCAGATTCTTTTGCTGACTCTAGCAGAGTCACTAAATCGCATCTTCCAGCTATAGATGCTCCTATACGGATAGAAGTTCCTGAAGGACAGAAAATTAATCCTATAGCTATCGAATCAAAAACACGTCAGAAGCGTGGCCGACCCCTTGGTTCCAAAAATAAAAATCCTCGAAAGAAAAGAGGAACAAATGATCCAGAAGATCATATTGATGAAATAGAAAAGAAAACCAAGGGACAACTGATGAAAAGATTCCAACTATAAATAATGATGAGAATTCTGAAATCTCAATTAATTATTCCAGTTCAATCAAAGTTGGGATCGAAAAAACGTTGTTATTGATAATGCTTTTGCATACAACGTAGCCCTTGATATTTTCAAGGATAATGAGGATTTAGATCCTTTATCAGTTGAAGAATGTCGGCATAGAATTGATTGGCCTCAATGGAAAGATGCAATTCAATCGGAGTTAAATTCGCTTGCGAAGCGAGAAGTTTTTGGACCTGTAGTCCAAACGCCAAAGGATGTAAAACCTGTTGGCTATAAATGGGTGTTTGTGCGAAAACGAAATGAGAATAATGAAGTCGTAAAATATAAAGCACGACTCGTCGCACAAGGCTTTTCGCAAAAGCCAGGAATTGATTATGATCAAACTTATTCACCCGTTATTGATGCTATCACACTCCGATATCTAATAAGTATGGCAGTTCATGAAAAGGTGGACATGCGTCTAATGGATGTTATTACAGCTTATCTTTATGGAAGCCTTGAAAATGAAATTTATATGAAAATCCCTGAAGGATTCAAATTACCAAAGGCTTCTAAAGGCCCTCATGAAAATTATTCTATCAAATTACAGAAATCATTATATGGGCTTAAACAATCTGGACGCATGTGGTACAACCGCCTTAGTGAATTCTTGTTGAATTCAGGATATAAAAATGACCAAATCTGTCCATGTGTTTTTATTAAGAAACAGATTTTGGTTTTGTGATTCTTGCTATATATGTTGACGATATCAATCTAATAGGAACTCCAGAAGAGCTTCGAGAAGCTATAGATTGTTTGAAACGAGAATTTGAAGTCAAAGACTTTGGAAAAACTAAGTTTTGTCTCGGACTTCAAATTGAACATATGAATGATGGAATTTTTGTTCATCAGTCAACATATACAGCTAAAGTATTAAAAAGATTTTTCATGGATAAAGCATATCCATTGAGTATTCCAATGGTCGTGAGGTCGCTAGATATAAATAAAGACATATTTAGACCTCGAGAAAATGGTGAAAAACTACTTGGTCCTGAAGTACCATATTTAGTGCTATTGGTGCACTGATGTATCTTGCAAATAATACTAGACCGGATATAGCATTTGCTATAAATCTATTAGCAAGATTTAGTTCTTCACCAACACGACGACATTGGAATGGTATTAAACACGTCCTTAGATACCTCCAAGGGACAATTGACCTCGGATTATTTTATTCAAATGTAAATGATCCAGAACTGATTGGATATGCAGATGCGGGTTATCTTTCGGATCCGCATAAGGCACGTTCTCAAAATGGCTATTTATTTACATATGGTAATACTGCTATATCATGGCGCTCTACGAAGCAAACAATAGCAGCAACTTCTTCTAATCATGCTGAAAATAGCCATTCATGAAGCAAGTCGAGAATGTGTATGGTTGAGGTCAATGATCATTATATTAGAGAGAGTTGTGGTTTATCCTCCAGAAGAGAGATTCCAACTCCTCTATATGAAGATAATGCAGCTTGTATAGCTCAATTAAAAGGAGGATATATTAAGGGAGATAGGACGAAACACATTTCACCTAAATTCTTCTTTACTCATGAACTTCAAAAGAACGGTGAAATTGATGTGCTTCAAATTCGATCAAGTGATAATCTTGCAGATATATTCACTAAATCTCTTCCGACAGCAACCTTTGAAAAATTGAGATATAAAATTGGTTTGCGTCGATTTAAAGATTTCAAGAAATCATCTCATCAGGGGGAGAAATCTACACATGAAGAATAGTGTACTCTTTTTCCTTCACTAGATTTTTTTTTCCCACTGGGTTTTTATCTAGTAAGGTTTTAACGAGGCATATTCTTTATGTAATGGACATCCAAGGGGGAGTGTTATGAATCCCGAAGATTCATTACATTAATGGATGTCCATCATCCTAGAAAATTACGATAGGTGATAAATATCACCGAATATTTATAGTATTGGATATATATATATATATACTTGTATAATGGAGCACTAGTATAATGGAACACTAATATAATGGAGCATTTATATATATATATATATATATATATATATATATGTATGTATATGTATATAGATGTATATATATATATGTGTGAGGTGAATTCAATGAAATTAGAGAGAAAAATTCTTGAATTGATTCAATTGTATTTTCCTAACTTCCCCATACCATTCCCGAGAGCACATTTTCATCCATTCTCTCCCTCTCTTCCTCTCTCTCCCTTCAATATATATTTAATACATACATACATATACTATATTATATATACACAATTTTATAACATAAATCAATATTTTTTCAGTTTTTTTGTTTGAGAAAGTCGAGGTTTAAAAGTTTGGGAGAATTTTTTATTGAGTAAACTTTAAAATTGGAAAAGAGAGTGATTGGAATATGGGAAAAAGGGTAAAATGGGGAATTGAGGGAGGGGGTTGGGTGGGCAACTTTTGAAGAGGAACTCACTATAAACCATAAATTATAATAAATGAAGAGAAACCCCCGCAAGCGATTTCCTAAAGAGTAATAAATGCCATAATTAGCGGCATGAGATCCATCAGCTACTCCAAACAAACCTTTCGACAAAACTTAGGTAAATACATTTTCAATCATTTATTCTCGGACTTCCCCCAACCCATAATTAAATTATTTACACGTCTTCCATGTTTTCTGTTCCTATATTTTCCTTATTTATTTATTACTCCTTCCCATTCCTTTTATTTATTCTCTATACACCCCTCTAACAATTTTTTATTTTTTATTTTTATTTTCTTTTCTTCAAATAATTAGATTAACACGTGAAAAAGAAGAAAAAAGAAAAAAAAGGAAAAAGAGTGATTCATTTGAATAATATAAATCTGTATCTTTTAATTTATCAGCCTCATAAATGACCAAAATATTAATTAATGTTTTAATTCCTCATTTATACTATTAAAAGATAAATAATGAAAAAAACAAAAGAGGCTCATTTATTAGTCTTAATAAATGGTTAGTTCCAATACAAAATGAGACAACCATATTAATTAAATACACTACTCCTTCCTTTTGTCTTTTTTCTTTTTTTCTTCTTAATATTATTACTTTAAAATATAGGATTAGAAAAATAAAATGAAAGATTGAAATTTAAGTAAGAAATGGATGTTGTTGATTTTTCAAATTAATTTATTGGAGTTAGATGTAAAATTATGATTAGAAGTTGATGAGGTGAAGGAATGATGGCATTGCAACCACCGGGTATTCAATTCGCCTTCGTATCCATTAATTATACAGTTCTAACAAGTTATAAATAATAATGGATGGACGCAAACGTGCAACAAAATTCAAAACAAAGTAAAAAAATCAATACGAGATACTACTATATTTTCATATGTATAACTCATATATATATATATTTATATCAACCTAACATATATGTAACGATACATACAAAAATTGTATCTTTTTTTAGACTTTAGTATCAAAATTCAAACTCTTGTTTTATTGGTATAATGAAAAACCTTGTACGTGTAGCTACGTTGTTTAGTCCATGGACCTGTTTGGTAAGTATTTATATAAGTGATGTAAATAAACATCAACAACAACTTACAAAATGAAGAGTAACAACTTTGAACAATATATGTGGTAAGGATTTTCATTTTTTATATATAAAAAAAAATCGAATAATTTGAAAATACTGGAGCTAATTATTCGTATTATTTAATTATAATCATGATTATAAAAAGAATTCATGATCCGCCACCTAATTATAGTGCATTTACCCAAGTCTTCAAATTTTAATCGAATCCCTTTTACTTTTTTCGACCAAACCATTTATTCCATTCTTTATTTGTCTCAAAAATATTCTTGATTCCCTAATTAGTTTTATATTTTAAACCAAATTTATGAAATTTCTCCATCTTTTTATACGAGGTAAATGTGTGTGTATATATATATATATGGTGAATTTTTTTGAAAAAAAAGTTTACGTTTGAAATTCATTTTAAAAAAAAAAAAAGTTATTAGGGGTGAGAGTGAGAAAGAGGTGATGTTAATAAATTTACTACCTACTAAGAATTGGAGAGAGACGAAAGCAAGAATGTTTAAGATTTTAGGATATTTCTAGGAATTGCCATAGAGGAAAGTGGTGGGAGCCCCTCTTTATTTCTTCCATGCGTTTTAAATACTACTACTACTTTTATTATTATTATTATTATTATTATTATTATTATTATTAATAAGAAGAAGAAGAAGAAAAAAAAGAAATTTCTCTCTTCCTCCCTCCAAAAGAAAGAAGAAGAAGAAGAAATGAAGAAAGGGAAAGGTGGTTGTTCCATTGAAATGGTTTTTAATGTAGGTTAGGTATATAATGAATTTGGGATCATAAATGGCCATAATTAGGTTTTTTTTTTTTCTGAAGAAAGCAATGAATATTAAAGTCTGTGTGAGAAGAGTTTTTAGGTCTATACCGTTCTGAATCATTTAAGTTTCGGTAGAGCCTGGCATACATTTTCTCCATACATATATATATATATATATATATATACACTCTCATTAAGAAGAAGAAGAAGAAGAAGAAGAGGAGAGGAAAAGAAAATGCGAGTCAGTGTACAAAAATATTACAAAATTATCGTACAATCGTGTGTATTCATTCATTTTTTTCTCCATCACTCTCTCCCCCGTACAATATATATATATATATATATATATATATATATATATATATATATTTATTTATTTTTTTTTTTTTTGTTTCTGTTTGTTATTTATTATTATAATTATTATTATTTTGTCGGGTGATCAAAATCAACGATGTTTTAGAAAAAAAACCAAAAATGAATTTAATTAATTTTTAAGTAAACAAATTAGCAAATGATCATTTTCCAAAAGGGTTATTTTCTCACCTGTTAAAACATCCCCAACTGTAAATAAATATTATTAATGATCATAATCAATGTATTTTGATTTGAATACGATTCCTATGGAATATAATTTACAATATTTTTTTTCCTTTTTTTTCCACCGAAAGGCACGTAAATAAATTTATAATGGTTTCATTGAGTTAAGCTGGTGATGTGAAAGGTCCATTTATAATTTTTAATTTTTTAAAATTTGGTATTTGTTAATAAAAGAGTATCGCTGAAAAAAAAAGGAATAGTATCCAAAATTGAAGATTTATCGATGGATAACGGAAATGGTAAAAATCCAGTGTGGGAAAGTATATCACCGAGCATGTGTTCCGTAAATGCAGTCGTGTATTTCGTCTATATGTGAATTGGCAAACCTCAAGTATAAGAAAAAGGCATTAATTAAATTTTGAAATTTTAAAAGTCATTTACACGAGAAAGAAAGGATATAATTAAGAGTAAATATATAAAGTATAACTAAAAAAACCAACTTCCTATGTAAATTTAGTTGAACAAAAAAAAAAGGGTGGATTGTGTTAAATTCAAAATCATAATCATTCATCATGGGGGGGTTGGGGTGCATTGAAACGAAAGAAAGAGAATGAATGAGTTTGCAATGTCATTTATGAATATTTACATTTCAAAGAAGAATGAATTGGCAGAGATGAGGGAGGGGGAGAGTACCAATTCTCATTAATGAAAAAAGTAATTGAGCACTGAATAATGTCACACATAAGAGTAAATTCTATACCAAAAAATTCACATCAGCAGTTGACACATTAAATGGTTAATGCATTTATATACTATCAATTTTTGGTATGGAATTTCATTTTCCCAAGTTAGGTGGTGGAAATGGATTGCTCAACTTAATGCCCTCTTTTCTTTTTCCCTTCCTTCCACACTAACACATCATTATACTTACCTCCCCTTCTTTTCTTTTCTTTTCTTCCCATTTCCTTCCTTTCATAGTAGTTGTAGTTGTAGTAGTTCCTCTCTCTCCCTCCCTCCCTCCCTAATTAAAATACATACATATACATATACATATATATATATATCTGTGTGTTCTGAAAGATTTGAAGAGGATAGACTCTTTCATGGATTCGTCACTGCAACAGAGGAAAAATTAAAGTACAGACAATGTTTATTATAGCAGATAAAATGGAACCTCATCACTTCAACTCTCCTGTCTTCCCTGTGTGCTTAAATGATGACCAGAAAATATATTCATATTTAACGTCTCTTTGGAACCTTCCATCGATATCCACCACCACTTTCAACATTACTATTATTATTATCACATGTACAATACTACTACTACTGCTAATTAAAAGGACTATGTGAAATCAGGACAGAATTCAAGGAGTAATCACTGTATATGATCAACAAAAGAAAAGGAAAAAAAAAACTTTATAGGGGCTAATGATCCTAAAAGATGAAAAGAGAACATCCAATGCTTCAACTTTCTATATACTGTTTCCTTTTTTTTTTTTTTTTTCCAATACTTACAAAATTATCTGCTGCTATCTTTACAAAAAATCGATATGGGGGGAGTTTCAGCTTTCTTCAGCCCCTCTCATCATATTGAAATATTAAGGTCAATACGAGGTTTCTTTGTAGTTGCAGCAACAGGCAATGGAACAACGGTGCCGCAACGGGGACATTTAGGATTTCCCTTGGAAATTAGCACGTAGAGTAGACAACTTGGGCAGCCAGCAGCTAATGTAGCTGATGATTTCTCCTCATCATCAAAGTCACCATCCTTGATTGAGGATGAAGAGTTTGAAGGTGGCGATGATGATGATTTCGACAGGGATATCGAGCGCTTCCTGATGGTTTCTTTCTCTGCCCTTTCCAGAGCAAATTTCACTTTGTCAAGAGTACAAACACTTTGGTAACTAGATGACGAAGCACTAGCAGAGGAAGCCGAGGATGCTGATGATGGAACCAACTTCAGGTCTAAGCTGGTATCATCAAACAGACTCAGTGGCTGCTTTGCAGTGGGAGGGAAGTTAAGGTCTTGAAGCTTTGAGAGTGCATCATTGTTCTGTTTCTTAGGTTCTGATGTGGATGAAGATGAGTTTGAAGAGTCACACTTCTGGATGTACACTTTTCCTGACTGCAATACATATATATATATATATACATAACATCCATTACAAACTCCCAATATATACATAACAATTGAAATGATCACAGAGAATTTTCCCAATCAAATAAATAAAAGCAGGAGGATTTGTTTTCCTAATCAAATATGTAGAGAAAAACAAGATGGATGGATTGACGTAGATCGTTTTACCACCTTTTCACTACTTTCAGAAGGTTAACAGACACAGCCAACTACAATCTTCCCACCTTTATTACTAAGTGATATAATAGTAGTAGTAAGTAATAGTACAAATAGAAAAAATAAAAAATAAAATAAAAAAAGAAAGAGAAAAGGATAATATCCAAAGTCAATAAGCTTTATTAAAACCATCCATAAATGCTAGGTTTGCTTTCATTTAAAGTTAGATGATGAGTGGGATTAGTTGAGGCTGAAGGATCTCTTCAAAATGAGCTTTCTTCCACCAGCTACATAAATTCAATTGAATGCAAAAATCAATGATCAATCCCCCCCAATAAATGCTAAGTAACGAAAATTTGGTGATTGAAATTTTGAATTAAATTATTACTGTTAACCATAAATAAATAAATGAAGAATAATAAATACTATAACAAAAAGTCTCGAGAAAGGGGGAAAATAATTAAAAAGAAGATTTCAAAAGACAATTAGCAATCAAATTAAGAGTTTTTTTTTTCTTTCCAATTATACACAAACAAAAATCAATCAATTCCAGATTTTCTCTCTTAAAAAAAATGTTAAAGAAATCATCGAAATAGTTGAAATTCCGATTATTGACATCAGAAATCACCGGTTTAGCCAATCAAAATATTCTTAATATTCATCTCTGCCAACAAGAAGATTGAAACTAAGGCAAAAGCAATGAAAAAATAAATCAAACAGCGGAAAAAAAAAAAAAAACAGAAAACAAATACCAAATTCCATGTATATGTAGATAAAACATAAATTGCCGCAGAAAATCGGAGGGCAAAAGAAGAAAAGGGGGGTTTATACCTTCAAATCGAGACGCTTTTCCCATCCAGAAGGAACCTGCATGTCAAGGTCCAACTCTTTCGAATCAAGGGTAAAACCTCCACCAAGTAAGTCCCTGGTGATCAAAGCCGTAGACTTGCCAGAATCATTCATATCCGCACCGTTCATTATCCTAACAAGGGAAGTCACGTCAGCAGCCATCATCCTTTATTCCCCCAATTCCCTATCTCTCAACTCTCTTTTTTCTTTCTTTTCCTTTTTTTCCTTTTCCGCAGTTTTGCAGAGAGAACAAACAGAGAAGAAAATGAAAATACGGGACACTATATATAAAGAAACAGGAGAAGGAAGAGGACGAAGAGGACTTTCTTCAAAATGAAATAAATAAATAAAATTAAAACTTCGACAACATAATTATTAATTAATAGAGAGAGAGAGAAAGAGAAAGAGAAGAAAAGGTTGAATGAGCTTTAAATGAGAGCAGCAGAAAAATAGAAAGTGTGATAATCCGTTATATATGCTGCTAAACTTAATTCTGGAATCACAATAATCTTTAATTGTACTTACTCTCTGTAATTTTACTATTTAGCCCCTATCCAACAACTTTCCATACTAAAACACCGTTATTAGTAAACTCCAAATTTTAATTAAATTTATTGTCGTTGAAACAAATCATTAAATAGATAATATTCTTTTGTTAAACAAAAAAAATTTATTGTGAGGGAGAAAAATAAGAGGACAAAAAGAAGGAGTATTAATTAATTAATTAATTAATTAAAATATGAAAAAGAAGAAGAAGAAAAATAAAATAAAATAAATGAAGGAAAACAATAAAGGAGGGGAGCGGAAATTAAAGAAGGAAAGGGAAGGGGCCGTCAGTAATTGCGGCATTAAATGCAGCGGAAGCACTACAAGACAGCTGTGATTTATTACGCTTCTTTCCTTCCTTCCTTCCTTCAAATAATCTTAAATTTTATATTGTAATTAATTTTCAGAATTACATCATATGGTTTTATTTAATCACTACATTAAAAATAAAATAATAACTCGTGAATTTATTTATTTATTTTAATAAAATGAAAAAGTCAAATAGTAGTAGAAAATTATAAATTGAGTTGCAGGGAAGAAAGAGTGGAGAAATTGTGGAATAGTTTTGGGGTGCATTAATTATGGTAATGACTTGTTAGACCCCTTTGCCCTCCGTGTGCTTTTCTCAATTTTGGATTCTTTCACTTCTTGATTATTGTCTTCATTTATTCTTTTTTGTTTTCTTCCACCACCTTTTTTTTAATTTTATTTCTATTCATTTAAATCATATGGAAACTACCAAATTAATTAGGCAACTAAAATCTTTGAATATCTTTATAAAGAATAAAAAAAAAATTAAGTTATGGTTGGATATATTCTTTGTAAATGTAGCATTTATAGTTAAAAATTGTTTTGTTGGAGTTAATTATGATTATTATTACATTTGATGTCTCCCAACTAACATTGATTAATAATGAAAAGAAAAGAAGAAGGGAGTGTGTAAGTAAGTATAATGAATGTGAGTGAATTTATTTGATTGTAAATAAATAGTAATTGTTTTTGTTCGGGTCAAAGTATAAATAAGTACGATAAAAAAACTAACTACTACTATTTCAATGACTATTTATTTATTGAGTTGAATTCAAAATTAAAATTGTACTTTTTATTATTATTATTTCTTTGGGCGGTAGGTGACCAATTTGGTTGAATTGTTGATGCACGAGTGATGGCAACTTTGGAAGTTTAATAATATTACCCACATACCATTACTACTATTACTAATTCTCGTAGATTGATTCGCAAGTCAACTTTATTAATTACAATTAATTGTTTCTATATGGGAATGCAATTAATATGATATATATATATATATATATATATATATTTTACCAACTAGAAATTGCATTTCCATCCAAGTAAAAAAGAATATTAATGACAAATAAATAAATAAATAAGAAAGTCTGAAACTGGGCCTGTGGGAGATACAGATCATTGAAGATGATAATTCCTAAGAAATGATAAAGGTCAAATGTCCTAAAATTTATTTGGTTGTTGGGCCTTTTTATTATTCCTGCCCATTTCTTTAATTTTTGCTCTCTCTCATTATTTATTTCTTTTCCTTTTTTTTTTTAGTTACTACTAAACAAGAGTAGTTATCACTTTCATTTGAGTCAAAAATCTAATTTAAAAGAGCTTTATCTTTTTTTTTAATTAAAAGAATTTTTTTTACTAATTTTTGAAATACGAAAAAAAGTAAATATATAATAAAAGTAGTAAGTAGTACGAAGGTAAGGATGGAAGTTTTGGGGGTGGGGGGAATTGAATGGGGCAGTAAGTAAAGAAATTAAAAAGGGGTGCAAAACCCCATAAGATTTGGCTTTGAATTGGTGCATTTATGAACCCCAATTAATTATTGCCCAGAGAATTCCACTCTTTTAGGCCATGGGATTTTCTTATTTATTCTCGCCATTCAACTTCTTCTCCTTTTCCTTTTTTTTATTAAGAAAAAAGTTATGGTATAAGGTTTGGACCTGCCTTGGGATATTGATTCAAAACTAAGTTATGGCCCATTTATCCATTCCTTATTATTATTATTAACCCATAATTTTAAAGGCCTTGTTTGGGAAAAAGGAAGCCCAACTGCTATTATCATGAATGGCCCACCAATGTTCTAATATTATATTTAAAAATAAAAGAAAAATGTGGAAACAAAATTTGTCTAAATTATGATCCTTTTCTCCTGAACAAATATAACTAATTTTGTTTCCATTTTCTATACTATGAAAATCTATTGAACATATTATTTTCTATACTTGTGATTCTGATTCTGATTCTAATTCTTTCTCTGTGGCACAAAAAGGGTGGAAAATAATAGCAGAATATTATGATATTTATAATTTATAATATTTTTTTGAATTGTGTCAAAGATTTAGTAAATATATAGAGTTATTTTACTTTGAGAGTAAGGAAAACCCAACCTAAAATAAATTAGCTTTATATAGAAGCAGAAGGCTGCGGAGGCGATCCTTTCACGGTGAGAAAAAAACCCCTTCTTCCCCTCCTCTCTCCCTCTCTCTCTCTCTCTCTCTCTCTCTCTCTCTGCGTGGAACCACCATCACAGAACGGGAATCATGCAGATCTTTGTCAAAACCCTAACCGGAAAAACAATTACTCTTGAGGTCGAGAGTAGCGACACCATCGACAATGTCAAAGCTAAGATTCAGGTATAACATCCATCTCTCTCTACCAGCTTGACCCTTCGCCAATAATTATTTATATATATGTGTGTGTGTGTGTGTGTTGGCTTCTGTACCAATTTTAGCTCTTGTTTTGATTGAGAAATTATATGTCTGGGAACCTTGGTTGTTAGGCTTTTTGTTTAGTCGTTGTCTTTTCATTCGTTGATCTTCTGCTACCTGTTTGTGTGACTGCAAAAGTTTGAGCTCTCCGTCATCATTTGTTCATTTGAGAACTTCTGTTTCTTGTTTTGATTTCTTTTTCTTCCTCTGGCGTAAAATTTCCTTCTGGTTTAGCAATTAACATGCAGATTATTGGGTGAAAATGATTTTAATCCGCTTGGCTCTGCGATTTATGATTGTTAGCGAGTAAAATAGCTCCATCGACAACGAGGGACCTCTTGGATTTTAAGTTTTCTTGAAGGAATCTTGAAATTCGAGATGCTAGCATCAGGGACATTGGCCTTACTAGTAGTTACCGCTGCAATTCCTTTTGGTTTATATTATTTCATTTCTGAGTTTGTAGCTTGAAATTTGAGTATTTTGCTGCAATATACTCTATACTAAAGTGGAAAGTAGCTTCCCAATAGAATAAAAGGTTTTGCCTTTTTCATAGGATTTTCCTTTTTTAAGAGAAATTTGTCTTTTGATGCATTTATCTATCAAGCCTTATTAATGAGGCTGGTAAGACACCATTATTGTTTGGATAAGAATCCTTGTAGCATTTACACATCTATCACTGCTTGTAGATGAGGCTGCTACGGCGCGTGCGCTACGCCTCTTTATGTTATACATATTTTTTGATTCCCTTTATTGTTTAGATAAAAATCCTTGTAGCATTTGCATCTCTTATAGTTGAGGCTGCTACGTGGGCTGCACCTTTCTTGGGTTATACACATTTGCTTGATTCCCTTTATTGTGTAGATAAGAATCCTTGTCGCATTTACACATTTAACATGGCTTGTGGATGAGGCTGCTATAGTGCGTGCATTAGGCCTCTTGGGTTATACAAATTTGCTTGATTCCCTTTATTGTGTAGATAAGAATCCTTGTAGCATTTACACCTCTAACATGGATTATCGATGAGGCTGCTTCAACACGTGTGCTACGTCTCTTGGGTTGTACAAATTTGCTTGATTCTCTTTATTGTTTGGATAAGAATCCTTGTAAATCTGGTTTTAGTGCAACCTTTTCCTATAAAGAGAATGCCAGATCCATCCTTCCGTTTTTCCTTTTCTTCATTCAAATTTCTTCCACTTCATCAATTTTGTTTGGGTCCTCCTTTCTTCCTGACCCCTTCTGTTCTTGTGACCTCGATGATTCAATCTCCTGCCATAAATTAATTGTATTTCTTGTTTCCATGCCATATGAAAATTCATTGAACACCAATAGAATCTCATAATCGATGATAGAAGAGAGGGCCTAGGGTGTAGTTGAACCGTTGAACGATGGACTGAGGACGAAGGTGAATAAAATAAAACAATGAAAAAGGGGTGGTAGAATGATTTAATGGAACTTGGGGGGTGGGGGGTGGGGGTGGGGGGGGGGGGAATTTCAGAAGTGTTCTTGATCAAATTACTTTTTCATATTGTTAACTGCTTGTCTGTAACCCAAGAAAAATTCTAAGCATTGTTTTGTGTATAGTCTACTTTGGTGAAGATTAATTTCAAATCACACGATGTCGTAGGAAGTATTAAGTAACAGATGTGTTGCTTCTTATCTTATCCTTGTAAAATTGGGACTTTATTGTTTTGTTCTTGCAATCTCATTGCCATTTAGAATACATATGAATGTTAGTTTAATTAAATAAGAGCCACGAGAGATTTTTCAAGGCCATTACAGTTTTACCTTTTATTTGATTTTTTCTTGATTTGCAGTCCTCTTTAGATAAGATTCACGATAAATGGGGCTTTTTGTTATAGTTGCAGTTTTACCTCTATAGTTGATTTTGTCCTTTTTTCACCTTCCCATTAATTTGGATACTCCTTTTCTTCTGGAAAAGGGAAGAAAATAATCTTCTTTGATGGATCCTTCTTGTTTCCATAACCTCAATATGCTATCTATCTTGTACTATAAATTGCACCTGTCAGTTGTCATTAAATTATGATAGAAGAAGTGATAAGGACTAGGTCAATTGCTGATATTGAACGTAGCACAAAAGAAAGAAGAGAGAAAAGCGGGAAAACTATAGAGGTGTCGTGGTAAAGGGGAGAAATGTTCACTGTTTTTTTTTTATACTCTTCAGAAACAAAGGAAAACTTCTTCAAATGAATGACATAACTTTTTCATGTTAATTGTTTGCTATAAATTCTCTCTCTGTGTTACCTTCCTCCGTCTTTCCCTGGAACTGCTGTTTATGTCTTCTAAATGAGTTTTTATGTCATCAGGACAAAGAAGGTATTCCTCCTGATCAGCAGAGACTTATTTTTGCTGGTAAGCAATTGGAAGATGGCCGTACTTTAGCTGACTATAACATCCAGAAAGAATCAACCCTTCACTTGGTTTTGAGGCTTAGAGGAGGAACAATGATAAAGGTGAAAACTCTTACTGGTAAGGAAATTGAAATTGATATTGAACCAACCGATACCATTGATAGGATCAAGGAACGTGTGGAAGAGAAGGAAGGAATCCCGCCAGTGCAACAAAGGTTTGTTTAATGAACTGAGTTACGTGAAAATATTTCTCTTTGGTTTACAGATTCTAAGAGTGTTATTTTTCCCTTTTGGGCTAGTTAAAAGCAACCCGTTAAGTAGTTTCTCATTTTGCTCTTTGGGATATGAAGTGGGCTCCTACCTCCCAGCAAAGCATCTCTTCTCTGGAACTTTGCTTTTTTTAACTTGGCATCTTGTGGTGATTGTCAAGTGGCAGTGGATTCTCAGTTCTTGATCCCTTGATTCCATCTTTTCATCTCTTCTTTAAGTGGCTATTTGACCTTTGAATAGCATTTGTGTTGCCTTTATTAAGTCTTCTGATGTGTTATTCAATTTTCATATGTTGCTTTTAACCTTATACTAGCCAAAACATTTTATCAGATTTATCAACACCTAACCATTTTCCTCTATTTTATAAGTGCTGTGACATTTTATTACATATGAATTTGTTTATCTTTTCTGTTTCTTGTTCAAATTAGATCTGTAACTCATTTTATATCATATAATGTGTATAACCCTCAATAGTTTGCCAGTGAACTTCCTAATGTTAGTGCGTGTAGTTAATTATTATTGTGTGTTGAGGCTCTTGTGTGGTTCAGATGAACACTTATGCTTCCCACAATTTCCTGATGCAGGCTGATTTATGCTGGAAAGCAACTTGGGGATGACAAGACTGCCAAAGATTACAATATTGAGGGAGGTTCTGTTCTTCATCTTGTCCTTGCTTTGCGAGGTGGATGTTTCTAGATGGGGACATAATGTTGGGGGAATTTACTAGCGAAAGCTTTTATTGATCGAGTATGATTATGCTAATATGAACCATTGGTTTGAACTGTACTTTTAGAATGCTTGATTGAAGCAACATGTTTTGGACAAAATATTTGGTACAAATGTACAATATGAGTTCCCCCTCTTTCCTTTTTTTTTTTTAATATATTTTAAAAAGTAACAACAGATAATAATTTACTGTGTTTCCTTGAAATGAGACAGATGGAGATGTACTTGATTTTGTGTTATTTATTAAATATGGTCATGTTACTAATGGGCTACATGCCTTGTTATCTGAGGGGATGAAATGGAATTCCTAAGTGTGGCATAGCAAGCATACACATTTGTTGTGGGTAGAGAAACTTAGGAGATTGATTCACGGAACTACAATTGTAATGAAAGCAGGTCTGGGTTAGTAGGGTCCAATAAGTGGCCGTTTCTTTTGACTTGTGTGGGTATTTTGTGGATTCACAGCCGTAAGCCTCTCTCCTCCGGCCTAGGACGCAAATATCTGTTGTTTTTTAGTAGTTATTAATTCACCATCGGTATCAAAAACCCTCGTATTATTTTATTTTTATTTCTTTGTTGGTAAAACAGTATCTCACCAAAACTCCAGGGAGAGTGTTCACATGCACGAACACTCTCTGACCTTGGTTGTTATAGGAAAGAATCCGACAGCTGTGGCAAAAAAGTAAATCAACCCCAGTAGCAGTAGCAAGAATCTACAGTGTACAACTAAGTGAGGTTAGAAACAGTAAACTGGTTGACTCGTGGTTCTTTAAGTTGGTAATGGTGAGTAGGTGTACTGGAAGAAGAATTAGCATTAGATTCATTCCGTTTTTTTTTCTTCGAGCAAGTACGGTTCATGATGACTTTCCTAGTATTCGTTATGGAAACGGGGGAGGGGAAAGATATTTAGTAGGAAGAAGTTAGCTAGAGGAGGTTGGATATGGTTTGTCAAAACACGAGAGAAAATGAGATTGGTAGAGACGCCCGTGTGGTAAAGGTAGCAGCAAAGTCATGGAAGGAAGAATCGCTCAACGGAGGAACAAAATAAAAAAGACACACGTCATACATACATACAATATATATATATAGAGAGAGATTGAGAGAGAAAGAGAGAGAGTCAAGTCTGAAAATGTGGAGTTAAAGCTCTGGGGCCATTTAGATGAGTTTATTATTAGTGATGAAAAGTCTTAAATATGGTTAGTGAAACTCTAGAAAATAAAAAGAAAAGAGAAGACAGTCAAAAAAATTAGGTATGGGAGTGGTAAAAGACTCCTCAGTGTTGGTTTCCTAACTGGAAGACTTAGATATATTTATTCCCTATATTTTATCCTCCACTTTGTTTGTATATATGACTTCATTCCATTTTACCTACTAACATAATCGTGAATCAACTTGGTTATATAACAAGATAGCAATGTTGTCAAGTTCTGCTCTGGGATCTTACCATTTCCTTTTATTTAGTTGTTGCATAGATGGAAAGAAGTTGAGTAGATGGATACAATTTCTGCTAGGGGCTCTTACAATCTCCTTATATATATATATATATATATCAAGGGAAGGGAAGCTTACGTGTTATATGACTTTTTAATCTCCCATACATTTTCAGCTTCAACTCCTAATTAATGTCGGTTTATAATACTACTCTTATTATACAATTTTTAAAATTCTTTTTATTATTAAACTATTTTCTTAAATAAAACAACATGTCTTTTCAATTAAAATCATTTATATATTTTTTTAATAATTAAATTAATTAAACCATTAATTTAAACATAAAATAATATTTAATTTTTTTATTCTTTTTATTAAAAAAAACAATTCATGAATATTAAGAAAAAAATCTTTATGATAAGGTAATAAATAAATTTTTAAAAAACTCAAACCATGAAGTAATACACTTCTTTCCCCAAGTCATGTTATAATAAATCCCCTCCTTATTTAATGTGTATTTTTTTAAAAAAAATTACTATGTGAAGTCAATAAATATTAAGAAATTTATAATTACTGACATAGTTTTTTGGGATACAACTTATTAATAAAAGTTAAAATTAATAATGTTATATGTGTATTTGGAAATATGATTGAGGATTTTTTTTGGGAAAGTAATTCTTAAATATGGGAAAAAAGAAAAGAATGAATATCAAACTGTACCATTTCATTAAATTTACCAAAATATCCAACAAAACAACACCCAATAAATACCAAAGACACAATTTCCTTTTTATTTATAGGGTCGTATCATAGCATTTCATTCCACCCCTCTTAAATCTCTCTTATATATCCACAGAGAAAATAGCCTCTGATTATAAAACCAGAATAAATAACATCCGATCCGTTCTGTTCTGTTCCATTCCCTCTGGAAAAAAAAAAATTAAAGTTTGGAGCAAAGTTAAGAAGGATGGGCCGCAAGGGACGTTCTCCTTGCTGCGATAAAACTAAGGTGAAGAGAGGTTCATGGAGCCCTGCTGAGGACGCTGCGCTTGTCTCTTTTATTACGGAACATGGCCACTCTAATTGGCGTGCTCTCCCTGAACAAGCCGGTAATTTACAACTCAAATTCTTCTCTTTTCTCTCTGTGTTTTCTTCTCCTTCTTCAATGGAAATACAACTTTTTATGAATTCTTCTTCATCCACGTTTTCTCCGTTCATTCAATTCCGGACCAAAAAGATAAAAAGTTTGTCTTGGAAAATGTGAAAATTGTTTTACAGTCTGAACATTACTCTCTCTTTTTCCACCGTTACTTTGAAATTGGATTCAAAAAGACTGTTTCATTATTATTACCCAAGTAGGATTCTTAGACATTAATTAATTATAAAAAATCACTAACCAATTAATGGCCATGAATTGTCTTAAAATATTTTTTGGGAGAATTGTTTCATTAGTTATAATAGAGTATTATTGGTGGAAGGGATGCATGAAGAAGAAGATGATATAACTTGAAGCAATGAATTTGTTTGAAAGATTCAGACTTGAGAGTGGTTGAGAAATAGTGACTGAGGCTAGTCATCAGTCCATGTCAAAAAACTCCAATACAATTATACTGAATGCTCATTTCTTACAAACTTGTTGTTTGCTTACGTCCAAAGGGCTATTGAGATGCGGAAAAAGTTGTCGTCTGAGATGGATTAATTACCTAAGGCCTGACGTCAAGCGCGGCAATTTTTCACCAGAAGAAGAGCAAACCATCATCGACCTCCACAATTCCCTGGGAAACAAGTAGAAAATGCACTCTCTCCTTTATCTCACAATAAATTATTTATTAAATAATTAATTGATTGGATTGCTTGCGCAGGTGGTCAAGGATTGCGGCTAAGTTGCCTGGAAGAACAGATAATGAAATTAAGAATGTATGGCACACTCATTTGAAGAAAAGATTATGTACTACCATTTCCGATCTGAATCGCTCTAAGGATTCATCCACCGGTTCCTCTTCGTCTGGTTCCTGCGTTTCTTACGGAGACGTTAATCGGAAATCAGCCGGCATGGTGGAAGGTGATGGGAACAAGGGGGAATTATTGTCTCCGTGCAATTCAAATATTTCAACAACAAATGTTCAAAGTTTAATCGGCGGTGTCGAGGAGGAAGCGGAGCCTGAAAATCAGGAAGTCAAGGTTTCAGAGGGAGAGATTATTAATAATGAAAATCCGTCCGATAATGACATAGAATTTTGGAACTGGTTTGAATCGTTATCAAAGCCTATACCACCTACAGATGAACAAGAGGTGGAAGAAAGCGAGAGCCAAAAAATGATGGTCGGAGAAGAAGGAGGCGAGGAGTACAAGAATTGGTTGAAAAACTTGGAAAATGAACTCGGACTTGCTGATTTTGGCGGAGAAGATTCAGAGAATGATGATTCCAAGTTTAGGTCAGAAATGTGGCCCTCTCTGCCACCTTCTCATGGATTTGACATCTGAAGTCAACCGGAAAGACTTATGTTTGGAGCATGACATATACACTAACAGGATATAATATATGTATGGTATGAATTACAGTAAATGATGATTACCCTCTAGATTAAAAATTTGACTCCAAAATATTATTATTATTGGGTTGGTGAGATTCTCTACCAACCAACTAAGTTCATCTCAATTTTTTTTTTGACTTAAATCACCTGGATTTATCAAGTATCTCTTGTATATATTAGTGACTTATTTTATTTATCGTAAAATTTTTGGTATCAACGATTGAACCATGGAAACTATACATACTTTTTTTCTTGAATAACCCCAGACCATTATTCAAATGCATATTCCATTTTTGGCCGTGTATTTAAGTCATTAACCCTAGCTATGTTAGCTAAACCATGTGATGTGGCCTCACGACTACAGTAATCCAACATGGAATATAGTCCACACCCGTGCCCTTAACAATCAGATTCTCCAAATGCCCATGTGGTCTGGAATTACAAATCCATATCCCGCCTTTCCATCCATCCTTGCATTTAGGGTCTATTTGTTTCTAGTTGTATTATAGTTTTTCCCGTATTCTTATGGTATTCATACAAGAAAGTCATTGTACCTTGTGTCATGTGTCATGTGCTGCTGCATCCTCCTTGTATTACATGCTAAATTGTCTTTACAAAGCCTCTAGTTAAAATGGCCAACCTCATGAAGCTGTAGTTGAGGATGAGGTAGCAGTCTGATAAACTTCACATCTTTGAAAACCCATTAGGGTTGTAATGCCCCACCATTCGGACAAAGAGGATGAGTTATCTCCACCCACTTTATGTTTGCCGTAACAAGTCTTTTGAGCTGAAATATTTGGTTTCTACAACTTTATGTTTTTTTTTGCAAGCATTATTTATTCTATAAAAAATCCATTTAATTCCTTTTCCAGATCCTCCTTTCCAACCAAAAATGAGAAATATCTATCACACCCACCAGAATAGAATATAATTACTCTACTTCCTTTCCTCTTTTTGAAAGAAATCTATCTTTCTAACCATGAATTCCTTCCATTAAATTTGTTTCTTTCAACGTGATAGTATCACATAAGCCATTCCTCCATCTTGTATCTTATGGTTATTAGACATATATTTTAAAAAGAAAACCAACATCTTTTGATACTATGTGGTAAGGTTTGGCAAGTTGGACACATTCTAACTAAAATATAAAAATCACAAAATAAAATATCTTAGCTAATAACCAAAATTAACTAAAATGTTAAGACCACATTAATCAATAAATAGGCTAATAACTAATGAAAGAACTATTTATCTGATATATGTATATTGTTTGGGACCATTTACGACGCATGTGCTCTAAGCCTCTATAAAGTTATATATATGTATATATATTGTGGGTAGTGATTGGTGTTTATCTTCGGCCTCGAACTAGATATCCACTACTTGAATGAGCACGGTTTCCTGGGTGAGCCCAATTTTAAAGACTGAAATGGAGAAAATGGACTTTTAGTAATCAAAGGCCCAATAGTGATTAAATATATATATTTTTAATGATAAAATCCAAGGTAATGCGTTCTTTTATACACTAATGCCCCCTTGTATAGAACCAGTCGTCACGTTATTTTGAGCTCTTCATTCTTCTACAACTTCTTCGTTTTCAATTTCGCGCTTATAACAGATTTTTTTCTTCGTCTACCGAGGAAGGCGATGAACAGTTAACCCTTTTGATTTCAGTATTTTTTAATTTTTTTTTCCACCTAATGGCAGAAGTTGAAGAATGCAGTGGCAGTTTGAACTCCACAGTCGTGGACGGAAATGACTGGTCGACCACCCTGTTTTCGCAACTCAAAAGCTTGTCCGTTCAATTACTGGAGCTTCTTCAATGTCCCGAAAAAAACTCCCCTGCTCCTTCTCAACTTCTTCAGCTTCTCCGACAATCTCCTTCCAGTGCTCTTCAAGCATTATTTGAGTATGACTTTTCCTCTCTTCTATTGGATAGTTTGCTTGCCTGTTTGTTTACGTTTTTTCCTTTTTTTTGGCAAGGAATTAAAGTGAGTTCGGCGGTTTTTAGGAAAATATTTCAAAATATCTATATGCATCCGATGAAACGGTAGATATTACCTATCAGATTAAGAAAAACATAAAAAATACCATCCTTAAGATATGCATATGGTAGAAATGTTGCCTTTCATTAAATTCAGATGACCAAGTTCTTCTACTGTTTCTTTCTAATATACCACATATGTTGTATCTTGTTCTTTATTGGAGTTATTACAGAAATTTTTTTCGGGTAATTAATTGTAGTATCTGCATATATTAAACTGTAGTGTATATATATGATGACTAGGGCAGTTTGACAACTGTCATGCAAATTAGTTTTTATTTTTGTTTTTTTGGTTAGCCATTGCAAACTAACTTCTAGAACACATATATTGCTTGTATCTCCCTAAACTATGATCAGGTTGTAATTTCAAGAGAAGTTTAGATTCTTCTTTAAATTCATTGCATCCAAAATTGAAAAGTTGGGGAAGAGCACACCGTGTCCATTTATTTACTTATACACACACAAACACACATATAAATAAACATTTTAACCAATCTGCTTCTAATTTTTTTCCCTTCAGCTATGCACTGTTTCCTTTGCTGCTTCTGTTGGATGCAGCGGTAGAATCCAGATCGTTACCCAAACATGATGCCAAGGAGAGTTTTGTGCCTGGTCCTCCTGGAGTATCCCATAAAGTTAGTGATGTCGTGGCTGAAGGTGTATTGCATTGTTTGGAAGAACTTCTCCACAAGTGCCCATTGGGCTCTACTGATCAGGTTGTTTACTATAAGATATCACTTAGCAGAACATGTAGCTTCAGATATGGCTGTGTAGGATCTCTATTTGCTGTTTCATTTTTTTCAGCCTTTTTCTTAGGTTTTGAATAAGCAGATGAATATTTAGTAGCCCTTAGGTAGAATGTGATCAGACTATACTGATCAACAGCGAGAATATGCCTAATATCTCTTTTGTGTGGAAACCTTTACTTTTTATTATTACCTTCAGTTCCTAGCTATTTGAATGTGCTAATACATTGCCAGTGTTTTGCAGTTGGTGTACATTTTGAGGAAGTTGACTCATGGCGCTTTGCTTTCTCCACTGGAGGCCCCTGAAGAATTTCGTGAAGGAATAATAAGATGTTTCAGGGCACTATTGCTTTCACTGCATCCTTGTTCTGATGAGTTATGCTCATGCAAACAAGTCAAAGGTTGCCCTATGTTTCTATCCCAAGAGGATCAGCAATCTCCTCCTGCTATGGTCTCCAAGTATACTTTTGATCGACAGGAATGTCTACTGGCATTTCTCCAGTCCAAATCTGCTTCTGCTGCGGTCGGTCACTGGCTATCTCTACTACTGAAGGTTATTTCTGAACTTTCCTGTGGCTATAAATTGGTTGGAGTTTGGAACCCTGCTTAATTAGCTACCATTTGTACTTTTGTTCAAATACACATAATTTCCTGCTGATACCATCCTTGGATTTTGCATGAAGGCTGCTGAAGTTGAGGCAGCACGAGGACACCGTGGCAGTGCATCACTTCGTGTTGAAGCTTTTACTACACTCAGAGTTCTCATAGCTAAGGTGGTTGTTGTAGTTATTTTTAAAAATATTTAAGATTTTTTCATGATCCTGAAACATTTTGTTAGGTCTTGTTGGTCTATAAAATGCAGTTTAGATCACTGACTTAATGGTTGGGTAATATTCCTAGGGGTTGCATAGTTTTTATTGGATGCTTTGCTTTTTTTGTTCTTCGAGATGTTGATAGCTTCGTGTTGTCATATACCCATGGTATGTAGAATAGAGCTCATGAATAAGAGTTCTTGTTGTCATTGTTGTGTGGGCCTTGCCATGAAGTTAGGTCTGTGATTAATACACATTGTAGAATTTGAGTTCTAAGTTGTGTTTAAGGTTTTCCATTGAGTTCACTTCTAATAATGCCAATAAAGAGAATCATATGCTCTGGATTTTTCATGATCTCATGCAGGTTGGAAATACGGATGCATTAGCTTTCTTTTTACCAGGTGTTGTTAGTCACATTGGCAAAGTTCTCCATGTTTCAAAAACTATGATTAGTGGGGCAGCAGGAAGTACTCAAGCTTTAGATCAAGCAATTAGAGGTCTGGCGGAATTTCTGTCAATTGTTCTGAAGGATGACCATAATGTACCTGCTCCTAGTAAATCTGTGGATGATTTTCCCAGCCATCACTCAGGCAAGGAGAAGTCTCTTGTGTCCTTTCTGGATGAACTGCGTCACCTGCCTTCAAAGAATCAAGGTGGAGGTGAAACTGTAGTCAAAGATTCCAGTGATACTCTTCAGAAAGATATTCAAGTTTCTGACATCAAAGCAGAGAGAAGTATTGATCATGATGACATGACAGGAATCTTGCGAGTTAATCGCACAAATGATTGGATAGAAAATAGCTCGTTGCATATAAATAGACTTTTTTCTGCAACTTTTCCTTATGTAAGGTTTTCCTATTGCTTACGCTATATTTGGATTTCAGGATATTCTCATGTTTGCACCAAAGCTTTTATGTTGTATCCTACCTCTGTTTTGCAGCTTTGTGTTCATCCATCAGAAAAAGTGAGAGAAGGAACATTAGCAGCTATAGAGGCATTATTGTCCAATTGCAGTCACACTCTGAAGGACAGCAGATTGTTGCTTTTGGTTAGGCGCGACCCAAATTGAAACTTTCACCTAGTTTAACTTACCAAATAGGAGTACTATTGGTTTGATGATCCTCCCTGATAAAAAATGCAGGAATGTCTACTTATTCTAGTTTGTGATGATTCTCAAGAAGTGTCTTCAGTTGCCCAGACATTCTTTGGGCATATGTATTTATGCAATCATCGGATGCAAAGTGATATTACTATGATTTTTAGCAGGTATGTAGCTTGCTTACTTAGAACACTTTGAGTTAAGAAGGCATCGTTGTTGGAAAAAATAGTAATTACATGTTTGTAAATTTTATTCAGGCTTGTTGAAAAGCTTCCTCAAGTAGTCTTGGGAAATGAGGAGTCACTTGCTCTATCTCATGTGCGGAAATTACTTGCAGTAATTTATTTCTCCGGTCCGCAATTTGTGGTCGAATTTCTTTGTCAGTCTCCAGTACGTGGTGATACTTTGTCTTCCTCTCCTCGTATTTGTTCTTTTATAATTGTCTACTAGATGCCTAGCTGGAAGGAGCTAGCTTTGAATTCCCACGTGTATGCAGATTTAGTTGTTTTTTTCTATTGAAGAATAATGTTAATAAAGGAGGCAGAAAACACAATCCATCACCATAGACTTTCTCTTTAATATTTAAGCTATAGCCTATCTTTAAAGGAAACTTTTGAGGGAATTATATAGCTCAATTTCCTTCATGTTTATTATTACTCATTTCTACTTTGGAAGAACCTCCATAGCCTCTTATTTATTTTATTTTTTTGAAAAGTCTATACTAATGGCTTGATGATATTTTTAGATGACTGCTACTCAGTTCATGGATGCATTTGCCCTCTGCTTGGGTCAGAGCTCAGTGTTTGCTGGTTCACTTGACAAACTTCTTTTAGTAAGGCCATCAGGATATCTGCAGTCCATTGCAGAGATGAGAGGAATCACTTCTACTTCTTCTAAAGGTGCTGAGTATTTGGGATCCAAGAACAACAAAAACCAACACCCACCCAAAAATATGCAGGTGTATGAGCTGCCACAGATGCCACCTTGGTTTGTTTATGTTGGTAGCGAGAAGCTGTACCAGGCTCTTGCTGGGGTTCTCAGACTTGTTGGTTTAGCTTCATTTGCAGGTTATTTCTGTTTCTAGAGCTTTTCATATTCATTGTTATCATTTATAATCATAACTTGAAATATATACTTCTTTGTTTTGATTAGGCTCTGGAAATGAAGGATCCCTTTCTGTCGTTGTGGATATTCCTCTTGGTTACTTGAGGAAACTAATTTCTGATATCCGAGCCAAGGAATACAAACTGGAAAGCTGGGAGTCTTGGTATAATAGAACTGGCTCAGGACAGCTGGTTCGACATGCTAGTACTGCCGCATGCATACTGAATGAAATGATTTATGGTCTGTCAGATCGGTCCATTAGTACCATCGGAAGCAAGTTTCAAAGGGCTTGTTTAAAATGGCAAGATATTGAAGACCATGGTGCAAATGTCAATAATCAATCCAGCAAGCTGAAAAAACTCATGGAGGAGAAAACCTTTTGGAAAGTTTGTTGGGAGAATGGTCCAAGGAATTACTTAATTGATTGCATTGGGAGTATATTGCATGAATATCTTTCTCCTGAAATATGGAATCTTCCACTTGATAATACTGACCCTTTTCTCCAATTTAATGGTGGAGATGACGCACTAAGTCTGCATTTCTTCAAAGATAATGCTATGCTTTACCAGGAAATATATGCTATCCTAAACTACTACATTTTTTAATTTTTTAAAAAGTTCAAAGGGTGTGGGCAACCGTTTAATTACCTTAAGTCGACAATTTTAATGTTAACAAGTTGTTTTCCTTACAGGTTATTACTGAAGGAATTGGCATCTTCACTATGTGTCTTGGAAAAGATTTCTCTTCCTGTGGATTTCTTCACTCCTCTCTTTTTATGTTGCTTGAAAATCTAAGTTCCTCAAAATTTGATGTTAGAGCTGCATCTGATGCTGTCTTGCATATTATTGCTGCTACACTTGAGTATCAAACGGTAAGCAGTGCTATTGCATTTCTTGCCCTTTGATAAATTCTTGTTTGTTACATCTAGTATATTATGTTTACAGGTAGGCCACTTAGTCCTAGCAAATTCAGACTATGTAATTGATTCAATATGTCGACAACTACGCCATTTGGATCTTAACCCTCAAATGCCAAATGTTCTAGCTGTAATGCTCTCCTACATTGGAATAGGTCACAAGATATTGCCATTGTTGGAGGAACCAGTATGTATTTACCATTCAAGACTTAAGTTTGAGGCTGCAAACAAGATTCCTTGTTTTTAGTTTATTTTGATGGTTTCCTTCTTCTTTGCTATACATTTATTGATTCCTTTCTGAATTTATATTGCACCTTTTACAGATGCATGCTGTTTCCCAGGAACTTGAGGTTCTTGGCAGACACAAGCACCCAGAACTGACCATTCCATTCTTAAAGGTAATATTTTAACTCCTAATTCTGCTACATTAATATTAATTACTTTATAGCATCTGATGTGGTCTGAAGAGAAAATTGGGTAGAAATGTATATTCTCTCTCTCTCCCTTGCTTTTTAAATATATATGGAACCATTTCCTCTAATTTCCATCGTTCCTCATTGAACCTTTTAGGCAATAGCAGAAATAGCCAAATCATCAAAACAGGAGGCTTGTACTCTGCCAAGTCAGGCAGATTCTTTCCTCAAGGATGTCAAGCAAGATGTTTCTGATGTAGAGAAAAGACTAGGAACTGATTCATTTGCACCCTCTGAATGTGAAGCAGGAATGGAGTTAGCAGAATTGGGTAAGTATGCTGAAGCTTCACAATTGCCGATATGGATAGATGATGAGACAAGAAATTTTCTGTTGATTTCTTTGGAGATTGTACTTTGTTTGATTTCTTTGCTTGTGCTGGTGTCTGACTCCCAATGCTACTTATTATGGTACAAGTAGGGATGGATGCCTCTTCAAGTCACTCGGATATACAGGTAGATCACTGGGAATCAATTGTATACCAATTGAATGATTCCCGAAGATACAGGCAAACAGTTGGATCCATTGCAGGTTCTTGCATTACTGCTGCTACTCCAATTCTTGCTTCAAGTAAGCAAACTGCATGCTTGATAGCCCTTGACATAATTGAGGTATGTGCTGCCACTTTTGATAATTCCAAACTTTAGATATTGGCAATTATCAGGAGATACGCATGCTTTTTGAAGGAGATTGCTTTTGCATTTTGAGTACCCAAATACAATATATAATCTTGTAAAATATGAGTGCCACTAGATTAGTGGCGTGGAATAAGGGTATTGATTCAAAGATTCCACTGAAGTTAAGTTTCTTTTGCGGCATGTTTGGCTCATACAGTTTTGCCTTCATGGTCCTCTAACTGTTACTATTATAATATACATCATTGTACTTGGATTATTAAATCAAAGAATTCTTCTCTCTGAAATCCTGAAAAGCTCATGACTTTTTTAATGTTGAGTCTGTAAATTTCACCAAGTTAAGGGTGCTTCATTATTTCCAGGATGGCATCGTGGCCCTTGCCCAAGTAGAAGAAGCATACAAACATGAAAAAGAAACCAAACAGGCTCTTGAACACTTATTCAGCTTGTGTACTTTACCAAATCTTCAAGATGCTCTTGATGCAGCTCAGGATGAAAGTAGTGAGAACAGATTGCTCCCAGCAATGAATAAAATTTGGCCTTTGTTGGTTGCTTGTGTGCGAAATAGAAATCCAGTGGTGAGTTTTTTTTTTTTTTTTTTAAATTCTTTCTAGGCTCTTTCTCTTTTCTCGAATAAATAATTGAAGGGAGGCAATATTTTACATTGCCTCATTAATAATCACAGATCAGACATGCTTTATTACATGTTCATCACCATGATTATAGCTGGTCTAGAGATAGTCTGAAACATCTTGCTGTGTAGTATATTGGCTTTTCAATACCCAACCTTCAACCTTATGACTGTCTGCTATCTGTATGTTTGGGTCCCTTCACACTGAGACCTTGTTTATTTAGTATTGTGCAGATTTATTAAGGACATGTTCTGATTTTTAGGTATTTCTTTTGATAATTTTGATCAACATTTATATACCAAATTTGTTGGAATAGGATGATTCTCTTGGGCATTTCTTTTCCCTTTATTGTCAAAGGCACCCTATAAGATTTTCCATCCTTCTCCTAATATAGCCTTTTCCTGCTCCTCAATCCATTCCTAATTGCCACGTCCCTGCCTTTTATTCCATCATTTTCACCACATTACCAGTGTCTCTTGCATTGAACCAGTTGAAGGGTTTTAGTTGCTGCATTAATGCTGACAATAATAATCTCTGAGCAATTATACATTCCAGCATTCATGCCCTCGGTCTTAGAGCTAATGCAGGCCCTAGTTAAATGTATACCATTTTCCGCTTCTTTCCACATGCAAAATGTGAAAATTACATCATGATTACTGAATTTAACAGTTGTCTATATAGAATCACCATAAAAAGATGTCATATCCAAGCACCAAGCCTTTGTCATACATGCATAGTGCATGTGTATAAAATCTTCTTTCTGGGGTCAGGTTTCCAAGATATGGCTTTACATGAGTGAAAAATCATAGTGAGAATCCAGGTCACACTTCATCTACCCTTGCTTGGAGAAGTAGGGTATATATAAGGTGTATAAGATTTGGCAACAACAGCAAAGGACAAGTTAATATCAGCTGCTATTTGAAGTCTAGTCTTTGTTTCTAGATTTCATAGCATTACATTGCCAATTCACATGGTTGATTAATTGTGCCGAGAAGTTATCTTTTGTTTTGCATATTCTAGAAGTTAAAAAGTTTCTTCGACTTTATTTTCTCTGAATTTACTTGTCTGTTTCTATAGGTTGTTCGGAGATGTTCACATACAATTAGCAAACTGATTCAAATATGTGGTGGAGATTTCTTCTCTCGACGCTTCCATGGTGATGGACTGCATTTTTGGAAATTGCTTAGCACATCACCTTTTCAGAGAAAGCCTGTCTCAAAAGAAGAAAGAGCCCCACTACAGCTTCCATACAGAAGCAGCAGCTCAACAGCATCAGAAGATGAAGTAGCTGAGCTATCCAATCAAAAAGTCCAGGCAGCATTGCTGAACATGATTGCTGATATAGCTCAGAACAAGAGGAGCGCTTCAGCTTTAGAATTAGTTCTGAAGAAGGTGAGTGGGGTGGTTGTAGGTATAGCTTGCAGTGGTGTTACAGGTCTTCGTGATGCGGCTACAAAGGCCCTACTTGGACTTTCTTCAATAGACCCTGATCTCATTTGGCTTCTTTTAGCTGATGTGTATTTTACACTGAAGAGAAAAGATGTGCCTTCACCACCAGCAGAAGAACTTCCAGAAATTTCTGAGATTTTTCCTCCACCCTCATCTTCTAAAGGATACCTTTATGCTGCCTATGGGGGACAGAGTTATGGGTTTGAGATTGATGTCTCTGCTGTGGAACAGGTGTTTAAAACAATAGATTCCAAATCTTTCACTTAAGAGATGTACATTTTGTAGAGGTATTAGATAGAGGTATACAAATTATTGAGTAATGATTACTGGTGTATTAGTTTGGACAGTAAGGAGAAGACTGAAATTGGACAGTAAATGCAGGATAATGTACATTAGGCAGGCAGGGTTAGCTGTTAGGACTTAGAAAAGAGCAAGGGAGCTGTTCTTGCACACCCCTGGAATTGGATCCAAAATCGTGTACAGATAAGGAAATCTTTATGACTGCAAAAACTTGTGTAATGTAATTATTTGCTACAAAAGATCAAAGTTTATGAAAGTAATTATTTTGAAACAATTCTTTAGAAATGTCACTCAAGCTGGGAAAGTCTTGAAAAATGAATGCTTTAGACTATACTTCTTTTTTTTTTTCAATTATAAGCTATAACAAATAATATTAAAAAACAAAATAAAAATGGAAGAAATATAATTTAGTAGAATCATTATATTTCAAAAATTTTATTTTGTTTTTTAATATTATTTGTTATAGCTTATTAATTATTCTTATTAAACAATAATAATAATATTCTTAACTTTCCGAAGATTTATATCTAATTCAAACGGTGTAAAATCCCCATAATCAAATCAAATTAGGGACACGAGAGAGGAGGAAGGAGGAGACCAAAAAGGTTTGATCTGAAGACAAGGGAGTTGGGAGGGGCTCCAATGGGTAAAGAGAAAGAGAGGAAGAGAAAGGCGGAGGATGAGAAGAGGCGTGATCCAGACCAGGTGAAGTTGAAGAAGAAGAAGACGAAGAGAACTTCTCCGTCCTCTTCTCCTGAGCTCCCAGGTACTCTCTCTTTCTCTCTATCACCTCTGTTTCTCTCTTTTTCGCTCTTTAATTGTACTTGAAACAATTCGTTCAGATGAAGCAAAAAGGAGACGGCATCGCTCTGAAACATCAGCTGATGTAACCAGGAGGGAGAAGAGAGACAAGTCCAAGAGTAAGAGTCGCAGGGACAAGTCCAAGAGCAAAGGTAATTTTGTTTACTTCTACGCTTGACTTTTTGAAATTATTCTTTAGCTCGCATTTCCCCCCTAACTTTGTTCAGTGATTTCAATGGCTCATGTTTTGCCAAAGTCTGCTTCTTTAGGTGTTTTTGAAGTGGTAGTCATTCAGTGGTGGATGAAGATATCATCATTCAATTTCTAGGTTATGAAAATTGCAATATGAATATATTTTTAACTTCCTTTGAGTAGGAACATATTGTAGCATAAGCCAATGTGTTTGTCTTCGTCAAATTGTTACTAATCAAAAAGCTTAAGCTGATAGATAACAGTGATTGAACTTACACAATTTATACAACCTCCTTTAATGTGTGGTATTGAATACAAACTTTCAATAACAAGCACATCATGTGGATAACGAGAGCTTAAGCTTATAAAGGAATGTTGAATTTATATATCTAATAATGTTTTTTTTTTTTTTTTCTAAAGAATCTTAATCTTATTCTCTGACTGTTCTGGATCTAGAGAAGAAGTCAGGAGAAAAGGATGGTAGCAAAAGACACAAGGGTGGCAAACATTCAGTAAGTTTTTATTGCTTGTTTTGATTTTATCTACTTCCTGATTATCCAGGAGTGTCTTCTAGGTTATATATTCCTCAAGCTAGTAGCTAATGATTGTTAGACATGTCCTTGACGAGACTATGTCTTCTTCTCTTTCTGGTGTTTAATCTTGGATTGGAAATTGTATATAATTAACATCTCTGAACTGCCATTGATTATGCTGACTCATCAACTGATAGACATTCTGCAGCATGGTTTTCTTATGAACGTGCTCTAACATCTTCAACTGAGATCTGATTGTCCTTTTCCCTACCAGCAATTGTTTGAAAATATTACTAGTAATAAAGGCTAGTGGTTAGCTTTTCAAGTTATGGTACTTAAAATGTACCCAATATCTACCAATATTCACATTACCAAGTGGAATAGATTTAACAAAAAGGGATAACTCATCAAGAATTGTAGAGCCTGTCTTGAATTTGATCTTTTCATTTTTATTAGTTTTTCCTTTGAAAATTCAGTAATGATGTCTTATATGTGCATGATTGCGGAAGTGAGTTGAGTCATGGCCCTTACATAATCTGCTATTCTCATTAAGAAATTCGCATTAGGATACTACTCTCTGGTGCCTTTGCAGTATTAGTCCCACCGTTATGTTTGAGTGCTAAAGCAGTAGCCATTAGATAAATGTTCAACATGCCTGGATGTTTCTTTAGCTGTGCTATTACCTGCTGCTTTCTTACAATTTTTGTCCCTTATCTCAGAAATCAGAGATCCAAGAAATTTCGGGCACTGATTATTTCTCCAAGAATAATGAGTTTGCTACCTGGCTAAAGGAAGAGAAAAGATTATTTTTCTCAGATCTTTCATCAGAATCAGCTAGAGATCTATTTTCAGAGTTTGTTGCAGAATGGAATGATTGTAAGCTTGAATCCCGATATTATGAAGGTATTGCAACCGGTCCAAGGACATCCCATAAGTGGAACATTAGAGTTTAGTGTTGAGTCAGACGATGAATATTTTGGTGAAATCGAGTTGACAGGACTAGCATTTTTTCCTTTTAATCAAAATGTGACCACATAAGCACAACTGGTGTCTGAATATTGAGTGACCACTTAAAAAATTTCTAATGCCTCAATGTGTTCTGATTAACTGTTAAAAGAGTGTATTAATAGAATAAAATTGGCAGATACGTTAACACCTACAATCTATCAACTACTTCCTTCACGGTTTCTTCCTGGACTTTCTCTTTTTCCCCTTCCTCGGACCCGAGTAGTCTTCCTCCTTATTACCATCTCCTATCCTTCCATTCTTCTTTGCTCCCATTTCTTTCATTTTCTGGATGAGAGCGAAACATATTATTTTCGACAAAGCACATCAAAGTCTCAAACCATAAAGAAATAATAATTTTGGAGCGACATTTTACCATTTGAGCTATTTTTTTAGACTCTGCAACTCTCTCCGACAATAAAAGAACTTCTTCTTGCTGAGCTGAGTATTCAGGTAATTTCTTATCTGAAATGAAAATGATTCAATCCATAAGGGCCAAAATTTGTGTAACATGTAATCACACATTGGAAGATCTACCTACCAATTAGCTTCTCTATCTGCGTATACCATTCCAGTTCATATTGGTTCACCAGAGAAATTGCAACCCCTGACCGCCCTGCCCTAGCAGTTCTTCCAACTCTATGTATGTAGTCCTGCAAACAACTCCTAAAATGATGAGTCCAATGGTTTTCATCATCATACATATAAGATCAAACTGTAAGATATTACAAAATAGGATAGCTATACTAGCAGATATCTTGCAACTAGTGCCTGGTTCAAAAACAATTTCCCTCGTCCCCCAACATAAAAAAGGGAAAAGAATTTAGACCTAGAAGCTACAAGGGGAAGAAGGAAAGAAGCTTGACCTTTGAGTTTGTGGGAATATCATAATTGATAACCATATCAACAGAAGGGATATCTAGCCCTCTACTGACAACATCGGTGCAGACCAGCACATTACACTCTCCGGACTTAAATTTGGTTAAAGCACCAAGTCTTTTGTCCTGTCCATAGACAAAAAGGAGGATACCACATTTACAACACATGAATTAGATAAAGAGTATCCAAAAATAGCGCAGAATATGGAGCCCGTACCTGAGTCATATGCCCACTAATGGGGATAGCCCTTAAACCAAGGTTTCGAAGCATCAAAGACAGAAGACTAGTAGCATCACATGTACGTGTGAAGACCATTGACGTGCTTTCAGACATCGTAGTTAAAATATATACAAGATAGCAATCCTGTAAAATTTGATTTCCAAATAGACCAAAAAAAAAAAAAAAAAAACAGTGAGACACAAAATATGGAGCAGAGTTTAAACACCAACAAATTTCAGTCAGGAAGCAAGATCTTATGTACTCAAACCAAAAGAAACAGCAGATAAATAATACAGGAATTCTTAGTCATTCACTTTTCTAAGTTGGAAAGCTAATCACCTAAATTTTGTATGAAACTTTAGCACAAAAAAAAAAAAAAAAAAAAAAAAGGAGAATTTTTTCCCAAGAAAAAATCAAAATCTTCATTTATCATAAACTAGATTTACTAAGATGACTTGCAGAAGATAAATTGGATAAGGCTTGCAACAAAATAATAGATGTAATAGCCAAGAGACCCATATCAATCCTCACCTTTTAAAGTCAAATAATCATGGTTAAAGACCAAATTCAAATATCCTAACACCAAACACCAGGTACACCACACTTTAACAGTCATCTTGATTTTCAATAAAACACACACACAAAAAAAAAGGCAGACACTGTGGAAAAGAAGAAAAAACCTTATATTTTGCAGGAATAAAACAATACTGTTGCTTCAACGTATCAACAGTGGAGTACTTGGATGCAGCTTCAATCTATACAAAAGAATAGAAAATATTAGAACCATATAGAAAAAACAACAGCTAAAGATGATCAGGCAATGGCCACTTTACTTTGACAGGGTTCCTCAAGCATGCCCTCTGGAGCTTTTTGACCTGGAAGTGAAAAAGGGATTATTATTTTTTATAGTAGGAAACATAATCTTATGGTCTACTTCTGCACTAAAGTTAGAAACCAATAAAAGGTTTTAGTCATGACAAGAAGCTTTAAAGAATAGATATATGATATGAAAGCATAGGATAAAAATGTAAGATAAGAAACACCAACAGAAGCATATTTTTGCAACTAGACTTGTCAACAATGAAAGTTAACCGAAGCAAGTCAATAACATTAGGTACGACTCAGATGTAGGAACTTGTTGCTTGATCACTTTGTAATGGACTAAAGCACAAAAAACCAAATAGAGCATCTGGCCACATAGATTTTGGATTTGGAACATTGAAAAACCAACGGAACATGAAATTCATGTATCTACCTTTTTGGTCATTGTAGCAGAAAATAAGTATGTCTTTCTCTCCCGAGGAATAGCATTCAAAATTTCATCAAGCGCCTTCTCAAAATCTTCATTTAGTAATCTATCTGCCTCATCCAATACCTGCACAGATATCGTTATTTGGGTTAGGGGATGCCAAACCTCCAACAAAACATATAAATGCAGCTAAACATTCCGACCACACTTTCCACAATACTCCTTCATTTCCAGGTGCTTTTGATATTTATGTGTTGGCATATTCTATACTGCTACATGGAAAAGAACTACAATTTTCTATTTCTTACCAAATATTTTAACATGCGAAGAGAGAAGCCTTTAGTATTTGAAAGATGATCAAGTAGGCGACCAGGGGTTGCCACCTACATAATGAAGTTGCAGAATAAATATATTAGATAAGTACTTGAAAAGATGAATCAAGTGAAGATTTACCTGAAACCTCTCTCCCAAAGGGGAAAAGAAAAAAGAGCAAAAAAATATAATGAATATTAAAACTTACTACAATATGTGGCCGCTTTGCGAGCATGATGCTCTGTTGTGTATGATCTAGCCCTCCAAAAATCTGAAAATGGTTGAATTACTGAAATTAGTTAACTGATGCTAAAAAACTAGACACCCACATTCTTGGAACCTTAAGCTTTGCATTATGTTGGAAAACACTGTCACTTATTATTAGTAGTTTATAGTATACATGAATCCAAAAAGGTTAAAACTTTATAGAAAAAGATGCAATGCTAAAGCTCATCAAATAGTCAAAAGACAGCTCACCGCTGCACAGTTGACACCAATGGCTGATCCTAAAGCTTCAAACTGCTGAGATATTTGTAATGCAAGTTCTCTGCAAAACAGGCAAAGACAACAGGAGACAGATATCTAAGTCCTTTTAACACTTCATGTTCAGATAAAACATATACATTAGACAGATTACAAACCGGGTTGGGGAGAGTACACAGGCGAAGAATGCTTGTGGAGCTTCTATTAGTGCCTGCAGAATTGGAATTGCAAAAGCTCCAGTTTTACCCGAACCTGTTTGGGCAAGCCCAATAAGGTCTTTTCCTACACCAAGAATTTCATATAGTTCAATATCCATCTCAGACTAACCATTTGCAATAAATAGAAGAGCCAAACTTCATCCAGATTTGAAGAATGAAACCTTTAAATCTTTCCTAACTACTAAATCAAAAGAATAATAATAATAATAAATTTAGAAGAAAATAAAAATAACATCTTGAATTCAAGAAAACAGACCTTCAAGGGCATGAGGGATAGCTTCAATTTGTATCTTAGTAGGAACTTTCCATCCCAAGTTATCACAAGCTTCCACCAATTGGTCACACACTCCTAAATCTTTGAACGACACCTTTTCTTCATTCTCGTCTCCCATTATTATCTATACTAAACAAATTAAATTATAAAACAAAGAACACTAATGTTCGAGAAAGACAACAAAAGCTGCAAACCCAAATTCTGCTGATATCAAACTCACTCAAGTTCAGTGCCACAATCTAAATGCTTTATGCTGCAGGACGATACATTTCAACGGAAAACAGAAATTGGCGGAATTAAGGCTGCCGGCAGGGTGGCAGTATGATGTGATGTGCTTATATACGAATTTGGAAGAGCAGGATAAATACGTTATTTGGGTCTCGCAACGTTGTTAATATTTTTTTAGAATTTATGACCTAGCCCAAATAAACTTGAAAATCCTTATGTTTTCCCCGGCCCATTTATGCTTTAAAAAAAAGAAAAAGAAAAAGAAAAAGGAAAGCAAATTACTCTCTCAAAATAAGGGAAAAAAAAAATTAAAACTAATTAATTCTTTACTGGGATTTGCATATATTTATGGTTTTATTGTGTTTGTGTGCTGAGTTATATTCCGTGACAAAAAGCTGCTTCCTTTTTTGTTCTTTCCTTTTCAGGGAAATTCTTTTATTTTCTTTATGAAATTATTGTTAGTACAATAAGTATAAAAAATGGTTTATGATTTAATACCAATAGGCTGGATAATAATAATAATAATAAATTTTGGAGCATTCTCTTTTTTTTCTTTTTTTCCTTTTTTTCCTTTTTTTTTTTTAATTAAAAATGCAAAATGCAACAGCTATGAAATCCCACCGCTAACTACCCGAGAGATCGTTATGGGCCTTCGCGCGGGAGAAGAATAGCATTGATATTATTATGAAGGTTATGGGTTCGGGCTATTGAAAATGAAAAAATACCTACAAATTATATATATATATATAATTATATATATATATATATATATATATATGTATTATTAAAAAAAGAAGAAAGCTGTATCTTTTTTCTTTCCTGAAAATTTGCTAAGAATAAATTCTGCTGAGGTTCTCGTTTTATCTGAAGCCTCAGCTGACACAGTAGCTACCCTCTTGATCCAAATTCACTTTTGAGAATTCAAAGGGTTTAATCTGTTCCTGTTTAATTCATCAAACCTCGAGATTAGTTGGTGAGGGGAAAAGAGAAGAAAAAAGACAATTTTGATGGTCCCTTGTGCTGTCTGATTCAAATGGCGTCAGCCGTTTTCTCCAAAGCTCTCTTTTCCCAGCGTTTCTTCCTTCGTCAAGCCTCATCTTCTTTATCTGTAAAGCGCCAGTTATTCCCATCCTCCTTTACAGTAAGTATTCCGAGTCCTAAAGTTGAGATCTTTGATAATGTTAAAGATTCTGGGGTTTGTGGTTTCTCCCCTCCTCCCTCCTATATGCGTTGGTTACTCTTTCCTGAGAGTTTTTGTACATTTTGGATTACTTGCCCTATTGTATTGTCTATTTTTTTTTTTTGCTGGGGATGTTGAATTTCTCTTGATTAAATATTTTCTACGAATCTTGCTGTTTCGCAATTCTGATTAGGCGGAGTTATGTTAAGTATACAAATTCAACCCTCCCCCAATGACTATAAAATTTAGATTATCTCTTTCTGAAACAAATTGTCCCCTCTAAGTCGAGAAAATTGTTTGCTTTCTTGTTCTACATTGACTAAGATGAAAAGAAAAAAAAAGGAAAAAAAAAAAAAAGGAAAAAGAAAACACTCGTAATTTAGTCGAAATTCTTTTTCAACCTCCTAAAAAGTTGATTATATTATGCTCTTACTATTGGTGAACTATATAATCTGTTTACTTTTCTATCATCAAAGATCCATTATTGTCATTACTTTGCACGTGCTTTCAGTTCAGAACTAAAATTGGTGCATATGTTCTTTATTTTTGAACGCTTTAATTTTTGTTGTTCAGAGTCGTTGATAATTACTTGGTCTTGATGCATGAGCTTCATGACAAGAATATTGCTTTCTCTATTACTCACAGGAGAGATCCTTTTCTTCAAGGATTGGTTCATCAGCTCAGTCAATTAGGACTTCAACTAGAGTTTTTTTTAGGATGGCTTCATCAATTGCTACACCACAAGCTTCATTCTCTACATTCTCTGTCCCAATATCAGAGCCTGTTGTTTCGGTTGATTGGCTCCATGAAAATCTCCGAGTGCCTGATATGAAGGTGTGCTGTTTTCCTCTTTCTTTTTTAACCACTTTCTCTTATTGTTTTATTTTACTATAGACTTTATCTTTTGGAGCCTTATGTTGTTTAACTGGTTTAGTAGCAAATTGAAGAATACACTCATAAATTATAGGAAGAATTTTCATTATCTGACCAATGTGGATAGACAGCATGAGAGAAAATGAATCTTTAATTTATGAGTTTGTTCTTAAAGGTAATATTTGCTCTAAAATGAATAATTTCAGGCTTTCTAACATTTTATCTCATAAGAGTTGTAGTTATTGGGTTTCTAATTATGTCCTTGTTTCAGGTCTTGGATGCATCCTGGTACATGCCAGATGAACAGAGGAACCCTCTTCAGGAATATCAGGTGCTGAAAATGCTGCACCAGTATATCTGATTGGATTAACATTTACTTGGACACATACAAAAAGATGCTACTTTCAATTTTAATTTTCTTACGTTTTGATGATTATGACCTGAAATGTCTCTTTTAAGTGTTTGGTTTTACATTTTTAGCTCAGTATGTTAATAATCTGTAATTTTAAGTAATACTTTTTTATCAGGTTGCACACATTCCTGGAGCACTTTTCTTTGATGTAGATGGTATATCCGATCGAACCACAAAGGTAAGATGTTCTGACCTTTCCTTCTACTGTCCTCCTAATTAAGCTAATACTCTAATCAATATTTCACCATTTATGTAGGTCTTCATTGTTGTAATATCTCAATATTCTTGTATTTATTTTTTAGAGTTTCATATCAAATGTTGAAAGCAGCAAATATTTGCAAGATATTTTCTCCCTAATCCCCCATATTTTCATATTTAAAAGCTTTTCAAGAATTGGCACTCTCTTCTTGTTTTCAATCTTAATTTCAATATGTGATGTAAGCAACTCTTCACTGTTATCAGTTGCCACATATGTTGCCATCAGAGGAAGCATTTGCTGCTGCTGTTTCAGCGCTTGGTATTGAAAATAAAGATGGTGTTGTTGTGTATGATGGAAAAGGAATATTCAGCGCAGCTCGTGTTTGGTGGTAAGCTCTTTGATTATCCTTATCCCTTCATAGAGTTAATGAAGCATTCTTCTTGGATCGTCATTTCTGCACTTAGGTAACTTATTTCCTTATTGATGTTGCACAGGATGTTTAGGGTTTTTGGTCATGATAAAGTTTGGGTTTTAGATGGTGGCTTGCCAAAATGGCGTGCTTTAGGATATGACGTTGAATCAAGTGCTTCTGGTGATGCTATCTTGAAGGCTAGTGCTGCCAGTGAGGCAATAGAGAAAGTATATCAGGGTCATAAGGTAAGTGCCTCTGTTATTTATTCAAGTTATATTTGATTCTAATTATTTCCAAACTGTTCCCTCTCCCCATCTCGTTTTTTATTCCCCCTTTTTCTCTCTCTCCAATTGATTGTTAGTGGATAAGTCAAAGTTGGCTATCCTTTCTTCCTATGAAATTGATTTATCTTTTCTCAATAGTCACCCACAGCTGTTCTGTGTTTGCAGGTTGGGCCAGTTACATTTGAAACAAAATTTCAGCCCCATCTAGTGTGGTCACTTGATCAGGTTAGTCTCATTCAAGTTTTGCATAAAGCATTTTATTGGCTTTCTTTGGTGCAACTTTCTGAAAGATCCGTGAGTTATGATCATCTCATTTGAGGTCGTCTTATTTTCTAAACTATTTTGCTCATCATAAATAATAGCTTTACTTAGGTACATATCTAATGCAGGAACTCATCTAGGTGTTGAGCAGTGTGTTTCAATACTTAAGTAATAGGAAAGAGGAGAAAGGTGTCATAAAATCTCAGATTCATTGGTTCAATGCTAGATAGATTTTCTATGTTGTGACCCTTTGAGAACTTATAAAGATAATGTAATATGTATCTACAAAAAGAGAAAATGAGGTGGCACCTGTGTAGTAGCTGGTTTTAGAAAAGGAATTATGTCAAATTTTAAATCTTCAGTGCATTCTCCTTTCTCTGTTTCAAGGAGTAACACTCTCAATTTTCAGGTTAACAAGAACATTGAGGGAAAAACACATGAACATATAGACGCTCGTTCGAAAGCTAGGTATCTTTCATCGTCAATTTTGCCTTGATCTCTATTTTAAATTTTGTCACTGTCCACAGCTATGAAGACGGTGTGGCTGTTATATTCTCTGTGAATGGTGATATTGATCTCTCTGGATTCATGGTTTAGCCTGCCTTTTCATCATAGAACATGTACAGAGTTTTAATTTTCGATTGTATTCTAGATTTGATGGGGTAGCTCCAGAACCTCGAAAAGGAATAAGAGGTGGTCATGTACCAGGGAGCAAATGTGTCCCATTTCCCCAGGTAATTTGGCTTTTCAAAATCAACATCCATACCACCAACACACAGTTATGAGGCCTTGGTCTGGGCTTGCGTTTGTTGTCTGTATTCCTGTGGCTCTCAGTCTCCAAGTTGATGGCATTTTCTGATTCCTTTGCAGATGTTGGATAGTTCACAGACACTCTTATCTGCCGATGAGCTGAAGAAAAAATTTGAGCAAGAGGGTAATACTTAGTGTTTGCTTGTTTGCCTGTTCATCTTCAAGTCCAACTTAAATGCAGCATAACTGTACACATGCTATATAGATATGAATAGAAAAGAAATATATAACCCATTAGGAGGCTGTCATACATTTTCCATGAGTGAAAATATTAGTGATTATTGATTCATTACTCCCATGAGTGAATAGCAGCTATCTGCTGAATTGGGAGTTATTTCAATTGTTAACTACATACCATCGTTTCAGGTATCTCACTGGACAGCCCAATTATAACTTCATGTGGAACTGGTGTAACTGCTTGTATTCTTGCGTTGGTATCTCTCACCTTCTCTCTCTCTCTCTTGTGCGCGTGCACACTAATGATTCTTACACTTGCAAAAGCTTGTATCTTTTTGGAGATAGTAGTATAGTATGGTCCTTGTGAAGTGGGAATAGTTGAATTTAATCTTGTTGGTTATCTTCAGGGCCTCCATCGACTTGGGAAGACTGATGTTCCAGTCTACGATGGATCATGGACAGAATGGGGAGCACATCCAGACACACCTGTCGTAACTTCTGAGCAATAGTTTGAATACAAAAAAAGTTTTATGCAAATCCAAGAAACACACTTATCTTGTAGTTTAAAAGAAATGATGATGTTGAAGTCAAAGCTAAGTAGCTGAGATTTTCCCAATTTCATGTATTTGCAAACATTGAGAGCCACTAAAACCATAAATTCCAATTTCTTGTTTCTTTCCTGGTTTATATATACCACCCACTATTTGGCCTCTTCTATATTTATATTGCTCCGAAAGAGGACTTGTAAATTGTCTAGTGAGCTTTTGTGTGTCATTGTTGCGGTTGATCATTATAAGTTTCCATGCATGGTTCCCATTTTTTGGGTTAAAAGAAGCACCAAATATTTATATTAAAGCAGAAAAGAAGGCCACTGATCCTAACATAAAGGACGAAGCTTTTTTCTTCTCTTTTTCTTTCTTTTTCTTTGGGCGACATAGAATTCGTTTTCTATTTATATGGCAAAATTCGTGGCGTTCTTGCAAAATTATGTCCTGCCTATCAATTTGTATATTTTTAGAAAGAGAACAGGAATACCAAGGACAGGAGGAATCATAGGAGGAATCCAAGGATAGGAGTAAACATAGGAGGAAACCAAGCTACTAAAAAGAGTGGTTTGCATTGTACCTCGGTATCGTATCTGAAACCATTTTTCATCTTCTTCCTTTCCTCACTGAATTAAGGATTTTTTTTTTTTTTCCCCAACAAAAGTTAGTAATCTATCTTTTAAACTGTAGTTAAAGTCGAGAAATTTAAGAATGGTGGTCGAGGCAGTTGAGGCAAAAGCAGAACAAACCATCAGCACTGCCCAAGTTGAGGATGATGTACAAGGAAATGCAGCCTCTAAGCAAGAAAAAAGTGCTGCGATCCCAAACGAAGAAACTGATACAAAGAATGGAGCTGATCAAACAACAGCAGATAAGGGCAATGCAGATGATGGAGGTCAGGTGGTTTCCACCCAAGAGAAGAAGGACGGTGCGGATAAGAGTGGGGAGGCTTCCCCTTCTTATTCAGGTGATGAAAAAGGAGAATCTCCAGAGGAAAATGGTCTAACACGTTACGAGATGAGGTCACTGATAGAATTTAAGTCGAGATTACACGAAGCCCTTTTGATGCGCAATTTGTTCGAGAAGAAGAAAGAACCAGAAGCCGATCACGAGAAGGAGAAGGAGAAGGAGAAGGAGAAGGAAAAGGAAAAGGAAAAGGAAATATCCAGCGAACAAGAATCTAGTAAGGGTACTAAGGAGGATAATAAGGATGACGGGGACAAGCAATCACCTGAAGACAAAGGGAAAGCAAAAATGGTAGAAGAATCAAATCTGATGGTGGTTGATGAGAATTGGAAACTATGGGGAGTACCATTATCGCACTGCAAAGGAGATGCAGCCACGGACACTATACTTGTGAAATTCTTGAGGGCTAGAGAGTTTAAGGTCAACGATGCCCTGGAGATGTTGAAGAACACCTTGAAATGGAGGATCCAAAACAACATTGATTCAATTCTTGAAGAAGATTTAGGTAGTGAATATGATGGTATGGCTTACGTGAGTGGAGTGGACAGGGAAGGCCACCCCATCTGTTTCAACTTGTACGGAGTATTTGGTGATGAAGAGTTCTACAACAGGACGTTTGGGACGCCGGAGAGCATAGAGAAATTCTTGAGGTGGAGGGTGCGTTTGATGGAGAAGGAAATTCAGAATCTTGATTTCAAGCCTGGTGGTATATCCTCATTGCTGCAAATTAATGATCTCAAAGACACACCTGGCCCTGCTAGGAAGGATATCCGTCTTGCCACAAAAAATGCTGTGTCGCTTCTTGAGAACAATTACCCCGAATTCGTCACCAGAAATGTAATCAATCATCTTTTTTCTTCACTAGAGTTGTGAAGGAATAATGCCCAATCTTTTCTATAATTTTGCTCTCTGTTTTTCTTTTGGGCAGGTGTTCATCAATGTCCCATTCTGGTATTACGCCTTCAATGCAATCTTATCTCCTTTCTTGACGCAAAGACCAAAGAGCAAATTGGACTTCGCTCGTCCAACTAGAGTCACGGATACACTCCTCAAGTAACTTCCTTTCCAATCCTATATTCCTGCTCTTTTTGTGTTTTTTTTTTTTTTTTTTTTTTTTTGGTACGGGAGTATGTTCTGTTTCTGATGGCGTTTTCCTGCAGATACATTGCTGCAGAGCATATCCCAGTCAAGTATGGAGGACTTCAGCGAGAGAATGATCCTGATTTCTCCACTAAAGATGAAGCTTCTGAGGTTTCCCTCAAGAACGGAGGGACTGAAACCATTGAGATTCAAGCACCAAAGGTAAATAAACAAACATTATAGCAGATTAGCAATTGGCCTCCCTTACTCTGTCATCTCTATTCTTACTTTTCTCTTCTTTTTGGGTCCTTCCTAACAAGGTTGGCAGCACTTTGATTTGGGACCTAACAGTCACGGGTTGGGAGGTTAATTACAAAGAGGAATTCGTTCCTACAGACGAGAGCTCTTACGCCCTAATAGTCAAGAGACAAAAGTGGATGGGATGGCAGGAAGAACCAGTTCGTAACACTTTCAAAAACAAAGAACCGGGGAAGGTTGTGATTACGGTTGAGAATGGAATGTTTAAGAAGAAGAGAATTCTTTACCGATACAAGATTAAGGAAAGCAGCTCTTCTAATGTTTAAGATTTCTTGAACGCAGAAAGATGCAGGGAATTCTTTTTCTTCTATCCAAATTCCAACTTTTGTTTCAAAATTAATAGAATAGATATTCTTGTAGCATTTTATGCTCTGTTTTTAAGTACTTTCAGCTTAGCACAAACCAAAACTGCAGGCTGCAGTACTCAATAAAATTACACTAGATCTTAGCAGAGTAATCATTAGCGTTTTGTTTTTTCAATGATGGATAAACATGTTATTCATAGAAATGTAATCAAGTTACAGCGATATTAAATGAATTTCAAGGAGAATTTATGTGTTCTTTTACCTTCTATGTAAAATGACCACTACTGGAGCTAACGGGCGATTTAACATTTCAAGTTTGCTGCAGACCCAATCCTCCACTGGTAACTTGGAAGCAAAAGCTTGGACTGTGTCAAACTCTTCCCTAAAATGCAAACGCAACCAGATTCAAACAAAAAGATCTGGCATTCTGATATAAACTTAAATAATAAAGGGGGATGGGGGAGAGAGCAGCAAGCAACTGGTTACCGTCCGCCCTGATGACCCACATAAACCACTGCAGTGATGAGGCCTCCTGGTGCAAGTATTCTCTTGGCAGCCTCTAATGCAAGTAATGTGGTGTTGGACCTAGTAATGATACATTTCTCACCTCCTGGAAGGTATCCCAAGTTGAATGCAACTAACCTAGATCAATCACGAATATGGTTAGGCTCATCAGGTTCTATCTACATTCATCATTCTCATATTTGAGTCAAAGTAGGTAATACCTCACATCAACACCACTAGGTACAACTTCATCCATTTTGCTATGACACATTAGGAATAGCTCTACACGTTCTTTCTGCACAGCCAAATAAGATTCTGAATCAGAATTACATCAAACAAGACATTCAAGTTAGGAAAATTCTACACATCATCAAAATGGCTGCTATTTTGGAAGTAATCTAAACCTGATCGTGAGGCACACAAACTAAAAAGAACTTTTAACAAAGAAAGCAAAAAATTGAATCTTTCTCAATTGAGCCTCACGTATTTGAATAAGATCATGAATATCATCAAGATTTCAAAGCCTGAAATAAATCAAGGTTTCTATTACCTCAACTGGACTAAGAGACTGACTCAGTAAAACTGAAGTACTTTCCAAAGCAACTTTTTGTATATCCATTGCATAAACGCAGCCTCCTCCGCCTGTTTCATCAGCTACCATTCTCAGGAGTGCTAAGGTATCATGACCATTCCCACAAGTAGCATCAATTACCACGTCTCCTTTTCGGAGAACATGCTTCCATAATCTAAAAGAAAAGAGAAAGTGAGAAAAAAAGACCTATCTTTAAGACAAAAAACTCTGAGATCGGGCATTCAGAAAACACAAGATGTAACTGAGCAAAAGCAATTTGACAATTCAGGAGGCGTAGGGAAATGATAAAAAGAAAGACGATAATTGGTCCGATGCTACACCAAAAAGCAAACACCTTTAAGAAAAGAAAATACCTACGAGTGAACCACTTGAGTAGCTTTCTTCTTTCCAAACAGATATCCCATCATAACTTCCTCTAGCCCTGAGAAGCACAAACGTGCTAAATCCTTCATTAATCCCTTTTGTACCCATACAAATCGAAGAGCAAAAGAAGTGCAGGGAAAGAACCTGAAAGAGGAGAGGAATCAGTCGATGGTGAATTAATGGTCGTCGCCGCATGGGATGAGAAATTTCTGAGGTTTGTTCTCACAGTCGAGTTCAAATGTAGAGAAGCAGAATAGGAGGAGGCTGGGCGAGGAGGAATACTAGAGCAGTTGTTCAAACGGCAACGCAGCGATGCAACGGCGGCTGTGAAACAGAATGGAGGAGGAAGTGGGAAAACTTTGGCCAAAAGACCGCCGCCGCTACCCACAAGATTCATGGCTTCTACCGCCTCTGGATGTATATGCTCCTCCGTCTACCCGTTCGTTTCTCAAATGTACATTTGTTGCGCTCCTTCTCCCGTTATTATTAAACTTCAGGATTTTTGCAAGGTAAATTAATGATTTCTCTTTTCAATTGAACCTGATTCCTGAAGTGAAAAAGATAGTGATATTATTGCCTATTATTATTATTATTGTAAGCTGATTTGATGAAGTATTCAAGAAATCCTCACAAAGATCCAAATAGAAAAACTAAAACTATTCCTGGTTGCCATGCAAGTATTACAATTAATTAACCAATGACATTCCATTCCGGGTTTTCAACTTCAAAAATTTTATTAGAATCCCAAAGGGAAAAAGGAAAAACCTCATCAAAAAAAAAAATTACATCATGAGCCCGTTCACGTCAAGGCATGAGAGTACATATGAAAATTTATTCAAACTTGGAACTCTATAAGACTATCTCTGTTCCCAACTCAAGTAGCTGCCTCCGGGAAAACCATACTAGAACTTCTAAGCTAATAATAAGGTTATACAATGGAGAAACATGACCAAAGTATTCTTCTCTTCAGGCCTCGTCAAGGGCCAGAACTCCAGGAAGTTGCTTGCCCTCCAGAAGTTCCAAGCTTGCACCACCACCAGTGGAGATGTGGCTCATCTTGTCAGCAAGCCCCACCTTCTCCACTGCAGCAACAGAGTCTCCTCCTCCAATGATGGTTGTCACTCCCTTGCCGCTAAGCTCTGCCAATTTCTTAGCTACAGCCTGAAAATTTCTCAGATATGTTATGCATTCACTTGTGTCCAGTAGAAAACAGATAATAAAAAAGACTACTGGGGCTAGTGCTTAAAAGGCCCAAAATTTAGGTCCAATCTAGTACCTCTGTTCCCGCAGCAAATTTGTCGAATTCAAACACACCCATTGGTCCATTCCAAATTATGGTTTTTGTAGTATCTAGAGCATCATTGAATGATTTGATAGAGTCAGGTCCAATATCTAATCCCATCCAGCCATCGGGAATTCCTGAAGCTGGGACAACCTGCATATCCAATAAGCTGCTTTTCAATCTAAATGTGATGACAATATATGGGCCAAAAAGCAGATAAAATTTAAAAGTGGTTAACTTTTAAGAAATAAACCTCACCTTGCTGTTGGCATCGGCTGCAAATTTGTCAGCTGCAACTACATCAGTGGGTAGCAACAAAGTTACACCTTTTACTTTGGCCTTCTCCATGAGAGATACAGCAAGATCAAGTTTGTCCTCTTCTACCAGTGAGGATCCAACTGAGTGACCTTGGGCCTTGTAGAATGTGAAGATCATTCCTCCACCAAGCAAAAGGATGTCAACCTTCTCCAAGAGGGACTCGATCACACTGATTTTGGTTGACACCTTTGAGCCACCAACAATTGCAGCAAATGGCTTCTGGGGATTGGCCACAGCTCCAACTAGATAATCAAGTTCCTGAACAAAGGAATAGAAGAAGACATAAATGACTTACCCCTTAACACAAATGTTTTAAGGAAGTAAATTGCACAAGTAGTATTTGGGCATAGGTTATGTGGTAACAACAAAATCTATAATGCCAAAACCCCATAGATCAACACTAAGATATCCAATATGTCCATCACATTTCAGATAGATACGCATTTTAAAATATATATACATATACACTACAACAATAATAGAGGAATGGGCAGAGTGAAACAATCAGATGACAAACCTTCTGCATGAGATAACCTGCAACAGCAGGCTTTAAGAACTTGGCCACACCTTCAGTGGAAGCATGAGCTCGGTGAGCAGTTCCAAATGCATCGTTAACATACAAGTCTGCAAGGGAAGCCAGCTTCTTTGCAAATTCAGCATCGTTCTTCTCTTCCTCCTTGTAGAATCTGACATTTTCCAGAAGCAAAACACCACCTTCTGGCAAGGAAGCTGCCAACTGCTGAACTTCTTCACCAATACAATCTTCTGCCATCTTGACCTATTGAATGTGCAAAAACAGTATTAGAGAAAACTTCTTAGCTTAAGTAAATAAAGTCGGTGTAAACAGTTACAGACCTCAACACCAAGGAGCTCAGACAGTCTGGGTACAAGAGGCTTCAAACTGTACTTAGGGGTGACTCCCTTGGGACGTCCCTGATGAGCGAATCCAGATCAAGTCGATTAGTAAGTTGTTCAGAAGTTTCAGGAATATATGAAAGTATCCCGTGACAAAAAACATAACACAAAAAGACAGTCTAACCAGGAAAAACAGCCACTTACCAGTTCAGCAAGAAAGAGGTTAAATTTCTAAGAAGTTAATTCGCTTCCCTTTCTCTATTATATATACATAATTTTTTTTAATGAAAATACACAATTTCTAATTAAAAATAAGGTTTTTTTTTTTTTTGGTTTCTTATAAAAGAATGAACTTTTTTATATTTACATTTAAATTCTACATGATAAAATCTATATTCAAAACTAGTATTCTTTAATAATAAATAATTAATCTCAATTAACAGTTACTTAGTGAGTATAATATTTGAGGCCGTCTTTAGGAGACCTTTGGGAAGTGTGAAATAACCCACTGATCTAAAGACAAAAGGATGATCGCGAATCAATTCAAAGAATGGTTAGAGAGAGAAGCAATACATACAAGATGAGAGGCGAGGATCACTTTAGCACCATGACCCATGAGATATTTGATAGTAGGAACGGCAGCGCGGATCCTGGTATCATCTGTGATCTTGAAGCTGTCATCCAAAGGAACATTCAGATCCACTCTGACAAATACTCTCTTGCCCTTGAGATCAGCTTCCTTGAGTGATCCGACGCTCTTCTTAGTTGCCATTATCAACAACAGTGATTTGTAAAAGCTTCAATTCCTCTTCTTACTGTGAATAAAGAAAAAACAAAATCCAGAAATGAATTAAAAAAAAAGTTAATATATATAAAAAACAATATCACAGAATGGAAGAAATGATTCAGAGATTCGATTAGAGGAAGGAGGAGGAGCTCACATCGGGAGGTATGAAGGTCAGGCTAATGGAGGGTTGTAGTGAAGGACACAAATACAGAGAATGGAGTGGAAAGATCGAGAAGGGTGGTATATATTATGTATAGAGGAAAAGTCGAAAGACGGGTGCAAGCGCCCCAGGAACTTTCGGTGGGCTGTCACTATTTGGCCCACGGAAATAGTTCTCATCCACAAACAAAGAAGATACCCACCATCCATACTACCAGTATTTTTAGTTATGGTTGAACTTTTCAAAGTAAATGGATCCATAAATATATATATATATATATATTTATATTTGGGTCTAATTAATTAATTGGAGACTGAATATCATGACATTAACCTTGTGATGGGATGGCCCTGGCCACTGGAGATTAGTTTGCTAAAACATGATCAGTTACATGCTCTCTTTTTGTCAATAAAGTAGAGGTGGAAACCAGAAACAACATATATTGGGAATTTTTTAGATTACACATTTCATTTTCTTGAATATTGCAGAGTTGTTTATTCAGTTGATTTAAGCAACAAAGTGCTAAATCAGACATTGTATTTAACGCCCCAAGGTGAAAAATCTACAGGTTGAGCTAATATATCATCCTACATCTCTCGTTTACAAACCACAAATCAACATGAAAAAATGACTCTGTTGAAAGAATCAGTTTTTGACATTTGGTTTTCTTCTCTTACACAGCCACTGGGACGGCTTCATCCAATGCGATCACTCCTGGAAGTTCTTTGCCTTCCAAAAGCTCTAAACTTGCACCACCTCCAGTGGATATGTGACTCATCACACCAGCTACTCCAACCTTCTCCACAGCTGCAACTGAATCTCCTCCTCCAATAATTGTGGTTACTCCTTTCCCGCTTAGTTCTGCTAGTTTCTTTGCTACGGACTGCATCAAGATTGTCACTATTGTCAACATGTGGAGATCCAACAAGAAGAAACATAATGGACATGATATTGTAAGGAAGGTTAGAGGGATGACGGCATTTCAATGCAATCTTATGCTACCAATTTAGAGTCTGGGACAAAGTCCTAAACTTGGGGGGCAGGCAGAAATTAGTCAAATTTATTCAAAACAAAGAAGGAGGTTGCTCACCTCTGTTCCAACAGCAAATTTCTCGAATTCAAAAACTCCCATAGGTCCATTCCAGATGACAGTTTTTGTTGTCTCCAAGGCATCATTGAATGTTTTAACAGAATCTGGTCCAATGTCCAATCCCATCCAGCCATCAGGAATAGCAGATGCTGGCACAATCTGCAATAATCAAAATAATACTTTTAGCACTTATTAGTAGTGTGAAAAGTAATAAATGACGGAGACACTAATAACCACATCCATTCAAGGTAGCAATTTCAAAGACAAACCTTGCTCTCGGCATCAGGAGCAAACTTGTCTGCAATAATAACATCAGTAGGTAACAAGAGACTAACTCCTTTAGCCTTAGCCTTTTCAAGTAGAGATGTTGCAAGTTCTAATTTGTCTTCCTCTACCAGTGAGGATCCCACTGAAAGACCTTGAGCCTTGTAGAATGTGAAGATCATTCCTCCCCCCAAAAGCAAGATATCACACTTCTCCAAGAGTGACTCTATTACTCCAATTTTTGAGGAAACTTTTGAACCGCCAACTATAGCAGCAAATGGCCTTGTTGGATTTGAAACTGCTCCGACTAGATAGTCCAATTCCTAGAATGACAACAAAAGAAAAGTTCAACTCTCAAAGATATAGAAAAAGAAAACAAGGAAATGGAAAGAATATTCCACAAACAGAATTGATTTTGACCTTTTGTAAAAGGAACCCAGCAACAGAAGGCTTCAAGAATTTTGTAACTCCTTCAGTAGATGCATGTGCCCTGTGTGCAGTACCAAATGCATCATTTACGTAAAGATCGGCCAAAGAAGCAAGTTTTTTGGCAAACTCAGGCTCATTCTTCTCTTCCTCCTTGTAAAACCTCACATTCTCGAGGAGAAGAACACCACCCTCAGGAAGTGAAGCTACCAACTTTTCAACCTCTGGACCAATGCAGTCATCAGCCTTGACGACCTGATCAATTTATAGAAAAAGAGAAACATAAATGTCTAGCATCATTAAGCTTTTGATTAGAAAATCAAGTTTTTCTTTCATTTCTTCTCTGGATAAGGTTCAGAAAAGTTGTGAGGTGATGTACCTGAATTCCAAGTAATTCAGATAATCTGGGCACAAGAGGTGCCAGGCTGAATTTTGGAGTCACACCTTTTGGTCTCCCCTGAGAAGAGTACAGTATTCACTTAGTACTGTAGCAGGATGAATGCAGATGTAAAGCTAGAAAAACTAATATGAAGTGATACATAAGTACAGACAAACAAGACAAATTATCAATTCTTATGTATAGTAGACCACTTGTGCAACACTATATATATTGACATTTCAAACAGAATCGCAGGAGAAAGCCAAAGTTATGCCCTTTTAGGGAAAGTTCCCACATCACTGCATAGACAGTAAAGAAAGATGCACAAGAAACCAATTGCCATTGCACAAAAAAAAAAAAAAAAAAAAAAAGCCTTCATCTTTGTCTAACTTACCAAGTGGCTGGAAAGAATGACCTTAGCCCCGTTAGAAATCAAGTGCTTAATGGTTGGGACAGCAGCTCTAATCCTAGTATCATCAGTGATGTTCTGGTTGTCATCGAGAGGGACATTCAAATCAGCTCTGACAAAGACTTTCTTGCCCTTCAAATCAGAGGAAGAGAGGTCGCCAACGCTCTTCTTGGCCATGGAGACAACTTGAATAGGCTTGGCAGAGGACTTGAAGGGTCGGGGTCTGGTGACGACGTTATTGGTGAAGATTGGATCAGCGACGGCTGCAGAAAAGGCAAGGCGTCTGAGTGGAGTCTTGGAAAGGAAGTTGGTGGTAGGGGCATTAAGAGGGACGGCGGCTCTAGTAGTTGAAGAAGCAGCAGAACGAATGGCGCAGAAAGTGTGTGGTGCCGCAGCTGACGCCATTGTTGAATCCTAAGGCGGAGAATAACAGGTGGAGAACAGACAGTGTCAGTGATGAATGAAGGAAGGGAGACGGAGAAATGGGGATTTTAGGGGTTATATATATATATTTGTGGACGTGGAAGAATGAATGAGGTGAGATGAGATTTTGGGTATTCCGATTTGGATTTCTTATCGTTGAGGAGAGGTGGAAGATGTTCGATGATTTTCAGGCTCACGCCACTAATAATAATAAAGACGACTACTTTCTATTTAACCATGTCCCGCACCACTCTATTTTGTGAGGCCATCCTTTCATTTTTCTTTGTGATTTTGAGGCTTTCTTTTACTACTCGTTTTACTTGAATTACATTAGTAATTTTCCCATATCTTTAAGAAAATGCAAAAAAAGAAAAAAAAAAATCTTTCTTTCAAGATATTGTAATTGAAATAAAAGAAAAATCAAAACAGAACAACATTCAGATATTTTAAAGTTTCTATCTTTAGTTCTTCCCAGTAAAGCAGGACTTTCTTAATCTCTCGAGAGTGGAGGAATGGCTAGTTTCCTCTATTATCCTCCCCCTTTGCATCTCGTGCCAAATTTTCCCTACGGCGATCTCCCTGCCCGAACAATCTTATCTCCACAGTGCCCACTGGGAAGAAGGCAAGTTTTGTTCAATAAAAAATGCCTAGACCGCTCCAAGATCAGAGCTTTAAGGGAGTGGCAAGATTACGAAGAAGCTGTGAAGGAAAAAGATCTTGCTCGTGCTCTTCGCTTGCTACAAGATATTTCAATTAAAATCCAAGATTCTTCAATTCAGTCGACCGGGTCTGTGGGTTTTGGTGGTGGCGGGTTTGGCCCCTTCGAGTTGCAAAGGGATTGGGATGTTTTGGATGCTTGCTTGAATGCTGATGATATGAGACTTGTTGGGAATGCCTACGTGTTCCTTAAGGACAGAGGCCGCTTGCCTAGTTTCGGAAAATGCCGCAACATTGGTATATTTATGACAGTGGCCTCCATATCTATCTTGCCTGCTTTAATTCCAATTTCATTTTCTTTGCCTAAATGCATCCTGTGATCTTTACACTCATGGTTTCTTGCTTGTTTGCTCCCTTTTTTGTAGTCTTGATTCTAGGTATCAGTTGTGTTCTTTTTATATCTTGAAATTTCTTAATAGAATTAACACTGATGATTCTCATTTGGTCATGCATGACTATTAGCATTTTAGAGTATTGCCTAAATCAGTATATCCGTTTCCTTATTGCAGTATTAGAAGGGTCAAGAGACATTACACCAACTGTGTTGGAATTTGCAACTGGTTTAGAAGGTGCTTTACTTGAAAAAGAATGAAAAAAGGCTCTAACTCTTTACATGATACCCTCTTCAGTGAAACATACTCTATACAAATACAACACTTGGGGAGGTGTCATGCTCAAAACCTTGTGAATTTTTCTGTCCTTTTATTGAGCTGAAATACATGTTCGTTTACAGTGTCAAAACTTTCGCCAAAGAAGTGGGGTCTCCAGGGAAGTTCTAGTGTGGTTCTATTTGGCTTACTAGGTGGAGTGTCATTTTTGTTAAATCAAGGGATAGATATCAGGCCTAACCTTGCAGCCGTGTTGACACTGGCTTCACTAGATGCTATATTTCTTGGTGGTACCTGCTTGGCTCAAATATCAAGTGTTTGGCCTCCTCATAGGCGCCGAATTATAGTGCATGAAGCAGGCCATCTCCTTGTTGGTAATTATCAATGATCCGGGGATCTTTTCTTTTCCTATTTAATTCATTTCTCCCACTCTTTCTCAGTAGTACAACTTATGCTGCAACCTCAGGACCTTTCTCATGCACATGATGCAAAAGAAAGATCTTTCTGGTGTACTTTCCATTTAGCATCCTCTCACAATAGGGGCTTCATTAGGTTTTTTACGTGATAACTTAGAAGACTGCTGATTGTGATATCTTTTTTTTCCGGTTATGTGAATTGCAGCATACCTAATGGGTTGTCCGATTCGTGGAGTCATTTTAGATCCAATTGTTGCAATGCAGATGGGCATCCAAGGGCAGGTACTTACAAGCTGATATGTTACATGCATTAGTACATGATTTTTGCCGACATTTGATGTTAGTTTGAAGCTACCCATTACGAGCTAAAAATCTTGGCATGTGGACAAAGATACACGTGCATTTTTCCCTTATGTTTGTAACATGATTTAGAACTGCTTTCATGCATACAAGTTGTTCAATCAAGCATTTTGGTCATTTTTGCACTTTTATTTCCAGGCAGGAACTCAATTTTGGGATGAGGGGTTGCAAAATGAACTTTCTGAAGGTCGGTTGAGTGGTTCTGCCTTTGACAGGTGGGTAGCTCAGCCATATGCTATAAATTTTGATTTTCTCCTCCTTTATGTTCTTAATATTTGTAACTGAGCAGTTTTAGACTTCTGAACATGATTCAGAATTTGAACATTTTTGCCTCATCTGAGTGTAGAATCACCTGAATCAAAGTTGCAGAATAGTAGTATGTATATCTATTTAGGAGGAGATAAAGCATAGATTTGGAATATGCAGATGTTATATTTTGAAATGGTCAGGTACTCCATGGTTCTCTTTGCTGGTATTGCTGCTGAAGCACTCATCTATGGAGAAGCTGAGGGAGGAGAGAATGATGAAAACTTATTCAGGAGCATATGCGTTCTTCTGGATCCCCCACTCTCTGTTTCACAGGTTCTTCTTTGGGAAAGCTATTTGCTTGTCTTGATATCTTTTTAAGTTATCTCATTACTTAAACTTTTGTGTAGATGTCAAATCAAGCAAGGTGGTCAGTGCTGCAATCTTATAATCTCCTGAAATGGCACAAAAATGCTCATCGAGCAGTTGTCAAAGCTTTAGAATCCGGAAGCAGCTTGAGTGTAGTCATTAAGAGAATTGAAGAAGCCATGATGATGCCTATGCCTAGAGGATGAAGTGCAGAGCACATTTTTGCTTAATCAATGAAAAGGCAGCCCTGAGTGTGAGAGTGGATTCCCATTTAGCCCCCACACAGAACTATAGGTGGGCAGATTCAGACAGATCCTGAAAGTGGAGAATTATGGCAGCGGATTCTATGCTTTGCTGGGCAGAGAAGAAGATGTTGCTGGATCATGAATGTTGCAGTAAAGGGACACCTCTCACGGGGAAAAGGAAGATATTAGACCATTATATGCGATACCAGTTAATGTGCAATATACTATAAATACTACTACTATATATATTCATTGTAAAAAGGAGGGAACTTTAAATTGCATTACATCATATCATGAGGCAATTCCTTCCTTTTTGAATGTATAAACATTTTACAGAGAAAATTACTGCAATTTTTAAAAAAAATTTCTGTTAAATGTAGATTAGAGCTTTACCTCCTACATACATATTATTATTAATTTGGAGGTTTGAAAAATAAAAATAATGGTAAGATTTTAGTGTAAGCTGGTTTCTTGAAAGCCTGGGTCTATCGGCCAGAGTACTACTTCTCTCTCCTTTGTCCATTTGTATAAATACTAATGTTGGACGCATTGAAAGCAATGCGATGTCTCTCCCCTAGCTCTTGCTGTTCTTGAAGATAACACAAGAATAAATAGTGAAAAACCTCCTCCAAAACCCACAACTGAGCAGCAACAGCCAACAAGAACAAACAACTACGCTGGAAAATCAGTTCATCTTCTGCCAGTGCCATTACCGCCTCCTCTACCATTTCTGGATTGAATGCATCTGCTCTCACTGGATCGCCACTTCTTCATCTCTTTGGGACAATAATGGGACTAGGAACGGTTTCTTCCGGGCTTCATCATACCCCTTTCAACACCACCTCAACAACTACGCCCTACGGTCAAACAAAATTCCCTCATTATCTTCAACCTAAACGCTTTTCATGTCTACCCTTCAATCCTAGAACAAAATTTTCCCGCCATAAAAGGCCCCTCGTTTTAGCTTCTTCTATTAGTCCAGGTGGGTCTGGTGGGTTCTCCTGGCTGCAACTTTCGGAGTCTATTCGCCGTAGTTCAGAGCGGTTCTTTAAGAACTTGGGTGATTCTGTCAAGAAAGAAACTGGGCTGGATATGCAAGGCGCCAATCATGCGATGTCTGAGTTTGCCGGTCTGCTTAGGCAGTCTGTCCACAGGGGCCAGTCCGAGTTGGAACGTTTTAGGTCTGAGTTGGTTCCTGTGTTCATCGATTGGAATAAATGGGACCGATGGAAGGTAAAATTTATCTTCTTTGGTCACTTCATTTACAGAAAATTTAACAAGCTGATGATATTCCATGGTTTGTTATATTGTACTGGTTTCTTATGGCTCTGCTGCAGCCTGCACATTTAGAGTTTTGATTAATCAATATTTTGGGTTGGAGTGTAGAAACATAAATAGGATTATTGCAAAAAATGGAGAGAAAGAAAGAGTGAAGTGTAGAAGCTATGAGACTAGATGTAGGTATTTATGTTTTATAGATTTTGTGAGTATATATGAACATATTGTGTTTTTAAATACGTTATTTCTCTAAATTATTCCCGTGGCTGTTTATTCTCAGGATATTAAGAATTGGGAAGTCAAGCGAATTGGGGTTTTAATCCTGTATCTTCTTGTTACCATTTTTTCCTGTCAAAGAATTTACATGGCTGTTCGAGCACCTCTTCTTGATCGAGAAAAACGAGAGCTGACTGAGGCATATATGGAAGCATTGATCCCTGAGCCAACTCCAACAAATGTAAAGAGGTAACCACAGGTCTTATATCATCTTTGTGGAGCAACTTCAGTGAGTTGGTCTATCTTGTGCTGTAAAACTGAGCAATTAGTTAATTGTTATCAATATTGAACATGCAATCTTTCATGTTTGAGGTAATGACATAAGCTTCAATGGAGCTTCTATCCGCATGTCTTGATATCTTTGATCGGGCGGCTGCATCTTTCTCCATTTGTTGGCTGATCAGTTAAATATGGAATCCTTTATAATTGAAATCTACATATGTTTCAGCTAATTTGTAGTGCAGAACTATTAAGTCAGTTGTTTCTTACCTCTTCATCCTGAACTATTCTGTAAAAGTGGACCTAATTTGCTAATAACTCAGTTTTTAGCTGCTTTCGGATTCATAATTAATAGCTATCTAACAGTTATATATATATACATATAAAGAATAAGAAGGAAAGAGAGAGAAAAAAGCTAACTCTCTCACTTATTGTTATAAATGTTTTGCCAATGACATCATGAGCCAACCTTCACTGTCTTTAAATTACCTTGATCTTTCATGCTTTTTGCTGAACATTTAAACTTGCAAAACTATTTGGATTGACTATATCTTTTCCAGTGGAGTTTGGTTGGAACCTGTGAAACATTCTCTTGAACAGATGGAACACATATTGGAAAACCGTTTCACTCTATGCTTCTTCTCCCAATCAAGGATTGAGAAAGAGGCAGAACAATATTTGAGAATAGAAATGAATTAAGCTGCAGATAGTTGTTCCGGTCAAATTTGTGCTTCTGTTGCTGTTTACTGTCTGCTAATCTGATATCTGCTTTTCAGGTTTAAAAAAGGGTTATGGAGAAAGACAACTCCAAAGGGCCTAAAATTGAAGAAGTTCATTGAAGGACCTGGTGGAACCCTTATGCACGATACTTCTTATGTTGGGGAAGATGCTTGGGATGATGATAGTTCTGAAGAAAATGTTCAAAAGATTATAAACCACAACGAGAGATTGAATGCAGAAGATAATATGGTTTTGAAGGAAGATCAAGGAATTTCAGGTTAGCCACTTAATGCTCCCATCCCAACTTCCCTAATCTATAAATGAAAATCCTCCATGACATATCAATCTTGTTTTTGGAATTTGTTGTAGATTCTTTTTAGGTCTCTGGTTTTCTGGCACACATACTTTTACATTTTTTAATGTGGGTTTCTTATGGCCTTCCTTACTTCCATTTTTTTTTAAACTTTTCGTCTTTTAAAGATGAGAATTTGGTAACTCGAGGAACATGGCGTGAAAGGCTTCAAGCATGGAAAGAAGTTCTTCTGAAGGACAAGTTAGCTGAGCAATTAGAATCTCTAAAAGCACAGTATGTTGTTGAATTTGACATGAAAGAGGTTGAGAACAGTCTACGGAAAGATGTCATCGAGAAGGCCAAAAGTACACATGGAAATAGGGCATTGTGGATTTCCAAAAGATGGTGGCGCTACCGTCCAAAACTTCCTTATACCTATTTTCTTCAGAAACTTGATTCTTCAGAGGTACATGGTTCATCCGTCCTTGCCTATGTTTCTTCTTGCTTTTGGGGAAATAACCTATTGTCCCGAGAACAGATATTGGAGTTCATATACATGGCAGCCTCGGTATACATGCAAAAGATACTTTTTTATTATCAATTTAATATCTGAAATCCTGATGGCGCAATGTAATTGTACTTTGTTACATCTCTAGAGGACTGGGTTGCTTGAAGGACTACTTGAATTCACCTTAAGCATAGTAGTTAGTCCTTGCTGGTTATGCTGCAAGTAAAATATATATTAATCAAGTTCATTTTTCCTTTTTTTCTTTTTTTTTCCCCTTTTATACTGGAGTTATTTACACACGGCTAAAGGAGACTTAGCTCATATATCTAGGTGAAAATATGTGCTTCATGGTAATTGGACTGATTTTGATATGTAGTCTGTTATCCAGATTGAGTTTTAATTTTCCAGGTGGCTGCAATTGTCTTCACAGAAGACCTAAAAAGATTGTATGTAACAATGAAGGAAGGCTTCCCCTTAGAGTATATTGTGAGTATTTAAGTCTCTTTCCTATGCTACATAGAGAGTTTGTTTTACCTTCTCCTACAGATTCTTATTAATTATATTCTCAGGTTGATATTCCACTTGATCCATTCTTGTTTGAGGCAATATCAAGTGCTGCAGTTGAAGTTGACCTACTCCAAAAGCGACAAATTCATTACTTCCTGAAAGCTGTATTGGCTTTACTGCCAGGGTTATTGATTTTGTGGTTTATAAATCAATCTCTGGCGCTTCTTCGAATTACCACAAACCGTTTACTCAAGAAGAAGTACAATCAACTCTTGGATATGGCTTATGCTGAAAACTTTATTTTGGTAAATTTTCTAATCTCTCTATCGGTATTTTGGCCCTAGCTGAGTAATTTTTGATCTCTTATTTTATAATTCACTCAGCCAGTTGGTGAAGTTGGTGATGCAAAGTCGATGTATAAAGAAGTAGTGCTGGGAGGAGATACCTGGGATCTATTGGATGAATTGATGATATATATGAGAAATCCCATGCAGTACTATGAAAAAGAAGTGAAGTTTGTGCGGGTATATCTTCCATTTTGGTTTCCTATTAAGAAAGATTTCTAAAAATATACCAATGGTTAAAAAATATTTCATCCACCATCTTTTGTATTTTGCAGGGTGTGCTTCTTCATGGACCTCCTGGAACAGGAAAAACACTCTTTGCTCGAACTCTTGCAAAGCAAAGCGGGTTGCCTTTTGTTTTTGCATCTGGTGCGGAATTTACTGACAGTGATAAAAGTGGCATTGCACGAATTAATGAGCTCTTTTCTGTTGCAAGGAGAAGTGTAAGTCCCTTTCCTTATAAACTATGAAGCGCCATTTCAGCCCCAGTTGATGCTTAGTTTTGCAAGTAAACCTTTTAGAGATCAAACAGACTTTTTTCTTTTAGATTTTAGCCCAAAATACTGTGTCAAACAAAAGAACCAACTGTTTGAGGCTTTTTCATGGATGTGATGTAAGGAACTTACCTGTTCGATTTTGCTTTTGTCCTTTCATTTAATACTTTTAGCATTTAGTGATGCTATATACATATTGAACCATATTAAGTATAGCAGCCAAATTTTAAATGCTTTTGCTATAGTTATTTAGTTTTTGTGTATCTGGGAACTTTGCATTCGTAATCTGCACATAGAATTCCTTCTTATATCGAGGTAAAGTCCTAAGGGAGCTTATCTGTCTAAAAGAAACTAGGAACTTTCCTATTTATGTATTGTCATCATCATCAATTGCTCCTTTCACTTTGCTTTTCTTCATCATCTGTTTGGCTGAACCCCATGCACAATTAGGAAGCACAACTGAACAGCTCATTCCCTTTTCAGGCTCCTGCGTTTGTGTTTGTGGATGAAATTGATGCCATTGCTGGGAGGCATGCCCATACGGATCCTGAAAGAAGTGCAGTATTTGAAGCTCTACTTGCTCAGCTTGATGGAGAGTTAGTGTCTTCTTTTAATACCATGTGTATACTGCTCTAACATATGTAACTTGTTTATCTAGTTGATTATTGGTTCATTTTACTATAGTGTGGATGCTATTCAGACAAATTTCATGTTACATGACTAAATTTTAATCAGGACTATGATTTACCACACCCACTATTTACTTGAGATATTAACAGATGTAATGTGAATGTAGCATAAAATGGGAAACACATGCATAACAGGCTCTTGATTTGCTTGAAGTTTTGTTGTTGCAAAACTTGATGGAATTTTTTTAGAAATTCTAATAAAAGGTTTTTTAGATGTAAGATTCACATCCAAGAGATTTATTTATTTTACCAAGTGACCTGTTTGATACTGCTTGACATAGTAATGTAATTTGCTAGACAGCTGTTAGTTTTTCATGACCATGTTATCTGTTGTAAATGATAGTTTTATTTCCTTTCAGGAAAGAAAGAACTGGCGTTAACAGGTTTTCATTAAGACAAGCTTTTATATTCATGTGTGCCACTAATAGACCAGATGAATTGGACGCAGAGTTTGTTAGGCCTGGGCGTATTGACCGACATTTGTACATCGGATTACCTGATGCAAAACAACGTGTGCAAATTTTTGGTGTGCATAGTGCTGGTAAGAAATTTGCGGAGGATGTTGACTTTGAGAAGGTAAAAATACTGGCACTTTTCTTGCTAAACAATGCTTTTTAAATAATGTGATACGTTCTTGTTTGATTTCACAGAGAGAACTGATGAATAATCAAATTCTTCACTCTTCTAAACCTAGACATGAGGGGTTTTTTAATCCACTTTACGTGCATGTAGTTCTGAAGATTGGAATATTTTCATATTTGCTTAGATTCTATATGCATTGTCATCTTTGTTAGGTTTTCTACAGATTTTTTATGTACTTTAAGGGTTCACTTGGACATTGTGCTCATGCAAAGATTTCTTTGCTTGACCTTTACAGCTTGTCTTCCGCACTGTTGGATATTCTGGGGCAGATATCAGAAATCTAGTCAATGAAGCTGGAATAATGTCTGTAAGTTCTCTGTAATTTTGTTCCAGCTGTATTCTGATCTGGTGCCATTTATCTTCTGATGTAACTATCTTTTATTATGAGATGAAACAGTTCAGTGGAAGGATAATATCTTTACAGATCTCAATATGTATGAAAAAGTTGAGATATTGATTTTACCATATCTAGCCTTCTCTATTAAATCATCTCTTTGTTATAATGCTTATATTTCCTTTCCTGATTATATAAACAAGAATTATCATTACATTGCTATATTTTTCTTGCAACAAATGTTGCAAGCCCTGAAATCATTCATCTTATCTGGATTTCTTAATCATGCTTGCTTTCACTAAAATTCATGTTTCTTGATCTCATTCTTGTATTTCCGAACTTGCAAGATCTTGAAAATTTTGGGTGTTCTTGGTAGTTGAAACTGTTCATAATCCTGTTAATTTACCTGGGCAAGTCTTTATTATGCATGTACTGGCCTGTAACTGACACTGACAAGGGGTTCGTTTTACCATTTATATAGGTTAGGAAAAGGCATTCTAGGATCTTTCAGCAGGACATAGTTGATGTACTGGACAAGCAATTGCTCGAGGGGATGGGTGTACTTCTCACAGAGGAAGAGCAGCAGAAGTGTGAAGAAACTGTATTCTTTTCATCTCAGAAAAGTTGTCAAGAGAAAGCTGCTAAATTTTATGAACAAACTGTGATATGTTTTTTATTAATTGTATAATTGTTAACTGATAGGTACCATTTGAGAAAAAGAGACTTCTAGCAGTACATGAAGCTGGTCACATAGTTTTGGCACACTTGTTTCCACGATTTGATTGGCATGCATTTTCACAGCTTCTACCTGGTGGCAAGGTATGTTTCCATTGATTTCGATAATTGGTATATGGTCTAGATTACTCTTTAAGTTTTTTTTAAATATCTTTTCTATTTTCCTTTTTCCATTGAGAAGGAAACTGCTATATCAGTCTTCTACCCTCGGGAAGATATGATAGATCAAGGATATACAACATTGGGCTACATGAAGATGCAGATGGTAGTAGCTCACGGTGGGCGATGTGCTGAGCATGTTGTATTTGGTAATGATGTTACTGATGGAGGGAAAGATGATCTGGAAAAGATAACAAAGGTACATGAATAACTTCTTATGGCATTGTAATGCAAAGAAGATTCTTATAATGAGTTCAATGTAATACTTATATTCCCAGTTTCCACTGGGATAAAAAAGGGAATATTTCTAGTAAGTCTTTGATGCTTTCTGATCTAGAAACTTTTTCACGATTCGTCAGATAGCTCGAGAAATGGTGATAAGCCCAGGAAATTCAAGGCTGGGGCTTATTGCTTTGACAAAGAGACTTAGTCTGGCTGATAGACCAGATAATCCTGAGGATGAACTTATAAAATATAGGGTATCTGTTTTGTGTGGAAATCTTGAACTTTCATTTCATATTTCTTTTTCCAGATCCCTTGACTTGATTCTGTCTGATCTGCTGATCTTGCCTCACCTTGTTATGATAATTCAGTGGGACGATCCTCGTGTAATTCCTGCAGATATGTCGCTTGAAGTTGCTGAACTATTTACTCGAGAGCTGACAAGGGTAACAACCTTTTTTTTTTTTTTTCTTTTTCTAACATACCAAATGCTTACACTTGCATAGTAGATATGACAAAATTTGTTTCTTTGTTTGTGGTTGTGCTCCTTGTCCAGAATAACATAATTTGTAAGTTAAGGAAAGAAAAACCACAATCGCCTTCAATTTAGGGCAATCTTCTTGGATCCACTCCTTTACCTTTTCTTTTCTTGCAAATATCCTCATAACTCTGTGACCCCTTTCTCTAGGAGTTGTTTACACAGCAGAATATCATTTTTAATGGCAGCTAATAAGTGCAGCAAGATTATGAATTTAATATCTGTCCTTGTCACTAATTTTATTTTCTATTGTATCAAATTATGAGGAACAATAAATTTCTAAAACAAAATGAGTCCTGATATTCATTTTCATCCAGCACCTTGATGCATCATGCAAAAAATTAGAATGTGAAATGTACTTGTGGAGTTTTCTTTCATGGACTCAGGAGAAAAAATTCTTTTATTCACCACGCAACCCCTCCCCCTACCCCCCTCCCCCACAAAAAAATAAATAAATGAAAGAATAGAAAAGAAAAAGGAAGCATTCCCTTCTGTATTTTATTTGCATCCTTATAGATTCTAAGGGGTAAATCTTTGTTTTACAGTACATTGAAGAGACAGAAGAAATTGCTATGAAGGGATTAATGGACAACAGACACATATTGGACATGATTGCAGATGAACTTTTGAAGCACTCAAGGATAACAGGACTGGTAAACCAACGTTTAGTTTTCTTTCTTTATAGCAAGAACCAGCAGGGGAAATGATGGAATGGAACTAGTGTATTTTATGGCAGTTCTGAAGGAAGAGATTGGGAGACAAAAAAGAGTCATGTCTTTCTTCAATGATATATAATCTGACAGTTAGTTTATATTCTTATTCCATATAACAATGAGAAAGATATTGTTTATCAATTAGTGTTCCCAGTGAGGACTGGACTTGAGAGCAAGTGTTCATACTTATTTTTATTTTCTTATACTCAGGAAGTGGAAGAGAAATTGAAAGGACTATCACCTGCTATGTTTGAGGATTTTGTGAAGCCTTACCAAATAGACCCTGACCAGGTATATATCCCTTTCCCTATTTCTCTCTTTGTGGTTTTGATAGGTCTTCTCCATCAAATTTATATTAGTGCTGAAATGGTTGAAGTAAACTTTATAAAACTTGACAACTGATGAGTAATTCAGACTATATCCCTCTCACTGAAACAGAATCTGGTTCAAGAACAGTTTTACAACAGCAGCAATTACTTTTTTGCGATTAATAAATTCTCTTTCTTATGTTTTCCCCAGGAAGGACCATTGCCCCATAACAATAGCTTGCGGTTCCGACCCCTGGATATCTATCCTGCACCTCTTCATAGATCCTAAACAAAAGTCTTCAACGGTGGTCATCAAGGGATCTTCGATTGAAGTGCAAAACTAGATCAGAATTGTAATAATACTAGTTAGCTACCTAATAGTTTCTGAAGGAGAGGCACAATTCAGGAAGGTGGATTTTGCTGCAACGCTTTCCAAACACTCCATTTTGATTGTGGAAAATGTTTAGTCAGGATTTTTTATTCATTTCTCAAGCCAATACGTACTACTAAGCTCCAATCAATCAAAGCTATCTTTATTAGTTACTCATACTAACTAGCACTATGATGTTAGTGACATAGTAGTAAATGATCAATCCTTTTTTTACTTTACCTTGTCAATATATTCTAGTTTTTTTGTATACATAGGGGGGGTCGGTCGGGACATAGGAAAGCATGGATATGGGCAGCACCCAATGCATGTCCATGCATCTCTGGAAGGAATCAGAATTCTAAATTTCTTTGCACATATCTAAATGGGCGCACATACATCCTAGAGAGGGACCAGAAAGTGAGTTTCTTTATCGATAGCAAACATGTCAAAGCATGAATTACAGATGCCAGAAAGTCCCTAGTTAATCTGACAATACATATAACAGATGTAAAAGTCCTTAAGAAATTTGTCACGTCTGCAACTTATGAATATTCCTGTAACATACATGTATCTATCTCTGAGGAGTTGCTTTTCATGGGAAGGATTAAGGTTACAGTTTGCTCTTCGGAATCCCAACTGGAGTGGCTCTTGATCTATTTTCAACTGCCCGAGAAATTTGTTTGACTGCATCCTTTGGTAAATGGCGTGGCCGGCTCAACCAGAGCCCTCCATCAACCACCACAGTGGTTCCGTTTACATACTTACCTAGACATCAAAATAACATTAAATCAGGACATAAAGAAAAGACAATATATCTAAAGGGCAACAAATGCTTGTGACCAACTCGTTATAAAGTTTACTTTCACCAATCAAGAAATCGTTTAAACACTCACTAAGATATTATTTACCAAATAAAACAGAACAGAAGCCAAAACTTCAGAAGCACGGTCCCAATCAAAGAAGTAGGATCCTAAATTAAGTCACTATAGATAAAATGTAGAAACTCAAATTTCACCCTATGTTATGATATTTTCAAACCCTCATCCCAGATCATAGGAAATGAAACTTCAAAAATCAACTCAATTTATGATGAAAAAATAAAATTTATAATACAAACATTACAACCCTGACTCACTCAATCTTTCAATAGGAGTCTTCAGAGTGTATGCAAGTTAGCATTTTAGAAGGGTATTTATGATAGAACTTAGGAAACCCCAAAAACCTGTAGAAATTCTAATACAACAGAATTCAATATAAATCCTATGTACAGTTACCAGCTGGGAATGATGATTAACCAGGTCAAATAGTTATGCTAGTCATGACAGAAAGTAGAACACAAAACCTAGAAATGATACAAAAACACAATTATGAGGTAATTTTGGGAAGCAGAAAAGTGATAAATTTAAATTGGAACAGCCAGGCTATTACCCAGTTCACTATTTCTTTTAATAAAATGAGACCAGACAATTTATAGACAAGCAGATAAAATCTGGAATCCATATTATTAGGCACTATTGCAGTTACATATTCTTCATGTGCAAATATGGGGTTTTTGAGAATACAATAAAAACTGTAGCAGGGAAACTAACCAGCATCAGATGCAAGGTAAAGAGCTGACATTGCAATATCCCACTTTTCCCCAATTCTGTACAATGGCATGTACTCTCTTGTTTTATTATTGATCTCTTCAGGTAAAAGTTTACTTAGGCCAGTAGTGTCACCTATAGGACCTGGTGCAACTCCATTAACTCTTATATCATAGTCAGTTCCCCACTCCAGAGCTAAACTTCTTGTGAGAGAATCAACAGCTGCCTGGAGGTGAAAGAAGAATTGCACTCAGATCAAATTTAAATTAAACTAACTTCAAAGAAAAGAATGATATTCACAAACCTTAGCAGCAGAAACATGGATCTGATACCAAGATGCAGTATAATGCAGAGTAGCACTGATGTTCAAAATCATCCCACCACCAGATGAGCTCCTTCCAGGTCCACCCTTCTTAAGATACTGAAGAGCTTCATGGCACATGGTGAATGTGCCAACTGAATCAATATCTAGAACTGCAAAAAATAATTGTATTAGCATATATTTCTTTTAGATCATAAGATGAGAAACCATGCTCTGGTATAAATCTAGTACAAAGATGATGGGAAGAAAAAGAAAAAGAAATAAATTATGAGCTACCTTTGGCCTTACTGGTAGGTCAAATATAACTTCATTTTTCCAATATGTCATATTATAAAAACAAGTGAGAAAAAGAAAAAATGAAGTACAGATATAGGCCAGAAAAAGAGGACTGCTCAGATGCAGATAAGAAGAATTTGACCTGTTCGAAACCCATTTGGGGACAAATCCTCGGGAGACACAAGAAAATTGCCAGCTGCGGCATTGACAAGAATATCCAGTTTCCCAAAGTGCTTGACTGTTGATTCAATAACCCTTTTTGCATCATCTTGCTTGCGGACATCCCCGACAAAGCCTACTGCCTGACATCCCAATGATGAAAGTTTTCATATAAAGTTACAAAGTCCATTTAAGAGATACTATTTGGCGTATTTCATCATACTTAATTCATTTTGGTGTTTAAGATAGATAGGAAAAGACAATTAAAGGGAGATCAAGCAGACTTATTCCCACCCAGAGCAGCTATCTCTGAACTAAGCGCAAGAAAAGTCAATTGGACATCTAATGGAAAGACAATAAATTGTTCCATAAAAACAAATGCTTTTGTTTTTCTTTAAATAATATACATATAGTATGTGTATTTCAGACAACTTGACAGGTAAAGTAGAAGTTCAGGTCCTCAGCATTCTTAAAAACCTCAGTAAACCAGATGCTAAAAAACCTTTCTTGCTTGTGTAGATGAGAAGAAAGAGAGGTTCATGCATTTAGGCTGGGTTTTTCTTCGAATGCTTGAAGTTAGGATCAAGTATAAGATGGAAAAAAAATTAAAAGAAAAAAATAAATAAAAGCAACACTCTGGACGAAGACGAAAGCAAGAGAAAAAAAAAAAAAAAAAAAAAAAGGAAAGAGAGAGGATTTTACGGGAATCCCGAGTGACAGAAGATCGGCAACAGCAGAATCGAGAACGGACTTGCGACGGCCCATAATAGCGATAGAAGCACCATGCTTGCCAAACTGAGAGGAAATCTCGAAGCCAATTCCGGAACCACCTCCGGTCAATAAGGTAACCTTGCCCTTCAATATATCAGCCTTGAAAGGAGACTCCATCTTCTTGGTCCTCGTTGCGTACAAACAAGAAATGGATGATTGCTTCCTTCCTCCCTCTCCTCTTTGTGCGGTAGCCGATCAGACTCTGCCCTCCAAAATCCAAATGGGATAAAAGGACCTTTTTTCAGGGATTAAAAGGGTTGGTATCTATTAAATACTAAATTCAACAACCAGGCACTTGGACGGGTTCCCCAATTTCTATGTTTTTTCAGGGATGACGTCATTCATTTTTTTCTTTTTGCCTTCGGACATCCAATAATTACTTCGCAGGAAGAGACAGGTGGGGATAGAAACAAAAGTAGCTATTACTTGTATAAGCCAACGGAAAAGTGAAAATTCTTAAGAACTTCGATAACAGATAATAACAGGTTAGAATTTAGAAAGCCCAAACTAACCAACCGACTACATCATACCCATACTCATACTCTGTGGGACTGCGAGACTAACATTTCCCTAATTAAATAAATTAATGCACGGAAGACAAAGAACAGCAAACACTCTCAAATTGAGAGTTTCAATTTTACCGCAAAAGAAAAAGAAAAAGCATCGAGAAAATGGCAACCAACACAATCTTCTAAACTTCATCTCTTCGTCCCTCAAGTATCACTTTGCTGTTCTTGAGACTCTGGAGGTTGTGGGTGTAACTGAGGCTGAGGCGGAGGCCATGGTACAAATGAGACTGGGGGACTCAGCTGTTGGCCAGCAGCATATAGTGCTGCTTGATCAATTGGTTTTCCCATTATCATTCCAGTTGGTCCAACTGGGAGCTGAGATGGTACACAGTAATATGGAACAGAATCTATAGGAGGTCCTGCCAATGGTATACCGGCCCTAGTTACCCCAAGTCCTTCCTCTTTCAGTTCATCTCTGGGAATAATATCCACCAAAAAGTCAAATACATCAGTTCTCGAAATAGCAGCAACAATATCATTCTTCTGAAGAGTCCTCCTTTTGTTCTCCTCTGTATTTAACCATGATCTCAGTGTCAGCTCTAGGATGAACATCTCACAGGCTTTTGAAAATATAACAGGAGCTTCAGCAGATATCATTCTAACGTCTCCGTCAGATTTCATGATCTTCTTGATGCGAGCAAGTGGGAGATTGTGGTTCCTAAAGTCAGTAACCTGCTCAATTTCTTGCATTTGATTAGACCAGAAAGCTTGTAACTGCTGCGGCTGTTGGCTGTGGAAGTGACGAGCTTGAGGATATGTAAGCTGATGCTGGGAAGCAGGAACACCTGCATTCGTTGGGGAGGACACAGCCACAGCAGGTGAGACAGTAGCAATCATAGGTGCACTTTGATAGGGGGAATTAGAGTGTCCCATCTGGATGCTGGTTCCACCTACAATTGCAGGTGGCTGTATCCTATCTGGCTGATCCATAGTCTCTGATATTTGTTATCTTCACCACAATGCCTTCAATCCAGTTCTGAAATAGAAAGAGAATGTGCATGACCCCAGACCAGTCTTTACTCAGATTTACCCGACTCATATCCTGTGTCTATTTGAAAAAACTCAATATAGTAGAACCGGGAAACAGGCACCCAAATGGACAAAAAGGGAAGATGAAAGGAACCAAACTAACTAATGGTAGAATCAAAACTGAAGGACGTGAATAAACTTCAGAATAATCAAAAGAGAAAAAGAAACTGAGAGGGAGATCCTTCCTCAAAGGAGAATAATAACAAACTAGCATAAATGACACAAGGGAAAAATTTATGGATAGAGTATCTGCAAAGACAAGAATAAGTGGCTCCAATATGAAATAAGGCATTGATGTTTCCCAGATGCTGCAAACAAAATCAAGGAGAAATGGGGAACAAAGGCACTATAGATTAAAAATCAGACAAAAGATGTTTCTTGTTGCTCTGTGAATCTTCTTGTCCATATGTTCATGACCAAGAGAAGATAAGAAAAAGAAAGATACAAGATAAAAAGACAGAAAGACAACAAAAGAAAAGAAATGTCAAATAATTCTTCTCTCCCATCATCTGGAATTGAGATAAAAATGGAAGCTACTCTCTTATAATAGCATAGTTCGCATGAAAACAGCAAATTCAGTATTTAAAATGAAATACCACTGGAGTGATATCCGATATGCATATATGTTCGTTCATAAGGCTTTTCTCAGAGTCGGTAGGATAACTTTATCCAAACTTGGACATACCTTTATCCAACCCCATTAATTAATTACTAAATCAAGCTGAAAAATTAGCCAACCAACTTCACTCTAAGAAAGTCGAGTTTGGCATGAAAAGAGGAAAACTAAACATATTTTAATGTGAATCCAATTGCAAATCATGACTAAAAAAATAAAAAAATAAGTAAATAATGATTGATAGGTGTTACTACGCCGTAAAGATAAAAAAACTGGAAATGTACCAACCAAGCATACCATTTTAGTAGATTTCTTAGTCATTTCTGATGGCTAAGGTCTTCCGAGACAGTTCCTATGGGGTCATAGAAAAACAGAATGAAAGTGCAACTCTTTCCTCGCATAGGAGCAAATAAAGATTCTTTTTTTTTTTTTTTCCTTTTTTCCGATAAGTGCATCCAAGAAAGATTCTATGCATATAGCTTCTAAAGTACTAATGAAAGAAAAAGTTAGCGGCGATTTCTCCAGCTTCTCTCCTCTCTTTTACTCCTCCCACTCCAACAACCTTTCCAAGGAGGGGAACCAAAAAAAAACAATAATAAGAAATAAATAAAGTCATGAAATAAAAGAGCCATAAAAAAGAAAGCTCTTTTAGTGTAAATCTGAAGAAAGAGTAAACTAATTAAAATATTAGACATGCAAAATAAATATGTCAGAATACAAGCTAATTCAAAAGGAAAGGCATAGTATAGTAAATGTCTGAAGGCTAGCATTTGAGAAAACTGGCATTTTAAAATAGATATCGACATCACGAGAGGAATTTGATCCGAAGAGATGCTGACATTATAGATGAGAAGGAAAAGAAGTCATTTGAGCAAAAAAAAATAAATAAATAAATAAAAGTATAATTACCCATATTCACGATGACTTGGAAATTCATGTTTTGATGATATGCCGAAACCCTAAGCCAGGAGCTGCATGTACCCTTTCTTTTCCTTCTCAAGATAGATAGAGAGAGAGAGATAAAGAAGAAAGAGGAGAAAGAGAGTCCTTTATTTCCTTTTCTTTTTCTTCCTTTTGGCGAAAATGGACTGTCTTCTTTCTTTCTTTCTTTCTTTGGCAGCAGTCCTCTGAGTGATGGAGGAAGGGAGATTTCTGGGGGAAAGTCGGTACCTTGGACAGGTGTCCACTTCTGCGACTTCGGAGAGCTGCTGGGCCCTTCCACGTAAAAGAGAATTGATTGGTGGGCCCAACAAGGAGAAACACGGAAATATGGGCCTCGAGAGCATTTTTTTTTTCCTTAATGGGCTATAAATTTTCGTAGGTTCTGGAATTGTTGTGGGTTGAACCAACAAAATTAACAACTGATGATAGTTCTGGGCCCGTATCTGTATTTCTTTATTTCAAGAGGGGGCATAGAAATGGCGACAAGAGTTGTGCAATTGAATCACCGGCAGGGAAGGTGGAAGGTGAAAGTGGTTGGGCAAATCAAGAATAATAATAAGTAGTAGTAGGAGATTACGTACAGAAGAGCAAATTATTTGTTGGCCGACCCAACCGAATTCTTTTTTCTTTCATAGATTTGGTCGCCATACTGCTTTTCCAGTGATTAATTGTACATTTTGGTTGGCTCTGCCGCCTGCACACAACAAATACATACACATATATGTGATTGATATTTTCGTCAAAAGTTCCTTGATTCTATCTAATCTACTCCATCAAAGAAAAACACACATAATTTTATATGAAGGGAATAATAATGATGCCACCAAAAATACTAAAACAGTACAATCCAAAGAACAGTATAATTTTTTTTTTCTTTTTTCCTTTTGGCAATAAAACAACATTTTATTAATTAGTTCAAATGAATTATGTTGTTAGTTTTTACATGCAATCATCATAAATGGACAAGCAAAAGCAGCACATACAGATACTGACTCTTCCCCGACCACCTAACGAGGAAAGAATCCCAGGACTTTTTTTTTTTTTTTTTGAAGTTTCTTCTTTTAACAGTAACTCTTGAATCTTGATTAAATGTATGATGTATCCTCCTACCCATATATATGACTAATTTCCATTGGGTTTCTTCCGATTTTTTATTATTTCTTTTAAAAAATAGGAATATTTGGCTTACCTCACACTTGAACCGAAGAGAATATCCCATAGCTAAAGCCACCAGCCTGTCGACAAAGGTGGGTGGGGGTAACCTTGTTAATTTCTAGCTAAGAAGTAGTATCCAGTGTGACAAGGTCCATTCAGAAGCAAAAGTCTTCAATCATCATCTCGCGCAGAGGGGAAAGAAAAACAAAATGGAGACTTTGAACGTTTGGCCTTACTCTTTCCACCACTTCAACCAAGAAGACATCGCCATTAGACAATTTTGTCCTGCAAGATTTGAGGAAGAACAAGGAGCTTACCAATACCATAACATCACCACTCTAGCATTAGATAATCCTGTTTGTACAAACGCCATTCCTCAATCAACAACCGCTCCTGCTGCTTCTTCTTCTTCTTCTTCTTCCTTTTCTTCTTCTTCTTATGAGGAGGAGGAAGAAGAGGAGGAGAAAGTAGGGGATCATATTGTAGATGACTTCTTTAACATGGAATGTTTCGAGAAAGATAATAAAAATGTGCAATTACCGGAAGAGGACGAATATCTGCTCACGTTCCAGCATCTTGAGGATTTTTCAATGTCCCCTGACATGTTTGGAACTAGTAGAGGTAGATATGATGATGATCTTATGTTGATTGATGGAGGAAATGAGTTGGCGGTAAGCAGCTATATTGAACATCTTGAGGTTACCCCGGACGGTGTGCAAGCAGAAGACTTGCAGGTGAGTCGGGGAGACGGGGTTGATCGAGGGCTTAACCTCGTTCACTTGTTGTTGGCTTGCGCAGAAGCTGTGGGTTGCAGGGATACTCATCTTGCCCACTCAATTCTCACCCAAATCTGGCCTTCCGTCACTCCTTGGGGCGATTCGCTACTGCGAGTCTCATACTGCTTTGCCATGGGACTCAACTCCAGACTCTCCCTTCTTCAAAGTGTAAATGTGAATACTAACTCCATCCGCAGGGAGGATAAGGTGGAAGCTTTTCATTTACTTCACCAAGCAACTCCCTACATATCTTTTGGATTCGTGGCTGCCAATGATGCTATATGCCAGGCAGCCAAAGGAAAAGAATTTTTGCACATTATTGATCTGGGTTCTGGGCATTATCATCTTCAATGGCCATCTTTGATGAGAAACTTGGCGTCACGCACAGAGGGCCCTCCAAAACTGGTTAGAATAACTAGCATTATTGAAGATCAAGACCTCTTCACTGTTTCTGAAACAACCATGAAGGCAGTGGTTGAAGAAGCTCGCTCACTTGGCATTCTTCTTGAATTCCACATAATAACTAAGCCGTTAACTCCATTGCTGCTAACCAAAGAATATCTAAATTTGAGACAAGGAGAGGTCCTGTTCGTCAATAGCATTATGCAGCTGCACAAGTATGTTAAAGAGAGTAGAGGCTCTCTAAAGACGATCCTTCAAGCAATCAAGAAACTAGCGCCAGCTCTACTTACAGTAGTGGAACAAGATGCAAACCATAATGGACCCTTCTTTCTTGGCAGATTTTTGGAATCGCTTCACTATTATTCAGCCATTTTTGATTCACTGGAAGCTACCCTTCCAAGGGATAGTCCACAGAGGATGAAGATAGAAAAGTTTCACTTTGCCGAGGAAATCCGCAACATTGTAGCTTATGAGGGCTCAGACCGGACTGAAAGACATGAAAGGGCAGATCAGTGGCGAAGGCAACTTGGCCGAACTGGATTTCAGGCAGTGGCGCAAAAATCCATGAGCCAAGTCAGATTGATGCTGTCTGTGTATGGCTGTGATGGCTATACTCTTGCCACCGAAAAGGGTTGCCTCCTGCTCGGATGGAAAGGTCGGCCAATAATGCTAGCCTCTGCGTGGCAAGTGAGCAAGGTCGGCCAATAATGCTAAGCTGATCCAAGAAAATAATTCTTTCACCAATGTCTTTTTTCCACTTAATTAAACTAAACAAAGATTCATTTCTCACGAGGTCATAATAAAAGGTCTCACTGTTTCAAATGATTACTGGATTTTCATTTTCTACACCATCTGGGTGAAACGTTGAGCTTCGTGCAAAGACATAATACCTAATTAGGACAGTAACTAAGCATGAAGAACACAATGACTGATATATTCATGATATTGCTTCATAATATAGAGAGAAAGAATGAACATTTCTGATTTCAAGGTTCATTTCTAAGTCAACTGTGTCGCAAGTTACTGTTTCATGTCCCATTACATACCAAAGAAAGTTTAAAAAAGTCTCTTCTATTGATTCTCAAGAACTTCCTTTTCTTTTTCTTCTTTTGGGAGGGAACAGGTACCTTGATTGAACATGGGCCTTGAGAATGCTTTTAAAGCAGGCCCCTTTTGTTAGCTCTGTATATGGTATAAATGTCAAAAGCTTCAGTTAGATGTCCTATTTAACAGCTGCTTTGCTCTGGGCAACAGCAGCAGCAGCAGCAGACATTGCTCGTAAACGTCCAGCAATTTCTGTAAAAGATGGCCTGACCACAGGATTTGGGGCCCAACATTGCTCCATTAACATTCTCCATTCAGGATCACAGAAGCTTGGGATAGGTGGCCTTAATGTGTTGTTTACAATGCCTCCTGCACATTTAAATTAAGAGAAAGGGAAGAATACTAATTACTAGATGTGCTGATAAATCTGAATCACAAATCACTAAAATAAACATCACCACATGAGAAACATGTAAAACATCTAAAAATTCAGGACTCATCATAAACACCCATTTTCCTTTCCCCAGGCATAAAGGATAAAGGAAAGTGAACAGAAAAATACATATCAAATAGTCAGCCCCTGAAACTTCATGGAACATGTACATTTATTTCATTGCAGATAAAATATGAGTAATCTTAGGATATCAGAAAAAGTGATACTTCCCCATTAAGAGAAAGAATATGCAGCCGAAACCCAATAGCAAGTTTTGCCAGTTCGAAAACTTCATTCTCCTGTTGGCTAAAGAATGAAACTGCTGTGCCAGATATGCACAAGCAGAAAACTAAGAGATCCATTCCTTACCCAAATGACATGAATTGAAGTCCACCCACTGTACCAACTTAAATACAAGTCGCAGATTATATTTCAAAGAATTCACGCACAATTAAGAGAAAAATACACTAGCTTGAAAAATTGGACAGAACTGAAAATTAACCTGTACTGCACATAAGCACTTAAATGAGCATACCTATTATAGCACCATAATGCATGTTGGCATAAGGCTCCTCACCGGTAAGAATCTCCCACAAAAGAATCCCAAAGGAGAAAACATCAACCTGTGGGACAGAGAACCTGCTCAAACTCTTTTCTGAAAATATACCAGTCACCATTCACATACAATGTTCTCCTCATACCTTTTCAGAAACCTTATTGCTGCTACCATTCAGAAGCTCAGGAGCCATCCAAGGAAGCGTACCTCGAACTCCACCAGAAACCAAAGTGTTACGTTTTATTTTTGAAAGACCAAAATCACCAACCTGAATTTGTAGCACTACATCAGCACTACTGCTGAGCAATCAAGTCCAAAACAAGGTTTATCCTAAAGTATAGAAGTGACTACAAAATTAACCGTTAGGACAAGTTAACCAGCTATTTGTAAAACATCTGAAAATACTTACCTTGCAAATCGGTCGTGAAGGATCTTTCAGATTCACCAGTAAATTGTCACATTTCAAGTCAAAATGAACAATATTCTTGGAATGCAAGTATTCCATTCCAAAAGCTGCGTCCATAGCTATAACTAGCCGCTTCCGGCGATCAAGATGCCTTCAAAGTGAAAACCCAATGGATAAAACAAATTAATAGAAGCAGCAGAAATAATGGTTGGACATGCAAAAGGACAATAAGGTGAAAGAAGAGAGTTGTGCAAAAATTCAGAGGATGAAAGTGTGTTTGAAGAATTTTTATCCACCCTATTTTTTTCTCTACACCATCATGAAAAGGCAACCTTTTATAGGGTTTCACCAGATAATTAAGCTTAAAACTAATAGAAGAACATTTACCTATCTTTCCTAAGTAGAACATGCCTGAGAGAACCATCAACCATGTATTCAGTCACAGTAGCCAGTGTAGCTCCAGGTCCATCCTGCACTACACCATAAAATGCCACCACATTTGGATGATGAAGCTTTGATAGAATGTCAGCTTCTCGCCAAAAATCAGTGCTCTGAAAATGGAAAAATGTTACTAACTAGAGAATGAAAACCTAGCATAGTAGGAAGATGAGCAAACACGTTTAGAATCAGAATAAAAATGGTTAACCATAACTTCATGGATTGAAGCCTAACCCTTTTGCTGCATGAAAAACAAATTTAAAGGTAAAACATATTCAACAGTACCAGCCTCTCCTGCTCAGAAGATCGACCAGTGAAGCAACTCTTCTTTATACGCTTGATGGCAACATCTGTTCCTCTCCATTTTCCATGATAGACTGTTCCAAATGTTCCAGAACCAAGTTCCCTCAGTTCCTCAAGATCCTCATTCTTTATAAGCTGCCATCACAAGGCAAGATTCTTATCATGTTCCTTTCTTACAATACAAGTCACGTGACAAACATAAGTTAACAAAGGAAGAGTTTTAGCTTAACCAACTTAAAATTCCATCTTCAACTAGAACATGGCCCAACAAATACTTTTTAACAGATATTTTATACTTTCACCTCTTGCCAAAATTATCCATATATTCACATCTTCAATGCAAGAAACTGAGATTAAGGAGGCTACAAATAGATGCTTACTTTACCGCACGGTGGAAGCCAAGAGAGCATTTATAGATAATAGCAATAGCATACAAATAGTCTCAGAGGTTGATCATAATGTTCCTGTCATTCTCAACACCTCCAAACCACATCCTAGACAGCATTTCTAGTGCAACTTTTTCAAAAGTAGCTTAATTATATCAACTACACATGCACAATATAAATTACATTGGCATTCTAACAAATTTTATCAGAACTGACACAGGAACAAATGAATGGCGAAATTTACAGATTATAAAGGGAAAAAAAAAAAGAAAAGCCCTAGATGTTCACTGCAAACAGGAAATACAGCAATCTTACACCTCGTGTTCTGCTGACAGAAACATATGAAAGTTGAAGCAGAGATTTAAACTTGTGTGGCCTCACATTCAATTTTATATACTAAATTGCCATTACTTAGAGAGTTTCTATAGCTAAAAGGTAGGTTACTTAATCACTCCTGGGTACAGATCATTCAGATACATCTACTTCATCAATATAAGAAGAGAGAGTGCCAATTGAAATAGTCACAGAAGTAAACAATGTCAACATACCCTACTCTCACTCTAAAAATAATATGAAGCATAAAAATTACAAGCATAAGCCTCAGGAAATAAGACTCAGCAATACAAGAAGACCTCTTACCTGCAGAGAGTTTATGTCGATATCCACCAGAGAGGGATCAAGAAGGGGTAAACCATTTATCTGCGGATCCTAAAATATAGAAAAGCTAAAATGACAACAAAATCACAGAAAATAAGTTGGTAAGAATTTTAAGAAACCATCGTAAATAAACCTCATATTCTGAGTCTGGTAATCTTCTATTATCAGTGAAATCACCATAATGCATTCCTTCACTGGTTTGCAAATGAGATGGACCATAATCAGAGTGAGAAACAGCAGCATCACCTCTTTCAATTCCCAGTGGTTCATTTTGACCATCTTCGGCAAAATTTCTGCAATTCACCTGGTTTATTGATGTTCCAGCCTTAGTTAATGCCTCAAATCCATAAGCCCCAGAAGTTTCTTCTTCAATTTTTGGGAGTCCAGCAGAGTATCCAATGTGGTCCTGATCCATTAGAGACACATCCTTTCTTGAAAAATCGTTACCAGCCAATTTCTGGAAGAAAGACCAGTGTTTTGGTTCATGGTTTTCTATATTCAAGCTCAGACCATTTCCATCTTTCTGCAACGGCGTGATATTTGAAGAACTATCGGCAAGGATTGCTTTTGAAAATATGTCTGAAAGGAAATCCCGAGAAAATCTGTCATTTATATCTATAAGAATATCTGGCTGCTCAGATCTAGAAATGCCACTAGAGGTTTCCCCATGATCAACATTATTCATCAAACTTCCTGACCAGTCTGAAGGTTGAGAATTCTCTTGAACACCAATCAGGGCCTCATTGCTAACCTTTTCCCCAGAATGAATCTCAGGAATATGGCACTTTTCATAGTCCAATCTATTTACATCAGCAATGCCTAACCCCACTTCATCCATATCATCAGTCAAGAGTTTCTCACCATGATTGGAGCATTTTATTTCATTGTCAGAAGGTAGGCCCTGATTGCCACCACCATCGCCCATGATTACAGAGTCAGCCACAGCCTGCTTTATCTTTTGAAGGTTGGCGGAACCATTCTCTATGATCTGAGAATCTGTAGAGAGTGGATTTTCAGAAGATAACAGCTGAACCATCCTCATTTCCAAGTTACCATTTTTGAGTCCATCACCTGCTTCTGTAATTAAATCCTGATTTGTCATATCAGAACTTGATTGTGTCACGAGAAATTGAGCAGCATGTGAGTCATCAGACTTGGATAACCTGTTAAGCAGTTCCACCTGCTCCCGTGGGATCCGTTCAGATTGAAAGACTCTCTGAGAAGGTACAGAAGGCTCAAAGTAGTTCGAATTATTTGTTCCAGATTCAGTGTAATCATTGGCATTAAAATTAGGAATCTCTGTTGCATTGGTATCAAAGGGAGATGCCACTCGAATAGGTTCCTGGTGCTTCCCCTCCTTCAAAGACTGCAATGGTAATTCTCCATCCAGTTTAGGGGACATAACTGTTGCTTTTTCAACAGGAATACCCTTCATGTTACAATTGGATGGCCTTAAAGAGGAAACACAACCATTTGCTGGCAAGTGATTACTCTCACTACCTTGGTAGACTGGATTCCCAACTTTCAATTTCTCCTCTCTAAACTGCATATTTGTCCCTGCAATATTTCCAGCACCCAAGACCTGTCCATCAAAGCTTTTCTCTTGACAAATATTCCCAGTAAAATGCTGCTGATGAACAACACCCTCAGTAGGTGACAAATGAGAAGGGGTATGGTAATCATATTGAACAGATTGCAAATTACTTTCAGCATAATGCATAACCTGTCTATTTAAACAGTTTGAGCCCAACGCACGAGCATTAGTATCTGAGAGTATAGGCTGAAAAGCTTCGGCAGATGATGAGGAAACATTAAAGCCAGAAAAAGGTGATGTACTAACCCCAACAAAGTCAGTCTCGGCTCTGCTAGTCTCCATCTCAGAATGTGACCCATCTAACTCATCTAAGTTGTTAGCAGAAGAACATCCCAAACCCTGACCCAAGTTTCTTCCTTGTCCCATATCCATGCCGTTAACAGCAACTACATACTGAAATTCAGAATCCACATCAGAACTAGCCAGACTGAAATGAGCATCACGCAAATCATTTATAGAGAATAGAAACAGACGAAGCTTTTTGAAGCCATCACCATCTTCTACCACGTTACACTCTTCCATCATATTCTGCAGATCCTCATCACTAGATACAGAAACTAAGGCATCAAGATCCTCTCCAGGAAGCTGGTATTTAATAGACTGGGTATGTCCATAGACTGCTTGAGCTTTCTGCCATAACTCCTGCCATTCAATGTCCTTCCTTATGCGGATAATGCGAGTCTCACCCCCAACATATCTAAGTTTCCCATCACTCGGTCGAGGTAGGATTTTACCTCCAAAGCTGCAGAGAACCTTAAGTTTTGATGATGAGCTATCAGATAACCCAGATGAGGTACAAGAAAGCGTGTGATAATTGCTGTAGTCAGATGAATTTGATGGAAATACTTGTGAAGATCCATACTTACTTTTGTTGTTATGTAGGGAAGAGCTCTTTTGATCAAATATGTTTGAGCCTTTTTCTATGAGGGAGAGCATAGAAATATCGGAACTACCCTCAGTTCCTGTCTGACTGATGCCTAAAATGCCATTTAGCTCCACATAACCAGGTGCCTGACTGGGATCCCCACCAGTATCTGTAACAAAATGCTTCCTAGGATTGACCCGGTCAAGCATGAACTCAAGAGCAAACTCTTCACCAGTCTGTAAAGAATAATTAAGCACCGGTTTTGCTTCTGAAACATTGTGCTCCATGGGATTTATGTTGGTGTTTGCATAATCTGAAGAGTCCATCATATATCCTTCGAATTCTGCACCATCATGCTGACCTGGACTCTTTTGACCAGGGTTATGATGTCTTAACTGATCCATCATGGGATTATAAAATATTTCCTTCTCTACACTCTGATTAAACAGAACCAAGTATTGACACCAAAACACTACAATTTTCAGAAGAAAGCCATAAAAGAGCAGAATAATCCTTAACGGAAGAGGAAAAACTACTTGCTGGTAAACAAGTCTATGAACACTTAGAAAATACATATATCCTCAACTTGAGAAACATAGTGACTGGACCTCAAAAAAATTCTGAAGAGGCCAAAGCAAGTTAAGCAATGACTAAGATGCTAGAGAATGCCACTACTATTTTCTCGAAGCTGCAAACAAAAAAACAGACATTTTTCAGACGAATAGTTAGATCCAAAATTGGCAGATTCATGCTGTTAGCATTCATACATTGTTGTGCATGATGTATTACCTAAAAACAAGTGATAGTTTGCTTTAACGAAATGTCAGTAGCTATAGGGCTTTCACTTACACTTTACTCTCAAGTTCATCAACCCAGAAGGCATTTAGATTTTTTAACATTGGGAATACCTGTTTCGAGATAAGCTAAAGACCTTCCTCGTTCAGAAGAATAACAACTGAATAAGGCTCTGCCCAGAGTTGAATAATGTTCTAAGAGGAAGAGCTATATTCAAAGGCTTCATTTGAAATTTGCAACAATGGGTTAAAGAAAATAAATAGATAAGAATGAAGCAGAGGATAGTTGAAAAGTTTTGCCGCAATGTGAAAAAGAAATAAGCTTTAAACATCGTAGAAAACATAAAAAGATTTAATTTTTCTTCCAATATTTGCATATAGAATAAACCACTTACCTAATTAATACCAAAGATTTTCTTTTACTCTCTACGACATTCTTAAAATCAAAAAAAAAACCCATAATTTATAAATATACAAATACAAGAAGCTAGCTTGTTAACTCTACCATCATCAAAGAGGATATTTTGTTATAGCAAGATAAGGAAAAGAATAAGAATAAGAGGGGGGAAACAACAGCAAAGAGCCCTAAATTAAAAGAAGAACAGATCCAGTATAGAGCCCAAAGTATGTTACCGAGAATCATGAAAGCGAGATAAAAGCAACTCTACCTTGAATCTGGATTGCAGTAGATGTTGAAAAATTCCAAAGTAGTTATCCGCTTCAGTCACCTCTTTTCTGTACCTTAAGTCAAGAACCACGTTGCCCCTCTCTGTCACTCAGCTCTCCCGGTGATTATTTATGAATGTCACCTCTATCCATATATATATATATATATATACACACACGTTATTGCATGATATTCATTGCCTGTACTGTAGCATAGCTTAATAGAGGTGTTTTGTTTGGAAATTCCTCAATCTTCGAGATAACAAAGGACTGGTTTTGCTTAGCACCGTTTTCTTTTTCAGAAAAAATAAAAAAGGGAAGGACCACAAAGAATGTCAGTTCATATCTCCCTCGCGGGCACAACAAGCTGGGACTGTCTTATTGCAACTGCATATAACTCATAAGATAAAATCACTGAACAAAAGTTTCAGAAAGAAAGCTTCTCTGCTAATGCTAATGCCGCTAGTCAACCGATAACCCTCCACCCGAAAACCTCACCGTCTTTAATTTGACCTAATAATTATCCTCCTTACCTTTTTGTTTTCTTCTTCTATTTTCTCCTCTTTATTTCTTTTTCCTTTTTTATTTTTATCAGAAGAAGGAAGGAAATACGTTTTTCCAAAAAAATCATATATATATATAATTATTCAATGAATCAAATGAGACACTGAATCAACTCCTTTTTTAGTCAGTATTAACACTTTGTTACCCAGCTTTCTTTTTTTCAGACTGAATTTCGATTCAAAAGCATTTTCCAAGAAAACCACTTTTGTAGCCATCGTTTACGTTCAGATCTAGCAAGTAGTTTCAGTTAATTGAAATTTATGAATGCCCTGCACCATGTGCACACTACTCTCCTTCACTCAAAATAATAATAATAACTTTTAAGGCAAGCAAAAGACGATCAAGAAATAGTATTAGCAGGTACTAGTGTTCTTAATTTATATGGGGATCCATGAAAATTGTCGGGGGAGTCGTAGGTGCCATTAAATGCAAACGCTGAAGCGCGTCCTTTCTTCCTCCTAATTTCTCAATGCCACACACACTGTCATATCAAAACATGCATCTTCTTCATCGTATCTCCCTGCATTATCATTATATATATATATATTCAAAAGACTCCATGCCGACTGACATCTTTGACAGATTTGATTAAATATCAGTATCTGAGTTGGTTCCAGATCAATGAAGAGGCTCCAACTCAATCTGCTCAATTCCCGAGAGAGACACAGAGGAGAGAAAAAAATAAAATAAAATAAAATAATTCCATTTCGAAATAAAGTGCTAACAGAACTGATTTCAGAGAATTAATCAAGCAAGAAACAAACTTTAGTCAATAAGTAAGAAATGCCACAATGAGGAAATTTAATCTTGAATTTACCTTGCAATAGAAAATTATCTTGAATGATCTGATACAATACTATATATCTCCCCACCTTTTATAACTCTTTTTTTTTTTTCTTTTTCATCCTGATGGAGAAAAGATCGAGGAGTGACACAGGTGAACAAGAATCAGCCCGTATATACTATATATATCTATATATGTGTGTGGAAAATGCCACAATGAGGTCAACCTACTAATGAACTCCCGTTTAGCCTGATTTGGTTTACCACTAAAGATATTCCTCAGAAGAGGATGTTTTGTTATCCTAGTCGTAAATAAAAAGGAAAATTTAATCTTTATCTGTTTTCAAGGAGAGTAAAACTTTTGTACAGTTTTTCTTTTGTTACAATTTGGAAGGTATAAACCGCTAATCAGAGAATGGCGCAACTGCTCTCAACCCTGAAAAGAAAAATGGATATATCATAATTTGCTTGATGAAATCAATAAAGCATGTACTTGAGATGCAAGTCAACTGGGACTTACTTCTTTGCGTCTTCATAATGACTCAGAGCTTCCTCAAATTTAAGCCACACAGGACCTGTCTCCTGAAGGTTTACATTCTGTGGTCCAGCCATATAAGCTTGAACAGCAAACTGGAGCGTCCTCTCTCTGCTCAACCCACCACCACATCATCCAAACAACAACAACAAGAAGAATAAATGAAGCATAGAGAGAAATCATACTAGAAACCATCATTTCCTTCCATGCCATTCTGCCTATAATGTATTCTGACTTACCTCCCTTCATATTGTGATAGCCAACCCAAATACGCTGCCCCAAAGTACATGGAGATGAAAGGACAGGTCAGGTCCTCAACTGACTCTACCTTGTATGCTGTGTAGCCCAAGTCCCTAGTTATCAGATCCATGAATAAAAAACACTACTTCAATAACAAACCAGAAGGTTGCTCTAAATTAAATGAACTGTGCGTCATCCCAAACAAGAAAAACCTACTCAGGCTTGCATTTTTTCTTCCTACTGGTAAATATAGAAGCCTTTAAGAAAAAAAAACAGAAACAGATTTAACTTTCTGGAATTTTCTACAAGCCTTTCACATCCATCAATTAGAGCACCTCTTTACGTGAATTTATTTTCCAAAATTTACTTCGGTTATTAATTATGGAGCAACATCATGTAAATTGAAAAGACATGAAGGAACAAATTATGGCCATCTGATATTGGTAAACTAAATTGAGTCATACTTGTAAAGCCAGCATGCTGTGGGATAATCAATTCCCATTAGTCCAGTACGTTGTCCGATTCCATTCACAAATCGCATGCTAACAATCTCAGCTATTGCACAAAGAACAGCCTGCAAAAGCAAATTTGAATAGCCCAGTTCCAGTGTTACAGTGTTTCCTCTTGAAGCAGCAGAAGGATATGAGAAGAGGTGAAAAAATGGGCATGAAAACAAGATGCTGGCATAGGAGTAGAACTCATAAATATTTTCATTTAGAAAGAAAAAAAGAATAAAATTATGTACACAATGGCCATGGAATTGATAAACTAAACTGCATTTCATGTACATGCAAATAAGCATCACCAAATGAATAATTAAGAATCTCATAGCCAGAACCATAGTAAGAATTATATAGGAGATGAGAAGATCGCACTCCCTGCCAATGTATAACATTATACTGCCTTCTCATGTGAGGCAATTACAGCTTGTTTCTACTTATCAATAGGATACCTACATATTTTTTATACAATAAGAATTTTGTGCTGACATATAACCACTGAACAGGGGTCTCATTTGTGACATAATCAACAAAAAAGATCTTATTTGGTACCAGTGTGTCCACAGAATAAAAAGAGGCACTTACTGGTTTTACTCCTTTCATACTCGAATGTTTGGACAGAATGCTTCCTGCAACAGCCTGCATGAAGAAGCAAAAGAAAAAGAAATGCATCAACCACAAAAGATTTAAGCAGAGAAACACTAAATATCTTCTGTACTAAAGTTGTATAGGTAGTATAATTGACCCTCAGTCTTACCCTTACTTCTACCCTAGAGAGATAGGGTCTCTTTTCTGCATCATGAGAAAACCGCACTTTCCCCCTTTTCTCCCCTGACTTGATCCATTCCTTGCTTACACTGGGATTTTTCCACATTTCTTCCATGTCTTCCTGGGAAGTCCTAGAATCCCACGTCTTTACTGGATCTTCTGCCTCATGTAGAAAGATTACATATTTATTTGATTCGCAAAGTATATATATATAGAAAAATGAAAAATTTGAGCATACATCAAGATTAATTGTCTTAATGAATTATAGTATATCTTTTTGCATGACTATTTACCAACGTTAATCAACAAACCAAGCACATATCATAAGACTCAAGAATGGATAACAGAACCGTGTCAAAGATAAGTGAGTTTACAGCCCTTTCAAATTGACAAATTTAGATGCAAGAATTCTCTAGCAGATAATAAGCACAACTTGCAGCAGACACAAAGGACCTCCCTCTCTTTCCTTAGTGGAGAAGAAGGTTAAGAAAAAAGATAAAGAAAACAGAGTTGTATTTTCTAGTTAAACAAGGATGATTTAGCTACATCCCAACGGGATGAGAAAGTTGAGAAGTAACATCTTCACAACTGAAGATTTTTAAGTACACCTTTTTCCTTGGCACTACAAATTCTGCACGGATCATTAACAAGAAAAGTCTATCTTTTCAAAATATAATGGCACAGTACCTTTATTTGAGGCAGGAACTGAAGCAGGAGTAGGAGCAGAAGTAGAAACTGAAGAACCATTAGGTAGGGGACCAACTTCAAAGACTTTTCTGCAGAAACATTAACAGAATTGATATAGACAAATATAAACATCTCTTCTTTTTAACCAACTGTAATAGATGATTGTGCTAGTAAGAAGAAAAAGATTGTTTAGCAAATTAAACCTGTAAAACATTTCCTACACTCACTTTATGATTTCATGCAGTTAGACATCAGAAGAAACCAATTATACTCTATTTGACTATGCTATATTATGAAACTTTTGAAAGTCTGCTACTACCATATTCAGGATCCAACCATGTTTCACTAGCAGATTGCCTCATAGGAAACACCGCCTTAAATTTTCCTTCAGCTTGTGCATAAGTTATTATCAATAGGCAGATAATTTCTAGTACCAAGATTTGACAGGGTTATGATTATATAGAGGTCCTGAAACATCAGTAGTGCTATTAGCTTTTAGATGCTAGATGCACACAGTTCATCAAATTCAATCATAACTAAGCCTTTGAATTATTCTTTTATGTAAAAAGATGATTTAATAGACAGCAATAAAAGAAAAACATACCTGGAAGGAAGACTTTCTTTGACAGAGAGATATCTTTTCCAGTACTGCAATGTGGACTTATGAGTTGCCTTCTTTACTCCACCTTTATAAGCCCTTACCATAAACTCTTCACTTCTTTCTCTGTACAGACGATAACATAAAACTAATCTATAGCCTTTGAAAAAGTAGAGCTTTCCTGTTTGCTAGGACAGTTAAAGGGAAGGGGGACTGGGGGATTGGAAGGGTCCAAGGAGATTTGAAGTGTATCTGCTTACTGTTGATCATAATTCGATAACCACTTAAGATATGCAGCACCAAAGTATACATTTACAAAAGGCTTGTTTAGAAGTTTTTGGTCACCGGACAGCTCGTAGCTCTTGTAACCTAAATCGCTGCAGTAAAGGTCAAGATTTGAGTTACACTTACTGAACTGTCAACAAGATGAAACCTTCAGTATAATTTGAGGCATCAACTCACTCAAACAACCATTGCGCCGTTTTCGATGAGATTTGCATTATTCCCGTCATTGTCTCTTTTGACTTTTTATTGTACACATTAGCTAGAGGCCGTCTATCACTTTCAAGATCAGCAATAGCACATAACATGTCCTGCAGGAGAGAAAAAACGTAAAGTCAGACTGAAAATTTCAATGAGACCATAACACTAACCAAGAGTTAAAGTTTCTAATGAAGGTGAACTTTTATTCTAAAACTGTTCACCAATTTCTCTTATCCAGTGAAAGCTCCAGTTACAAACAAGACAAAAATGAAGAATAAGTTGGAATCAGTTTGAAATGCAGCAAAATCACAAAAGACTCTGGAAGAGTATTCAGAGTTTTGAAAGTAAACTCCAACGAGGAACAATGTATGACAACCCTTATAACAACAAAATCCTTAGATTAATCAAAGATCAGCAACTGCAGGCTTTGTATTTACAATTGATGTATGCGCAAGTTTCCATAGCCGCAGAAACTAAGGGGGAAGTTTAAGTACTAGGCAAAAAAACTGTGATGGAACTCTTAAATTTGGGATTCTGTATTCACATAACCGTTTGCTAGACTATAATAAGATCTTTATGTTTGTGGTCCTATTTTTTCAAAATAAGAAGACCATACCGAATCTATTTGAGATACAAAATGCTTGCGGACAATAGCCCCTGCCACAGCCTGCAAAGGACAGACATTGAAGCTAGTTATAATGGATGAAGATATTAGTTTTTTGAAGGATATGAATTCAGTTCTATTTATCAACCTCATTCCATCTCACTGGATTTATCAAGAACTAAAATATCAATGAAATGAAGAAGCAGGATGTTAAATTCCCACCTCTTAAAAAGGGATTTGATTTTTATAATTAACATCTATACTTAATTGCACCATTACCCTCATCTCGGTTTGCGTTAGGAAAGGCTGACCGTCCGGATCACGTGAGAGGTGGACTTTGGAGCCTCGTGTTTCCCCAGCATTAAGCCACTCAGCTTCAACATCAGGATGATTCCACATTAAATCCAAATCTTGATTGTCCACGCAATCATCCCAGAACTTGAAGCTGACAGGCATCTTTGTTTTCTTTTAGTATCTCTTGAGAATCAAAATCAGCAGATGTAAAGCTGATACCAGTACAAACACCAAATATCAGTAATCTAAATTAATTACCACATTTTCTCGGAAAAATAAATATTGGGATCAATCGAGAAGTAGAAAAATGCATGCGATGGTATGAATCAGACTGCAGCAAACTATAGTTGGATTACAGAAATTCTGTTCCTTTTCCACATTTTGTTTCAAAATCAATAATCAGTTTTAAAATGAAAAAAAAAAAAAAAAGGTAAACGTTAAACGATTATCAAAATTTTCCAATCGCCGCCTTTGAAATGAATGTATGAACAAATTCGAAACAAAAAGAAAAAATACCAAAGATGAGGAAGAGAAAGTGGGGGAAAATGAATGAAATTGACGTCGTAGAATTGGATATTGCAGATATGAGGAAGAACGAGGGGTTTCCCACGACCTTCCTCTGGATGAACAAAACAAAAAAAGAAAGAAAAAGAATATTGCACAAAGTTTCACGCTGGTGGCAGAAACAGAGATCAGTAACAGAACGCTCCGGTGATCTTTACTGCTACATTTTTAATTTTAATCAACAATGGCTGGATTTGGAATCAAAGAAGAAATGAATCAGTAGGTAAACGCCGTCTTGAGGGAATTGCATTGTAATTGTACCTCTCGTGGATTGGCGCGATTTCGAATTGATTTTTTTTTTTTTCTTTTTTTTTTGTTTGTGGGGATGAGAGGAAGCGTGGAGGGAGTTTGTCTGTTGTGGTGGAAAGGTTGTATGATGTGACACGTGGATTACTTCTAACTCCTCCCCACCTAACTAACCGCTACATTCCTTTCCTTTCCGCAAGTCTTCCACGTCATGTTATTTTATTTTTTTCTTTTTCCTTTTACTTTACATCAACCAGGTTGTTGTTTAAACGTTTAACCCGAAGACATAGTCACGTGACAGCGGAAAATACAAGGTGAAAAAGCTGAAAAGTCAAACTCAACCAAACGTTTTTTTTTTTGTCTTTTTGTAATAAAAGCCAATCGCCTTGGGAAATGTGGAGAGACAAAGCCTACGTGTCATCAGAAAGACAGAAAAAATACAAAGTGCTGCTGCTGTCCGCTTCCTAGAGAATAAATCGGAGGCCGTATTGTCTGAGTGGGTCACCACTCCGATTCTGCCTTATAATTATAACAGATACAAAAGGTAAATTTTATAATTATAAAATGCTTGCAGAAAATAATATAAAAAGTTAATTTTCCAAGACTTTAAATGTATAAAAATAAAATAAAAAGTAAGTATGGTAAATAATGTTTAAAAAAAAAAGAGTATGATAAATAATAAACAAATTTGTAAAATAATAAATTAAATTATTATATTAAAATTAAATGAGACAATTATTTGAAGTTTGTGGTAGACACAATTTACTTAAAACAACTTAATCTTCTATTATGGTGGATGTGACGAATTGTTTAATAAACACATATTTTCTACAATATAATAAAAACGATGAAATAACTAGCATTTGATGAATTTGAATTTTATTTATAAACACTATTATTAATAACAAAAAAATTAAAATCAAAGACTCTAAATTTTGATATTTTTTCCATAATAATAATAATGTAAAAATGGTCATAAAATTAGAATATAGCAATAGGTTCGAAGAATAATACTCATTAGATAAATTTAACACGTTCACTGATTCACAAGTGTTATACTCATTTAATTATAAATTAAATATTCTAGTAAATAATTCACAACTCATCTATTTAAATATTGATCACATAGTTAATTTCAATTATATGGTATATAATTTTGATAAATTATTGTATTTTATTATAATTCATACACATTATAAACATTGAATGATTGGAATGTGAATTCTCATTATTTCCAAGTTATTAAAAAAAAGAAAAAAATGAATTTTTGAAAGTTTTAAATGTAATTGTATAATTTAAATTTAGAAAGAAATTATATTTTAACATATATATATGAAATATAGTAAATTTGAATTTGTTAACAAAAATAACAACATGAAAATGTGTATTTCATGTGTTACCTCACATTAATGGTAAGCAATAAGATAAAAATCTTCTTAATATAAAATCAAATAATTAATAATTAATCATAAAAAGCAGTAAATAAAGATTATAATAGGAAATTAGCAAAAAAAGAAAAAGAAAAAAAGGAAAATGACGTGACAGGTGGGGGGGAGTGGATGAAAAAAGACTGGGAAAAGGGTAAAGTAGTAATGACGTGGAAACCGAAATGCTGCCAGACAGGCCGACAGAATCAGCATAAGACGACAAAAGAGCTGCTCGAGCGCCGCCGCTACGCCAAAGCAAAGAGGTTGAGGTTGGCAGCCCAGCCCAGCCCAACCCAACCCAACCCATCGTCTATCTTTCGTATCGAAATATAGAAAGAGAAAGAGAAAGAGAAAGATAAAGAGAAGGAAAGAGGAAGAAAGAGCAGGGTACGTTACAGAAAAAGGTCGTCAGGTCGGTTAGGTAGAGAGATTTGTAACTTAAGTATCTCCGTCGTTTTGCATACTTTTTTTTTTTTAAAATTTATTTTTTTTATAATATTTATTTATTAATTTATATTTCCTGCCCTTTTTAGTGGGTTTTTTTAATACAAAAGGAGGCAGAGAGAACTGAGAAAGTTTGGTATACACTCTTTTCCATCCTTCCAAGAGCCGTTCTTCTTTCTCCTTCTTCATTCTTATTACTGGTACTTTTGTATTTTTGATTTATTTATATATATATATTTTTCTCTCTTTCTAGGGTTTTTGCCTTGCTTCATTTTTCAGCTGTCACACCACTCTCTCCCGCCGGACCTTTTTCATTTTCAGGACAAATGGCGTTCTCTTCTCTTCTTAGATCTACTGTTTCTCCTGTCACCAACACCACCCTCGATTCTTTCCGGCCGTCCGATCAGTCAAAGGTTTCCTCCCAGCCATTTCCCCCCCTTTTTCTCTTTTAATTATTTATTTATGTCTGTCTGAATACCTTTTCCAGTTCTTTTGCATGATTTTTTTTTTAGTTTACTGTAATTATTTCATTTCCAGTTCCCAGTCTCTCTGTATGCATCGCGTTCAACAAAATATTCTTTAATTATTCTTGCATCGTTGATCGACTCCTACAGTACTGTAGTCTTGTTGGGTTGATAAGAACACGGAGCACTTCTGAAAACTAGTTTTTCATTCTTTAACTCGAAGTCGGAAGAAAAAACTTGTCTTTTCTGTTTTTCATATAATACTTCTACATTTTCTATATAATACTTCTACATTTTCTATTTGATGAAGTATTTATATGTAATTTTCAGGTATCATGCAACTCCCTCAAGTTTCAATCCAGCATCAAGGGTGCTTCTATCTCAGAGGGTTCCTCTTCCTTACTGTTGAGTGGATTCTATTTTGCCCCTCTGTTTTCTTTTATGGATAGCTGATTCAATTATTGCGTCATAGCTCACGTTCATAATTATTTTCTTCTCCAGAAAACCTGTTGCCCGCAGTGTGCAACCCATCAGAGCGACTGCCACCGAAATTCCTCAAACAATCCACAGTAATATTACATCAGTTGCTTATTATTATATTCACTGATTATGACGAATTGTTGTTTTTGACTTTGTTCTGTTTGGCATTCCTCAGAATCTCCAAGCGGTGGGAAAACAAGGATTGGAATCAACGGTTAGATACTGGGACACTGATCTTTTCTCTCTTAAAAATTTGTCCGATCAAGAAATTTTCATCTTTTCATTTTCCTCTTATTTACCTTTAATTCCTCTATGTGCTTAATAGGCGTTTGCTTTGTTTTTATGTTTTTGCTACTTACTACCCAGCACAGTTTGAATCACTTGCATGATCAATCTAGAATGAACTGCCATTCTAGATTTTTGCATTACCATAACAGTCTGATCTCATCTTTGCATTATATTGACAGGCTGATGTCTTTTATGCTATTTCATTCTCTCTTATTATCATTCCCTCTCAAATCCTGTAGGTTTTGGGCGCATTGGGAGATTAGTGTTACGGATAGCGACCTTCAGGGACGATATTGATGTGGTTGCAGTTAATGATCCATTTATTGATGCCAAGTACATGGTTAGAATTAAATATAGGCTTCTTTTTTTTCTCGCCTTCTTTTCTTGTTTCAGCTGTCCTTCTCTCTCTGCATCTGAGTTGCGTGTATATATTTTATTTTTCATGTTTATGTTAAAAGAATATCACGGGAAGTAGTGCTCAAGGTCTTCTAATATTTTCAGGCTTACATGTTTAAGTATGATTCTACTCATGGAGGCTTCAAGGGAACTCTCCAGGTTTTAGACGACTCAACCCTGGAAATCAATGGGAAGCAAATAAAAGTCACCAGCAAAAGGTATATAATATATTTTTTCTGCTGAAATATTTCAATTCCTTTTCATGTCACTCAAAATGATGACAAAACAAGGTTTGTTTTTTTTGCATGCTAATTTGAGTCAGTGTTTATGTGCAGGGATCCAGCTGAAATTCCATGGGGTGATTATGGGGCTGACTTTGTTGTTGAATCATCTGGAGTCTTCACCACAGTTGAGAAGGCATCAGCACACAAGAAGGTTAGTGCCCAGTCTCTTGGGTTGTTGGGGAATCACTGCCTTTCCCATCCTTCTTCATACGTATGAAGCTTCTAATGTGGCTTCTATGTCCATGTGGTTTAGGGTGGTGCCAAAAAGGTTGTGATCTCTGCTCCTTCTGCTGATGCACCTATGTTCGTGGTGGGAGTAAATGAGACTGCCTACAAACCAAGCATGGATGTTGTTTCGAATGCTAGCTGTACTACTAACTGCCTTGCTCCTCTTGCCAAGGTGGTCTTTCGAAATCGCCATTGGTGGATTCACTCCCCCCCTTGTACTCTTTGTCCTGTTTTTTCAGGCTAGCAAATGGTCATTGCTACTCTTTTTAGCTTCATTTCTTTATGACTTTCTGTTATTCTTTTTGGCAGGTGGTTCATGAGGAGTTTGGCATTGTAGAGGGTTTAATGACAACTGTCCATGCAACCACAGGTTTTCTTCCTGCATATAGCAAAAGCATAAACCATGGCATTTATTTTATTATACTCTTTGCTGTCTTTTGATCATATCTCATCCCTTGTCATTTCAGCTACACAAAAGACTGTTGATGGTCCTTCAATGAAGGATTGGCGTGGAGGCCGTGGAGCAGGACAAAATATTATCCCTAGTTCCACTGGAGCAGCAAAGGTGTGACTTTAATTTGGAAACTTAGTTTTCTTTTGCTGAGGCTTTTTTGTGATTATAAATTTTCTTCTTATCTAATATCTCATGAAATTTTAGGCTGTAGGAAAGGTTCTTCCAGAACTAAATGGAAAGCTTACTGGAATGGCCTTCCGTGTTCCAACAGCTAATGTCTCTGTTGTGGACTTAACTTGTCGACTTGAGAAGAGTGCTTCTTACGAAGATGTCAAAGCAGCAATCAAGTATGTGCGCATAGCATCAACTTTTTCACCAAAACTTCTTGCTTACTGTCTCCACTTACACACTTATTGTATGCTTTCATACGTTTGTAATGGTAATTCATGAACTCAGGTATGCATCTGAGAGTCATCTAAAGGGAATTCTTGGATATACAGATGAAGATGTTGTCTCCAATGATTTCATTGGCGATTCAAGGTAAAATGTTGCTCCCCTCTTCTTCCCATATTAGACCTGCTAGTACTCATTAGATTAGATGCTATCTTCAACAATTTATTTGGTTTATGCATTTGAAACTCCTATATTAATAAATACCAGAATTAGGACTCCCTTTCCTAATGCACTAGTTCTCATGTCTCATCTAGATTTTGGGAATGCTAACCATGCATGTTTTTGCTTTTGGGTGATTTCGTCTTACTTTTAAGTTTTGTCTGTTTATGCCTTTCTTGAAGACATTAGTTTGTGACTCATAGACTCCTATTATATTTTTTGTGGCTTTCACTTCTTACATGTCCCTTGTCATTGTTGTAAAACAGAGGATTATCTACACTCGGGTTTATTATGTGGACTGGTTGTTGAGCTTGTAGGAAATATTGGGAGAATACTAGTTTTGACCTGAATGAAGGAAATGTTTACTGTATAGCTAGAGAAGGCTTTTTACAAATTAGTTTCTCATCATTTGACTTTGGCCTGATCCAATTTGTGAGACCTAGTTGTAAAAATGTTGGATTTTCAAGTTGTGTTTTTGATGTTAACAAGCACATATTTGCTGTAATGCTGCAAGTATATTTCTTGGTATGAAGTTACCTGCCAATGCCATACAATGGAGGCGTTCTCAATTAAATCTTCATGTTTATCATAGGTCAAGTATATTTGATGCGAAGGCAGGGATGGGTCTGAACGATGCTTTCATGAAACTTGTTTCATGGTACGACAACGAGTGGGGTTACAGGTATTTACTAGCTCTCTCCTTAAGTACACTTGCCGACATTGATTTTTATTGTGTCAACAACAGTAGACGGAGGTTAACATAGTTTGTTGCTATTTCAGCAATCGGGTATTGGATCTAATAGAGCACATGGCTCTGGTAGCAGCCGCTCAAAACTAAGAGGGAGCTTCTGGATGCTTTAGTTTTGGACCTTGATCTCATACAGATCTGTTAGAAGTGACAGTTTTATGAATGTCTGGATTGCCTCCAGTTTTCCATAGTTGCGATTGAGAATAATGAATTAGCAGCTCATTGTGTGAGCTATTTACAAATAAATAATGGATATATATAATGCTCACTTTTTGTTATATGTTCCTTCTTCTGCTGCTTTTTCCCCTTACGCACAGAAAGGGACTATTTTAAGTACTTGCTCTGTATACCAAATTGCAGCAACAAATTCTGAGGTCTGTTATAACTATGGTGACTGATTGACTTTCCATTTCGCCATTTTTTGTTTTGCTAAATGCTTTTCCCAGTAGGCAATCGAATGTTCAATGTGTATCGTAATTACTGCAAGGTAAAAAAACTTGAAGGATTTCTTTTTATTTCACTAGGAGCATCATCTTGTGCACATATTTTATGTTCTTTTAGGTGCAGATGAAGAGGTTTAAAAGAATCGTCCTGCTTGCTTTGGCAAGCGGCAACTCTGCACGTACGTGTTGAGTTGCATGTGTTGTGCATGCCACCTGGCATAGGAAAGTTAGATCAGCAGCTCTGCTGTGTGTGCAAGTCCTATGTATATATATATGGGTATAATGATGGAGTTAAAAATATGCCCACCAATATTGAATAATAAAGAAAGAAGCAAATAGCTAGCTCATCTGGAGAGGAGAGGAGAGTGTATATTTTCGGTAATGGCGATAAGGAGGTTGTTTGCTATGATATGGGTCGTCCAACTTCTGCTTCTGTTTGGTTCTCCAAATATGGAGGTTGCGGTGGTGGCAAGGACATGTGAGTCGCTGAGCCATAGTTTCAGGGGATCATGCATAAGTAAAAGGAACTGCGGCAATGTTTGCCACAATGAAGGATTTGACGACGGAGTATGCAGAGGTTTCCGTCGCCGCTGCTTCTGCACTCGCCATTGTTGAGAAATGAAGGAATCACCTTGACCTATCCAACAATAAAACTAATAATAATAAAAGTATCATTTGTGTTTGATTTTTATCGCATAAATGTACAAGAGTTAAATGAACTTATGTTTTCATTCTATTGTCATTGTTTTTACTACTCAGTGACCAGAGAAATGTAATGTGGGATAAGAAGTTGTTTCCAATTCACTTAACCACCTCAATAATGAAGGTTTTTTTTTAAGGTAACAAATTCAGCATCTCCAAGCAAATTTCACGTGGCCAAAGCTGCAACACATATCTCTAATCCTACTAAGGAAGCCAAACCACAAACAATTTCTTTCCAGGAAATCTGTAACATACAGGCTATCCATGAACAGAGGGACACACTTCTAAACCTTTTTTTCTTTTTTCTTTTTTTTCCTTAAAAACTTTTTGTTCTTTCCCCAATATCTTGTACATAATTTCTTCTTTGGTTTCCAAGTTGAATCAATTCCATCATGGATCTAAATAAATAACATTAATTGGCATCCCCTGAATCCCTGAATATTCATCAACGCTTCTGGCTCCAATCACACAAATGATTCTTCTGAATTATGCCGTTTTCAATCAAATATTCAACAAATTCGTCAATAAGATAAGGCCAAGCACCCTCGGCATCATAATTTGATAGTCCAGGATCCACAGTCTGTATTAATAGACAATGTTGAAATAGTTAGATCATCCACCACAATGAATCAGACCAGACTAAAAGGATTTTACACAGTCACACAACACCAGGCTTTAAAAATCTTCACCTCCTGGGAAAGGAAGGAAATATATGTAGAATGCAATTACCTTTGCAAATTCCAGTAGTTGAGACCAGGTATCTCTGGAGATTGCCTTATTATGCTTTGCCTGTATCAGATGGCATCAAACCAATTGGGGTAAATTGTGAAGTAATTAAAATTGAAGGAATAGGTACTTAACAATCCACCATTTGAAAGTCTGCATTAATACTACAGTTTGAAAAGTAAAATTATGGCTAATTATCTGAAAATGAAAATGAAAATGCAGTACTAGAGTCAAAAAATGAAGATTGAACATTTTGTAAGTCATAACACAGCAGAAGTTGTCAATCAGAAAACAGCATACATCATTTAACGGCTACATCAAATTGCAACAAATGTGAGAATTGAGTTATGGATTATCACATTACCTGCAAGAATTGGCACCAGTGATCAACCAACGGCCAATGCTTTTCAGCAAATAGCAGATGCCACATCCCTATTGCAGTATCTAATGCCAATGATTTCTGACCCTGATAAAGGAAAGTTTATAAGCTTACAAGTAAAGCAAAGAAACCTCAGCAATAGACATAAATTACTGGTATAAAAGTGATAAGAGTGATCTCATAAGTTTGCACTCTCTATAGACATAGTCATACTTACACCTAACATTTGAAGAGACAGGCATCTAATTTTTGGATGGAGATACTAGATATTGTTTCAGTTCTTTCAGGATCATGTACAAAAAGGTATTAACCAGAGAACTTGCAAAAGGGATAACAGCTGTAAAGCGGGTAGCATTAAAGTCACAGGAAGACCTATCAGAAAGGATGAAACGGTATTCAGTGGATGATGCCTCTATAATCTTGTGCTGCCTTTTTTTCCTCTCTCCCTTCCTTTAGGGCCATTTAAGATAAAAATATAAGTCTAAGCATCAGGTAAAAGTGAGGTAAGCCTACAAACATTATTGGTATGTTGTTGACATGATAAAACATTTGGTATTAACTCTTACATATAATAGCAAGTTTAGCTCTATAAAGATACAAGAAATTTGGAGCCAAAAACATAATAACCATAAATAATAGAAGTCAGCTTACAATACAGAAAATGCCTCCAAAGAAGAACTCAGTAACTACTTTTTACAAAATCTTGGTTTTAATAACTCATGAGATAATAAATTGCAAAAGGAAAATGAGCTAGCAATTTCACATGAGCTCAAAGATATCATACCTTCTCTTTGGCCCACCCAAAAGCAAAGTTGTAGATTTCACGGAACTTTTCTGGAAAAGAAAAAGCATTTCTATGAAGTCCTGTCCCTGGAATACTCTAGATTCGAATTCGTAATACATGAACATCAAGTGGTGTAACAATGAAAAATAAATATAACCTGAAGAAATTCTAGCAAGTTAACATGCCGAAAACTAAAAACTTCAGGCATCTAGACAGACCACAAAAGAAGAAAAAATATGAGAAAACTAAGGAACAACAGATATTAATTGTCCTGAACAACTTTTACAATTTCTGGGAACACATACGTTCATCTTTCAACTCAGAGCGCATGAAAGGTATTTTCTCCTTCAATTTCTCCAGTGAATCCACCCTGTCATTCAGGATTCAAACTAGAATAAGTCTAAAGTTATACAGATTCAGTCACTAGACTGAAGTACAAGAGGAGAAAAGGAAATGGAAAGAGGTTCACTCATACTCACCCTAGAGACTGTAATCCTCCAATAAACTCCTGTTTTGAGAATTCACACATAGTTGCAGCCTTCATGTGCCATGAAAGTACCAACTGCAACAAACCTCAAAAGCAACATATAAGTCATTTGGCTTTCAAAAGACGAAGTTTGGTGAATAAGAGTCATAATTTCTAAGTTCCTGCTAAAAATCCTTTATTTTCCCCTAGAAATGCAAAATTGAAGCTTCCTATTTGTTGGTAGTTTTCTCAAGAGAGATTTCTGTTATCTATTTAAACAGGTTTCCAGTGTCAAAGAGTAGAATATTACAAATAAGCATAGTAGTTTTTCAAGCACAAAAACATACCATGACAATATCCTGAGGATCAACCTGCAAATAGGGCAAAATTTGGAGGTTATAAAAGAACAGAATTTTCGTTAAATGCATGAAAATCACCTTTAACTTTTAAATATACCTGAATGTCATTACAGAAAAGGGTGATACCATCAGCCATAATCATATCAGCATATGGATCTGCAAGGTACAAAAATCTGAGAAAGTTTGCATCGAAGCAATTCTAAGACAAAAGTATCCCTTCAACAGTGGTGTGAAGAAATCAAAATGTGAGAAAGGAGTGCTTCACATGCTCAGCTATCTAAGAGCTTAAAAGAAGCAAGAAACCAGTATGAGCAAACAGTACCCAATTCACTTTCATCCTCAAAGAACAAACTTATGGTGTTGAAAGAACATAGGCGCAAGTTTCTCAAAGCTCTGAACCATGCACCAATATTAAGTATGTAATCGATAAGTTTGATTTAAGATACATGAAATAGAAAGCTGGATGGTAGATACTAAAACATGACAAGATTGAAAAAAAATGTTCAACCAATTGAAGAAGTTAGACTGACACCTTACCACCATATCTCTGGAAAAGTCAATAATTTGCTCCAAAGATGTGGCAGTGCAAAAGATTATCTATGATGAAAAGTCATTGACCATATGCCATGGATGCAGTAACTAGTGAAAGAGAAATGAGCTGCGGATGTCATAGTTTCTCGTACAAAGAGCAGGACACAGTAACTTGTCACCCAAAAGCATTGGAGGGCTCCGAGAGTACCTTTATATCTATTATAAAGCTCCTCCAAGTGCCTTGCATCAGTGTGTGATCTAACCTGCGGCTGGCTGTAGAATACGTCAAAAGCTCCTTCAAGATGCCAATCACTGGCCTTTAAAGCCTGAATTGCAGCTTTCTCGCTGTTGGATGTTACAGGAACGGAAAATAAAGAAGTACAAGATACTGGTAAAATCCATAAACTATAAATAAAGAAAGCAGTAAATTTGGAGAATTTAATAGTTTAGCTTAACTTGAGTATACATGAACACATCCCCTGCACAAATTAATAATAATAATAATAATAATAATAATAATAATAATAATAATAAAAACAATAGAGGTTTTCAGCTCCCCTTCTCCTCTGTGGAAAAATGAAGCAAGAACCATAACATGAATGAACCACCGAAACATTGCGAAGGAAGCTTCCACAGATGAGTGGGGGAGAGAGAGTTGAGCTCCAGATTAGTAAAAAAAGCGAACGAAATTATCAATATTATGTTACCTAGAACCAGTGATGGTCATAAATTGCTGAACTTTTTCTCGATGACCTCTTCCCAACTTGTTCTGCCATGCAAATTAAACAATAATAAATGATCAAAGACAGAAAAGGGAAAAAAAGAAAGAGAGAAAGAAGACAGAAAAAGGTAGACAATTGAAGCAGTAGGATGTAAAGGAAATAGAGACCATGTCTTTAAAGCCGGTGGGAAGAAACCCTAAAGGAAGATTAGATATTTGATCTGAGGAGAGTGGGATATTGGTCTTATGGGTTTCGGGAATGAGCGAGTACTGCTGAGCGTGGGAAGTTGGTGGAGGAATTGAAACAAAACCGGACCCGGAAGACGTCGTCGTCGTCGTCTTCGTCGGTGACGGTTAAAAAAAGCGGCGTGGAATGGATTATAGTAGAGAGATGGGAGAGACTTTACGCTTATTAATTTATCATTTTATTTTGTTCATTATTACCAGTGGGAGTAGTAGTAGCTGTAGTAAACGCCAAAGCTTTTCACTGGAAAAAGAAAAAAAAAAAAAAAAAAAAAAAACGCCAAAGCCACCTCCAGTTTATTTTTGCTGCTGGGTTTATCTGGAAATGGAAATGAGTAGTTTTGCCTTCCTTTTCGGCTTAAAATTCTCTGTTAAAAAAAAATGTTAAAAATTATTACAATTAGGATTTTCTTAAAATATTTCGTTACATTAATATAGGATTAAAGATTTCAGAAAATAGTGGATTCCTCAAACCCATCATCTCAGCATCTTAGTACTACTACTTTTGTTTAAGCGGCCCATTGAGCCCATTTCTCAACTACTCCACCACTTTCTTTTGTTTTTTCTTTTGGCCCACTATTGGCACCAAAATAAAATTAAAATAATTTCATTTCTGGTCACGAGAAAAGCCTGCATGATCGGAAAAATGAAAGTGCAAAAATCATGCCTGTTTTTGTGGTTGACATACGAAAGAAAATACCAATTGAACGGAATTTGAGTTTGAAAATTAAGTATTCATACTTGTTATCCTAATATAAAATGCTTAGAAAGAATATTTATTTTAATATCCGGAAAAACAGGTGGGGTGGTGTCGACGGTGCTTTCAGCTGTTCATCAGCCAACCGTAGTGGGAGCAGTTATATAGTGTAGCATCATCATCACTTTCTTTGCCATAATTGTTATTATTATAAATTTACGGTGTCAGTAGTAAGCAAATTACTCACAGAAACCTTCGATTCCTGTTGTTGAGAGTTATGATGACGAGTCCCGCTGCCCTCACTAGAAGAAGCGGAGTCGATGACGAAGATCCAGATTCTTCACGGAGGGAATTGATGTCTCCTCTTCCTCGTGGTTCTGAAAATGAACCCGACCCTTATTCTGAACTCTCTTCATCTTCCGTCTCGTGGAAGCTTGACATCAACGAGTTTCGTCTCCCCGAACGATGCTCCTCCCGTCAATCTTTCTTTGGCTCCCGTCGTCTCGGTACGTCTCCTTTTACTATTTTTTATTTTATAGTCATCAATCCATCACCTCCCCCTAATTTGGCAATTTAGCATGCTAGCGTTGAAGTAGTTGCAAAGATGACTATTTTTTTTTTTTTTCCTTTTTCTTGAAAAGGAAAATTCTTTACTGGAGTTTTCTTGAGTTAAATGTTTAACCATATAAGCGTAAAATTTCACCTGGAGTTTTCTGAAAGTTATTTGCTGTCTGGTTCCAGTTCTCTGCTTAGAAGTTGTTATCCCATTAATTCTGTTTTTTTTAGTTCAGTGGAATAATGTTACTTTTAAAGACATAACCACGCCATATAATCCCCTGATTCTTGTTTTGTCATTGTCTTCTACCAACCATATACTCTTCCATGTGAACTTACTTTTGTTCATCTTCTTCATACTTGTTCTGCCCCTCACTGATGTCTCTTATCGATTGCATGACTTTACAGTTTCCTTTCTTTTCTTTGCCAGGGAAACAGGGAAAGATTGCACAGTATTACAAGAAACAGGAAAGCCTTCTCAAAAGCTACAATGAGATGGAGGTCATCAATGAATCAGGATGTTTAGCAGGAAGTTTGACGGAGGTTGGTTATTTGTTGCTCCTACAGTTATCTGATACTCTCTATTGCAAACGATATTCGTGTTTATTAACTGTTGTAATGCATATTTATGGATATTATTGATGTTTTCATCTTGTTCTTCTATCGTACTAACGTTACATTTTGACTCTTGATGCATTGAAGCCCATGCAGCTGATCTAAACTAAAGAAACACTCATGTGGAGTTTTATCTTTGCCAGGATGAACTGAGAAACCTCGCTAAGAGCGAGAGGATGGCCATTAATATTTCAAATGTAGCTAACATGTTCCTGTTCGTAGCAAAAGTGTACGCCTCTATTGAGAGCAGATCTTTGGCTGTAATTGCATCAACCATGGATTCCCTCCTAGACCTTTTATCTGGTTTCATTCTCTGGTTTACTTCCCAGGCCATGAGAAAACCAAACCGGTATCGCTATCCTGTTGGAAAGCAGCGGATGCAGCCAGTGGTAAGCCAGACAGCTTTGGCTGGGGCTTTGTTCTCTGTGTTGCCTTTAAATTTGTCTTACTTCCCCCACAGAATTGTTTTTATTGCTTTCAATATCTCTAACGAAGAACAACTTCCCCCAGGGCATTGTTGTGTTTGCTTCTGTGATGGCTACTCTAGGATTACAAATAATTCTAGAATCTGGCCGGCAGCTTGTTTCTAAGGTATGCTATTTAGTACAATTGGCATACAAGCAAGCATAATATCATTCAAACAGGCATTAATTTCTTGCAGTCATGCCAAGGAGGTATGGTATCAATTTGGCCCGGCAAAGGGCTGAAATTCTAATTGCACAAGCCGGTGCTTTGTTTTCTTGGTTTTTGGATGCAGAGTGCTCCTGATCGGGACCATAACAAGGAAATGTGGATGATTGGTATAATGGTGGCTGTCACAGTAGTTAAGTTTGTGCTCATGGTCTATTGCAGAAGATTCGAGAATGGAATTGTTAGAGCCTATGCTCAAGACCACTTTTTTGATGTCATTACCAATTCTATTGGTTTAGGGGCAGCATTATTAGCAATTCATTACTATTGGTGGATTGATCCTTCTGGTGCTATAGTGGTGAGTACCAGAAAAATGTATCTAATCCTAGTTTTGAGGAGGAGGGGGTGTCTAGCTATGTAGTTTTTGACTCTTTTCTTTTTTTAAAAAATAATTTTGTATGCAGATTGCGGTGTATACAATTGGGACATGGGCAAGGACAGTAATGGAGAATGTATGGTCACTAATAGGGAGAACAGCTCCACCAGATTTTCTGGCGAAACTCACATATCTCATATGGAATCACCACTCGGAGGTAAAGCACATTGACACTGTTAAAGCATACACATTTGGGTCTCATTACTTTGTGGAGGTTGACATTGTGTTGCCTAAAGACATGCCGTTACACCAAGCACACAATATTGGCGAGACATTGCAAGAAAAGATGGAGCAACTCCCTGAAGTGGAGAGAGCTTTTGTTCACATTGATTTTGAGTACTCTCATAAACCCGAACACACTAGTTTGTAAACCCCATAATCAATTCACTCCTTCTCCAACAAAATACTCTACTTTCTTCTTCTTCTTCTTCTTTTTGTGTGCATGTAGTTACAAAAGCCATTTCCGTTTACAAACTAAATTGGCTTTGGCTTCGGATTCTTTGGTGCCTTTCCTTCTAATTATATATAAGGAAAATGAAAAACTTAATGTTTATATCATTCCTTATTTTTATCCTTATCTTAAACAAAGTTTATATTACATTATATATATATATATTTGTTATTATTAGAGATGAAAATATGAATAATTTTAAGCTCATAGACTAAGTTACTTAAAAAATTTGTCAATTTTTTTTATACATGTAAATATTTTTATTTTTATTTTAAAAAATTTCATTAAAAAGATGGACAATTATTTCATGGTAGTTAATTAATTAACCTATTAAGTGGAATATTGAATTTTAAAGAGAATGGGGGGAATAACTTAAAGAGGAGAAAGAAAAGGAGAGGGAATTTAATGTGAAGTGGGAGGACATTTTAGTAATCTTATTTCAGATGGCACAGCTAGGGTTTTCTCTCGTGGATCTGGACTCCCCCGTCTGTTTCCTATATATATAGCATCCATCCGCCTCACTTTACAATACAAGCTCTTCCGCTCGCAGAGCGCAGTTTCTATTTTCCATTCTCTACGGTAGGCTTTTCTTAAGTGTTGGAGGTTGGTTACTCCAGTTTACATAGGCACTTTGTAAGTCCGGTATAGTTGTGTATGAGGTAGGGTGGGAGGCCGGTGATGTATGAGAATTGTCCGTACCATCTGAGGGATCTTACATGAGTTTCCTTTGATGTATTAACGCCTCTAGATTCTGAGGTCTCCTTTGCCTTTACTCCCATCTGTTTGTTTATTTTTGTTTTTCCATAAATTTGTATATGTATATATTATATCGATTATTTCCTGCCCGCAAGGGGGCAATGATGACGGAACATATTTATACCATCAAACTCTGAAATTTGATGAAATATAAAAATCATTCATCTGAGCCTCTCCCTCTATTTGTATTATAGGATCTGTAAAGTTTGCTATGAATTTGAATTAAGGCAACAAATTAGAGTCTCTGATGCACTTATGTCAATAGTGTTTTCAGCGCTGTACGTTGCCGATAATAATTTGGGTGCTGAGATTCTGGCGTTGTCCCTCTTTTCCGGGGGCTGCGCATTCAGATGTGCCTACATTATTTGCTTAGGATCGAATTTAATGATCCGCAGTTATAAATATACACTAATTGATTATAAGTGGTTTAATTTGTAGGGATTTTATCTTCTTTTTTTTTAATTTTTTTTTCTTTTCAAACAATCAAATATTAAATTTCATAGGCCGCAGCTTGTATTCATTTGATTCTGATTTTTGACGGAATTTCAGTAAGAAATCAAAATTGTAAAAATTTAAAATGTTCAAAATTAAAATTTTAAGAGGGAAGATAATTAAACGTTTGAATGTTTATGAGTTTGGATTTACATTTTTTAAAAAGAAAAAGCAGAGGAAAATAAATAAAAATAAGCCGACTATTTTAGAATGCTACTGCAAGAGCCCAAGAATGTATCCATTTTTTAATGTCAGTAAGGCCCATTTTGCCATTTGGTCCTATAAATGAATGGAAAATATAAATAATTTTTTTTTCATTAAATCTTTTTTGGGTGAAAGAAAAGGAAAATGAAAAGGAAATGGAAAAGGAAAGAATAGGAGGATCTTCAATTCTTTTGGCACACTTCAAAACCACTCAAATTTTCAAGAACTCGCTGTTACTTACCACAACACAAGCACAAAGAAGATCATTTTTGTTTTTTCTGCGTGTTGCGTCGCAGCCATTTCTTCTCCCATGGCGGCCCAAAATTAGTCATCAAAATTCATAGATTACACAGCAGTTCCTCCGCTCCAGAAGAACAATAATGGCTTATACTCTTCCCAATCTCTCCACTGCAACTTTACACCAATCCTCAAAGGACAAAGCTAGCATCATCCACCAAACCCCTCTTTCCTCTTCTTCTTCGCTTCTATCTCTGCCACTTCCAACATCATCTCACAAGCCTTCCTCTTGTATTTCTCCTCGGCTTGCCCAGGTTAACCTCACTGCACCACCTGCTCAGGATAAGAGACATAATCACAGAGATGACTTTTTTGTCAATCTCGGCCTCGCTGTTCGCACACTACGAGAAGACCTCCCTCAGCTCTTCACCAGAGACCTCAATTACGACATCTATAGGTAACACCGCCCTTTCCTTTATTCTTTATTCTTAATTCTTTATTATTTTTTTTCTTTTTTAAATTTAACATTAATATATATATATATATACACACACATGAGCTGTGGGCTGTGGCTTTCTTATGTTTCTCCCCATTTGCGCAGGGATGACATAATATTTACGGACCCTTTAAATACCTTTACTGGAATCGAAAAGTACAAGCTGATTTTCTGGGCATTGAGATTCCATGGCAAAATCTTGTTCAGAGATATTTCCCTCGAGGTTCTCAGGATTTGGCAGCCGTCTGAGAACGTTATTTTGATTAGATGGAATTTGAAGGGCGTTCCTCGAGTTCCTTGGGAGACCAAGGGTCAGTTCCAGGGTACTTCCAGATACAAATTGGACCGAATGGGTAAAATTTACGAGCACAAGGTTGATAATTTGGCTTTCAACTTTCCGCAGCCATTGAAGCCAGCTGCTACGATGCTTGACCTCGTTGGTCAGTGCCCTACCTCTCCAAATCCCACATTTTTGTGGGCACCTATCGATGACTATTCTTCCTCCTGGATTGAGTTTTATAGGGCCGTCAAGGAGACTTTGGATCGGGAGACACTACAAATTCCTCAAGATTGCTTCGTAACTTGTTTATGATCAGAGATACTCAAAAAAGCTCATATAGTTTAGTTCTTTCTTCTCTTTTTTTCTTTTCTTTTTAGCGGATTATAGTACCTATATTGGTGACAGATATTCGCTAAGTGTCAAATAGATAGAGGCCATCATTTTGGCTTGTTTAAGACACCATGATTAAAGGAACATAGGGAGATCAATGTACTATACTATACTAAACTGTATTTACTTGCATGTAAAGATATAGTAAGAGTTTAAAGCTCTTTCCTTTATATATATATATATATATTCAACACTTGCAAATCTCTGTTCGGCTTCTTTGTTTTCTTATCAGATAGACAATCCCGCGTTGTTAAAAAAGTATCTCTAGTCTATGATTATTTTGCATTTAATTAAACAAAAAGATCCCTCGCCTTTGGAACTTTGAATCATTATCAGATTGGGGCATTCTCTTTATCATGTTTGATTGAGGATGATCATATCCGTCTAGTTAGCCACTTGAAGAAAGAAGATAAAACTCAATAAGAGAGAGAACAGTAATCTGATATAGGAAGGAATTCAATAAGAGAGAGAAGAGACAGACCATTCTCAAAGAGTCTCTCTCTCTATGATGTTTGTACATCTAAAAATTGCAGGAAAGGAAATCCAAGGGTAGAGCACATCAGAGACATCTTTTAAGGAAGCACTTGGAGTGGAGCTATAGCTGCAACACAGTTCAATTCAAGCTTCATATATTTCTCGTAAGTTACTTTCGTCAAACCTGTTTTAGCAGCTTTCTGAAATTTCAAGATCATTTCGGCACAGTCCCTGCAACAATGCAGATTTATATACAGAAGTTAGTTATAACTCTTGACTTTGTTTGCCTGGCTCCATACACTAAAAACTAAAAACAAAGACATGCCTGATCTGAGATTCCTCGTAGTGTGAATGTTTCTCAAGTAGTTGGGTCCATGCTGGAGCTATTTTCATGGTACATCGTGCAAGATAGATGGCTGATGCACATAACAGTGATGGCTTATAGTTTAAAGCCTCATACTCAACTAAACAAAGCTCAATCAGGTAAAATGCTAGATGTTCCAACTGTCAAAAGTTCCAAATACACAAATGAATGTTATCCAACATGATGATTCATCTATCTGAACATTTGATCCGCAAAAATTGGACAGCCAACACAAAGAAGTAAAGCAGAAAAACTAAAGAGCCTTTCCTAGATACCTTTTTGCTTGACTGAGCAGCCTTAAGGAATCTGAGCATGAAGACATATGAGGTCGGAGCATTAAGACGAAATTTCAGAGTTTTTAGGAAGGCCGACTCCTAAAACAAGATATGATCTTGCTTATTAAGTATAACAACCAAAACCTTTCACATTGCCGCATCAGTCATACAAATTAGGTAATTAACAGGATTCATAGAAATCCCACCACAACTTTTAGAAACTTATGGAACTCACCATCCTGAGCATTTGGGCTCTGGTGTACGACTCTGCAGAGATGCTGATCAAGTCCATGATCTGCACTTGAGAACAAATTTAGCGGTAATACTCATTTCTGAACATTCAAATAAGGAAAACCGGAAAATCTATGTACTAAGAAGACATTACCCTTGGATGCCAAAAGTCCTCATATTTTGAAGCCAGTAACACTGCTGTAAGGCCAACTAGCTGGATTTCACTTTTCTTGATGTTCACCAAGGACAAATATTGGTCTAGAAGTGTAACCATTAGAAACAATGTTTCTTGCATCAAATTAAATTTCAAGTGCACCTGTCAGTGACAAGACAGTAGCAATAAGAAAAACAGGAAATGATGTGTGATGAATCAAGTGACAATTTCCAAGAAATTGTTTAAAATATAAATCAAACCTCAATGAGCCAGTTGATCAATACACCACGTGTTTGGGGAGTTATTTCAGTCTGGATTTCCATGTAACCTTTTAATGGTAGCTTCTCTGCCTGCAAAAGAGAGCAAGTTTAATTTAGAATGATAAACACATACCCTTTTCTAGAAGACAATTAAATGCAACTCATGGGAAGTGTTCACAGATCTAAGAGGAGTTACATAGATACAGAAGCAGGTGAAAACTTGGAAACCAAAATAACATGGCGGGGAATGCCAATGTGTACCTCCATAACCCAGTAATACTGATAGATGTCATCAACATATTCACTAACTTCAAGATGATTATGATCATCATAGATATTAGGCAAGTCCTCCTGCATTGTAGTTTCATATGCAATGTTAAGACAGAACAATAACAGCAGTCATTCAAATCCTTAGTATCATCTAATGATAAAATTTTAGAGCAGAAAAATAAAAAAGTGTCTGTTGACCTTTGATTTTGAGACCAGAATAGATGTAAAAGATCTCCTGCGATCAGATTTTCTTTTGGCAACTGCATCTAGTGTAGTTCTAACGGTGTTGTTTTTGCAAAAAGAACAGACTTTATCCTGAACAGGTTCATTGATAACAGTTGATGCAGACTGTTTGGATGAAGAGGACTTTTCCACTTTCTCTTGTATCTTCGATGAAGTAGCAGCATTAGCTACCAGTTTCTTTGAGACAGAGATACTCTTTGAATCAGTTCTTTGATTGTTGATGACTGAAGTCTTTGTTTTCAGGCTAGGCTGGGAATAAGATGCCAAATAATGAGTAACCACAATGATGCAAATTGAATCACTTAACTCTGGGTAGAAAGATCAGAAACAATCAAAAACAAGTAACTACATATACACGTTCTGTAGACCACTAAAGAAAAGAGAAATTGCACTTAGGAACATCATATGTGACCAGAAAATAAAGGATACCATGATTAGTCAACAATGTGGTGGCAATGATATCTCCACTGATAAAACATGAGAGTTAAAAACTGAAATTATTTACCCTATCATGGACAACAATAAAAGTAGTCAAGTGGAGAAGGCCATGTGATAACTAAATTTCCATATTATTTTACTACTCTTCAGGGACTATTTTATTTTTCTTTTCATGTAAAATTTGAAAAGAGAATATCAGCATACATTATGCACAAAAGATATATGTTAAACATAATTACATCAATTTAGATATGATTAATTTAGTTGAAATGATTACTTGACAATCAAAGAAGGCAGACAATTAGCTTACTTTAACAGATCTTCTTGACAATGCTCTACCATCCATGTCAGGTTGACCCTTAGAAGCCCTAAAAAAAAAGCTCTCAAACAGAATGATTAGATAAAACGCTTATCCATTCTCCATAAAACATAAAAGAGACCGACCAATTTATGTGTACAAGTAAAATATTCATTGTTCCAAGAGAAGCAAGAAGATAGTGCGGGTTGGCCAACTTTTTTCTTGGCCCAAACTTTTAGTAGTAGAATAACCTCTGTTGAAGTAACAAGAAAACCAAGTATGTGTAACATGGTATGGCACAAGAAATTCAAAGGAACTAATCATGCACATAATCTGGATGAGATAATGCTACAAATGGTGTCCACAGCCATATATATTATCAATTAAGGTTGTCCACCTCCACAGAAGGAACATGATACGGATTCAAAAAATATAAAAATATATTATGAACTTGCAGGAAAACAATGACTTGATAGGGTTGACTAAGGATTCTCAAAAGGATGATTCTGTTTAAAAGTATACACATATTGGAAAGTATTCCAAATCAGAATGGAGAATAATTCTACGCTTATTCCAGAATGTAAAGAGGGGATTCCGAATCATATTATATCTGTCTAAAACTGACCGAAAATAGTTAATGAATAACAAACTTACATCGTAATATAACGATCACTGATTCGATTTTTAGAGAGCTGACTCTGGGAGCTTACATTCCTGCCAACCCTGGGCTTCACTGGAGCACCAATACAGATCAGAACATCAATTACTGGACTACTATTATGCAACTAGTGGAAACATAAACAAGCTTAAAAGATAATAATGCACCTGGAAATCCATTTTTGCCTCTAGATCTCTCGGATGTTTCAACAGATTGCTACAATAAAAAAGGTAGCATATTAAAAATGAAAGAACATCAAGAAACATGCTAAAAGACCACTCTTTTATATGCTAAAGAACACTCTACAGAAATCTAGGGCAGAGAAATAAAAATATTGGTGCAACCTCTTTAGTATCACTAGCATTTGCCTTGTTGACTTTCCTTGGTAACGGTAAAGAAGTTCTTCAAGCAATGATATGCACCAAGGAGGGAGCAAAGTTTATCACGATGAATTCTTAAAAAATATCAACAAATCTAACAATAAATATGCTTTACAGATCAAGAACCTTGCTGGAGGGAGATGCAGTTGATCAGACGTCCTGATAGTGAAAAAAGAAAATGATTAAAATCCTTTTTGAAAACAAATTACATAAGATAATGAAAGGACGTTAAACTTTTGCATAAAAATAGAAGTAAGATGTGAGCCATACAGCTATGCGTACCTACTAATTGAAGCAGAAATGAATTTATGACCTCGAATCTTACTCCGTGGGTCATCCTTCAGATCTTCAGAAGCTGCAGGAATCAGAGATAGTGTTATATAGTGTGCAATAAGTTCTTTTTCGTATACCCTCATATCTTACACTTCTTTGAGGTATGATGGTTGCCAGTAGCTTCAGTCAACTTTGTCCTCGCCTTTCCCTATTTCAGGTGACAAATAATTGAGGTGTTTATTGTTTGCTGGAGAAGATTGAATACATAATAATACCAATGTTAAAGTTGCTAACAGTAGAATACAACATAATTTAACCAAAAGAAGGCACATTTGTCCCCTTTTTTCTTCAATGCATATTTACGGTTTCTAGTTCACAATCCACCAAATGAAAACTGGTGTCTCTTAAAAAATTGTTCTTTAGTTAAGATAGTCGTGGACACAAATCATTAGCTACGCAACCATACAATATATCATCAAATGCAGGTCTATTTGGTGTCATATGCTATAATATTAAGTCGTACAACTTAAATTATATGCTCAAGTAATCCAACTTAGGAAGATACACTTAGAGTTTAGTTGAAAAGGAAAAAACATAATGAACCAACTCAAAGATGAAGATTTTAATTACATACTGTCAAACGGTTGCTTGACGAGCTGCTTGCAGACCAAGGGTCAGCCGAAAACTTATTAGAAATACGCCTTAAAAAGAAAAGAAGACATTCTTTAAAGTTTGGTCAGTATGATAAATCAAAAGCATTGAAAAGGAAGAAAACTACGTGCAAGTCAATAAGCTAAATTCACAACTATTTATGTTTGATATGAATTTTTGGCTTATGCATCATGCATTATTTTAACTGGAGAATATAGAGATTAAATGAAACAACAAAATGCTCTAAAATTACCTTAATAGAAAAACTCAAAACAAGTTCTGAAGGTGGTAGTACATATTAAAAGCTGATTGGCATGTGGGGAATATGATAGGTAATGTGCTCTTCCTATCTCTGAATTGATAAAAATTGTTCAACCTTACTTACAGTGCCTTGGATTTGATTTGTGCCTTTGGTTTTGGGAAGCTGCTCTTGGCATTACTGATATCAGCCAAAACTTTTCTTTGGATATTCAGCTTCACTGAAATTTGATTTCTAGTCACTTAGAAGGCTTCCAGAAAATAAAACTCAAAAATCAATGAAGAATTAGTTTTGCTGTGTTTACCAGAACCATCAGGCTTGCCCTTTATCTTGTCTGAATTCTTGACTTGACTCTTTAAAAGTAAATAAAAGAAGGTAAAAGATTAAGGCCAATATAACATTGATATACTGAAGGAGTACGGAACTCAGAGAGGAATGGGAAAGAGCATTAAGTGATCAAACCTTCAAGGAATTTTCATTGCCCTGATGTCTTCTGCTGCTGAGTGAAACAGATTTCCTTCTACTAAAGAAGATAGCGAGATAGTCAGAACTGCATTATATGTCTGGAAAAAATTGCAAGTGAAGCTTATGCCATGTGAGGCCCCTGATCCTATATGAGTTAAACTTCATGTTCTACTTGTTGATTTAGTTTAAGAGACTCAGGACAACTATTAATTGAAGATTATAAATTTGAATCGTTTAGGACATGGAAACATATCAAGTTGAGACTAAAACAAAATGTTAAACTTGTACTTCAAATAATGCATGTTGAAAAGCAGGGGGAAACACCCACCCTGAGCAGAAGAAATGAACTCACTTGCATTCGGAGTTGTCTCCATCTCGGTTCCGGATTTGAACTCTATCAGGATCTGCATAGATCTTAAAACATGGGGCTCCAATTGCTGACATTATAGACCATTTGAACAATGGCGGGAAACAATTCCAAATGAATCGAAGGTAATTAAGAAGACAGATATCACCGGAATACAAATTGAATAAAATAAAAAATGAGAAACAAAAAAAGATGTACCACTCTTGATAACTTTGTTCTCTTGCAGGGGTTGAATAGAGAGAGATGTTGATCTGCCCTAAATTGATAGAAACATAGAAAAAGAATCCACATTACTCCGATTACACATGCATGAGAATGGAAAAATGTATCGAAATAGAGAAGAAAAAGAAAAGGAAAGAAAGAAAGAAAAGCAAGAATGTACCTTGACAGCCACCATAATATCTTTATTCTTGAAAGAAATGTGAGCGAAGGAGTTGGTATCTCCAAATTCTACGAAAGGAGTTGTAAGAAAGAACTAGGGTTCTTAGAAAGAAGAGGAGCTAAGATTAGTTGCAAAGCATGAGTAAGGAAGGAATTGGCAGTGATCCGGGAGAGAAATTGGAAATGAAGAAAAGGGAGAGAAAGTAAAGTAGAATTCGGTAGAAAGAAATACTTGTGTCCGTGCGAGCGCCTCTTTCCTTTCATCAAGTTTGAATCTTTGAATAATGAATGCCACCACATTTGGGGCGGGGGCTGTCTAAAATATTGATTCGGGGTCTCAACTTTCTCAAAATCCTATTTTTGCACCCCCTAAACTTTTTTATGAATTCTAAATGTTCTTTTTTTACTTAATAAATAAAATCAAAATTTCCCACTTAATAATTTTAGTTTTATTCAAGACTCAAGAGGAGAAGCACTAGAAAATCTGATTTATTGGATTTTCCAAATCCAAAGGCTGCACTGCGCTATATATTACTTGGATTTGGTATTCCTGCTCTCCCTTCTCATGTCAATTTCTCACCTTTTTGAAAAAAATAAAAAAATAAAAAAATAAAAAAAGATTTCTTTCTTTGAGTTTCTCATGATCTTTCCTCCTTTTGATCCAGTATTCTGCAGAAATGAATGCATCAACGACCCTCTTCAACCAGCTGAAGGTGATTTCTTAATTGCATTGGTGGTCACATCGTTTTCCTGCTTAGTTTTTCAATTTCCTCCAATTTTTCGTATTTAAACTGAAACCGAAATTTTGATGGGCTCAATCTCCTGCCGGAGAGCAGAGTGCAGATCCCTTTTTCTTAATGGCAGGTCCCAATGTGATTGAATCGGAGGAACATATTTTCTACATGGCCAAGCACATTAAGGCCATCACTACTAAGTAATCTTTTCTTTTTTTCTCTACGCGGATATTTATTTATTTTTTTAGTCTTGAATAGACAAGATACTCAATTTTGTGGTTGACAGACTTGGATTGCCATTGGTGTTTAAGTCAAGCTTCGACAAAGCTAACCGAACTTCCTCTAAGTCATTCCGTGGTCCTGGCCTGACTCAAGGCTTGAAGGTATCCATATATTGGCTTCACTTAGCTGTTTTAATCCTAATTCACTTGAGTTCTTGCCTTCCTTCTGATAAAAGTATCAGACTTTAGCTTTTTTTTTCTTTGCATGACTTGTTGAAATTGCATCAAAGATGTACTCTTTTATTACCAGATGAAGTAGATTTTATTTGCAATATCCTTATTTTATTTATTCTACAGATTTTAGAAAAAGTTAAAGTTGCATACGACATTCCAATAATCACAGATGTCCATGAGACCATTCAGGTAAGAGCTTCCTTTCCAGATGCTAAATCTTCCTCGTACCCATCCTCTAAATTTCTTTTCTGCATTGCACTTCCAGAAATTTAAAATTTTGATCAGCAAATGAGTGGAGGTTATGACTTGAAGTTGCGGAAACTGCCATTGTTATCAGAGTGCTTTGCTTGCCAAATTGATTGTCTTCTTCTTATTTTTCACAGTTCTTTACTGAGCTTAAAAACACCGGGAAAGTGGAAAAGAACCATATTAGTTCTGAAAATCCTGTACCCTAGTAAAGCACTCATCTATGCATGCAGTGAGTCTAAAAGAACCTTTGTTTGGTCAATTTACAAATTACATATGCATTTAAAATGCTACATTATCCTAATTTCTCTTTTATTTAGTTTTTAAGTTTCAGTATTAACCTTGAGCAACTGATTTCAGTGCGAAGCAGTCGGTCAAGCTGCTGACATAATTCAGATTCCTGCTTTCGTTTGCCGTCAGGTAATATTTACACCTGCGCTTCACTTGAAATAATATTCTACTTGGGAGATATTATGTTGTGACTTAACTACTTGAGAATGTGTTTCTTTCCCTTGAATTAATAAATTTTATTGGGTTGTCCTATATTTCAAAGCCATAAGTTTCAAGAATTTGCTCCTGAAATGACATACGGACCTACTTGTTGCAGCAGCCCAGACTGGGAAAATTATCAATATCAAGAAAGGGCAATTCTGTGCTTCTTCTGTAAGTAACAAATTCTTCAATTTAGTCTACTTCCATTTCTTTCATTAGTCAAACTTATTTCACAGCATAAATTGGTACTGGATGATCACATACTAACAGGGACATGTGTTTTTGTTCTGAGCTACCAGTTAGATTGATGATCATATGAATACAGGTAATGCTCAACTCCGCTGAAAAGGTTAGGTCGGCTGGAAATCAAAATGTTATGGTCTGTGAGAGAGGAACAATGTTCGGCTATAGTAAGTCATCTCTAGTTACTTATCTAGCACTCTTGAGCCCAGTTTTCCCCTGTATTAGTAAATGCCTTGTACCTTTGCTCTGTTTGTTTGAAGTAATAAGTGGTAGATGATACTAGATTTTGAGGTTTGTACTTGGACATCCAGCACTCTTAGTAGTGTATAGATTCATTCAAATCTTAAACAGGAAATATGCTCACGATTCTCTGTGTAAATAAAAGTCGGTGGTATAGGATGCTGCTTGAGATTATAAAGTTCAGTAAATCACTTGGGTTGCAGACCAATGAATTTTGCTTTTGTTCTTTTGATTAAGGAATCTTTTACTGTTATTTGAAGCTTCCACTGGGACAAAGCTGTTGGAATCTTCATGGTCTAACCAAAAGATTTCTTTCTGATGCCCTACAGATGATCTGGTTGTGAATCCACGCAGTTTAGAGTGGATGAGAGAGGCCAATTGTCCAGTGGTATAATGATTTCTTCTTTTTATCTTTTTTTTTTTTTTTTTTTTGCTATGCCTATTATGCTATTTATTGTTATATTGAAGGAAATATAGTTGCCACTTTCATTAAGTGGTAATTGTGTTGTACTCCTCTCAGTTTCATTTTACACTTATTTTTTGAAAGACCCTGGTCCTAAGTTGAGTAATTGTTGACAGGTGGCCGATATAACACATTCGTTACAACAGCCTGCAGGAAAACAGGTGTACACACCCTCCTGCCTTTCCTTTCATTATTGGGTGTAAACATATGAAGTTTTAGGGTTCTCTTCCATCTTGTGAACTTTGGTTAACCTTTAAAGAAATATATTGATGGATGATAAATAATAGAATAACAGGTCTGAAGTACTTTTGTCGGTTTTCTTCCTAATCCTGTTCCTTGGACCTCTTCTTTCAGTTCTTATTTTAGGAAAATCTATTTCTCAATGAAACTAGATATTTAGTATTTCTTGAGCTTTTTTTTCCAGTTTTTTACTATAGTCCACAGAGCTTACACACAAGAATGAGAATGCCAGAAACATTTTGTCTTTGAATTAACATAAATACATGAAGTACTTTTATACTCTTATGATGATTTGGTTTTGCATTTTAAAACAGCTTGAAGGTGGTGGTGTAGCCAGTGGAGGTCTGCGTGAATTGATCCCTTGCATTGCCAGGACAGCAGTTGCTGTTGGGATTGATGGCATTTTTATGGAGGTTTGGGAGCGTAATCCTTCTCTAATTAATTGACTGATTGAAATAAGTTTTTTTGTTGGATGCCCTCCTTTGAAGATCAAATTAAAGATATCATAACGAAATAATTGGAAACTGAGAGGCAGAAACATCTTTGAGATGTGTTTTCTACTATCATTGTTTTGTGTTTGGACTGTCATTTAGAACAGAAAAATTAGTGTCATTTTTATATGTTTCTGCTCAGTTCCATAAACTACATTTTGATCTTCCTGTTTAGGTGCATAATGATCCTCTGAATGCTCCGGTTGATGGTCCTACACAATGGGTAAATTTGCCTAAACGCTGCACAAAATCTACTAAACTCCGACACACGCCATATGTCTTGAGTAATTATAGTACTGGATCTTAACATAAATCATTTCCTTCTTTTCTTCTCAAGCCACTTCGACACTTGGAGGAACTTCTAGAAGAGCTTATATCAATTGCTCTAAGTATCTTGTTGGCATACACAGTTGGTAAACGCATTGTTTGTGTTAGAACATATATATGTATATATATATGTAGAGAGAGAATAAGAGATATATAAGAATGTATATAATGAATGAATCAGATTTACAATAACAGAAGCCTCTTTATATAGGCAAACTAAAGACGGTAAAAGACTATAATGCCCCTAGGTATATACATATATTACATTAACACCCCCTCAAAGTCAAGGAGGTTTTGCAGAGACCAACTTGAGTTTGGTAATGAGAGTATCAAAACGACCAGGTAAAAGAGACTTGGTGAAAATATCAGCTGTCTGGTCGGCAGATGAAACAGGGAGTAGATGGATTGTACCGTGAACCACATGTTGACGAATAAAGTGACAGTCAATCTTAATATGTTTAGTACGATCATGGAAAACATCATTATGAGCAATCAAGATGGCGCTTCGATTGTCACAATGAAGCACAGTAGCTCCTGAATGACTAACACCCATATCTTGAAGAAGCCATCGAAGCCAAATCAGTTCTTGTGTAGTATCAGCCAGAGCACGATATTCAGCTTCAGTGCTAGAGCGAGCAACAAGTGTCTGCTTTTTACTACGCCAAGATATGAGGGAGTCTCCTAAAATAAAGCAGAAACCAGTGGTAGAACGACGATTCGTAGGATCTCCAGCCCAGTCTGCATCAGAATACGCACGAAACTCCAAGGAGGACTTACTAGAGAAATGTAGACCATGAAAGAGGGTGCCCTTCACATACCGGAGAATGCGAAGTACAACAGCATAGTGGGTGGAGCGAGGGGTAGACATGAACTGACTGACCAGATGAACATCATGGGCAATGTCAGGACGAGTAACAGTCAGATATATAAGGCTGCCGACGAGCTGTCTATATAAGGTAGCATTAGATAGTAGTTCACCATCAGTAGCGGTAAGATGAAGATTTGCTTCTAAAGGGGTTGATGCGATCTTACTATCAGAAAGACCAGCACGTGTAAGAAGATCCGAGGAATACTTGGCCTGAGTAAGAGAATAACCAGTAGGTCCAGATGAAACCTCAAGGCCAAGAAAGTAGCTCAAGGGCCAAGATCTTTCATCTCAAAGTGACGATGAGAAAGTCTTGTAGCTCAGAGATACCTCGAACATCATCACCGGTAATAATCATATCATCAACGTAGAGAAGAAGAACAATGCCACGAGTAGTCTTTCGAATAAAGAGAGCAGAGTCATAATCACTAGCGGAGAAGCCAAGATCCCGGATGGTAGAGCTAAACTTGGCATACCATGCACGTGGAGCTTGTTTGAGACCATAAAGAGCACGACGAAGACGGCACACCTTGATGGGAAGAAGATGGAGACCCAGGAGGAAGCTGCATGTAAACTTCTTCAGTCAAATCGCCATTAAGAAAAGCATTCTTGACATCCATCTGACACAAAGACCAACCACGAGCTGCAGCGATAGCAAGAAGACTCCTAACGGATGTGAGTCTGGCAACAGGGGCAAATGTTTCCTCATAATCAATACCATACTCCTGAGTAAAACCCTTAGCCACAAGACGAGCTTTGTATCGCTCGACAGTTCCATCAGATCGGGTCTTAATCTTATAGACCCATCGACATCCAATAACAGATTTTCCAGGAGGAAGATCAACAATATCCCAAGTATGAGTCTTATCAAGAGCCTGTAGTTCCTCAGACATAGCTTGCTGCCAAATAGGATTAGTACATGCCTCACGATAGGAACGAGGCTCATATTGAGCCAATACAGTGGAAAAACAATGATAATCTCGAAGATGAATAGGAGCTTCCCTTACCCGAGTGGAACGATGGACTGGAAAATCCTCAAGATCAGAAGGTGCAACTGGAGGTGCAGGATCAGCAGACGATGACTCTAAGGGATAGGTGGTCATCGTGGCGTATCATGGATAGTGTCATCAGGAGAAACACCTGGTACATCAACGTCCTCCGGAAAAAGGTCAATGGTGGGATCAGAAATATAAGGAGGGGCAGAAGAAGGGGATACCTGAAAGGAGGATAAAGAGAGAACATTTTATATTCCCAAAAGACAACATGTCGAGATACTCGAAGATGACGAGATAAAGGATCCCAACATCGATAGCCTTTATGTTCAATCACATATCCCAAGAAACAACACATTCGAGCTCTAGGCTCTAATTTGGTTCGCTTATGTGGTTGTAATAAGATAAAACAAACACAACAAAAAACCCGAAGAGAATGATAATCAGGAGGGGAATTATGAAGTCGCTCATATGGAGTAAGATTATTGATGATAGGTGAAGGAACTCGATTAATCGTGTACGCAGCTGTGAGAGCAGCTTCCCCCCAAAAACTTTCGGGACAACCAGAGGAAATAAGTAAGGCACGTGAAGTATCAAGTAAATGACGATGTTTTCGTTCCGCTCTCCCATTTTGTTGGGAGGTACCAAGACAAGATCGGTGCGGAAGAGTGCCTTGTGCTCGCAATGAGGTAAGAAAGGAGATATCACAGTATTCTTGAGCATTATCTGAGCGAAAAATTTTGATTACACGAGAAAATTGAGTTTTGATCATACTAGCAAAATCATAGTAGGTCTGTTGTAATTGGGATCGATTTTTTAAGATATAAAGCCAAGTGTATCGAGAGAAATCATCCACAAAAATAACAAAATACCGAGAACCTCCCATAGTAGCTGTGGGAGCAGGCCCCCAAATATCAGAGTGAACTAAATCAAAAGGTGCAGATGTAACAGAAGTACTTTTATGAAAGGATAACGCATGTTGTTTTGCAAGTTGACAAGACTGACAATCAAGATGTTCATTAATAGTAGAACCTAGAACACCTTTAGAAATAAGAAAACGTAATCGACTTAATGAGACATGCCCTAAGCGAAAGTGCCAAATTCCAAAGGGAACTGACGAGGGGGATGTAGAGGTGACGGCAGCTGTAGTAATGGGAAGACGAAGATGTATAAGTTGAAATAACTTTCCATGTCTACGGCCTATCCCAAGAGTCTGACGCGTCTGTAGATTTTACACAACACAACCAGTAGGAAAAAATGTAACAGAGAGACCAAGATCACATAGTTGGCCAACAGATACAAGATTAAACATAAGGTTACGAACATAATAGGTGTTGGGAAGGGACAAAGTAGGAGTAGAGACATGTCCAACATGTTCAACTTTCATAGATGAACCATTAGCAGTAGAGATGGTAGGAAAAAAAAGACTCAGATGATTTTGAGGAAAAGATAGATGAATCAGAGGTCATATGATTACTACATCCAGAATCAAAGTACCATGGTGATATACCTGTAGATGCAGAAGCAGATAAGGCGGTAGAAGGATTACCAGAGCCAGACATAATCTGTTGTAGGAGAGCAGAGAGATCATTGACATCAATCAACTTAGATGAAGTAGAAGAGATAACAGAATCCCCAGCGATAGCAGCAGTAGACTGAGGACGGGTGTCTTGGGGGGAAGGCCGTTTTGGACAATCAGACCTATAATGACCAAGACCACGCTTATGACAGTGTTGGCAAATCCGAGTAGGACAAGTCAACAAGCGATGGTTAGTGGCATGACAGAAGGTGCATGCATTATTCCGAGAGATAGAGCCTCGAGATCCATTAGAAGATCCACGACCTCTAAAATTAGGAGCAGCGAGAGCAGTATCCATGTGGGTATTCGAGCTCAATCCAAGACGAGTCTCCTCAGATAAGAGCTCAGAGATAGCCTGATCTAGTGTAGGGAGAGGTATACGATGGAGAAGAGAGGCACGAACCGGCTCAAAAGCATCTGATAGTCCCATGAGAAATAAAATAAGACGTTGCTGATCTCGATAGGTGGTAAACAGAACAGCATCAGCATCACAGTTCCACTTAGGATCAGATGAAGTCAACTGATCGCATATAGAGTATATCTGAGGCAAGAAGGCGTTGATAGACTGTCCAGGTTCTTGACGTTGTCGGCACAAGGAAGTCATAAGTTGGTACTGACAAGCTAGATCAGCAGTAGTATATCTTGTGGCTAGAAATTTCCAAAGAGCATGAGCGGAATCAAATCTCCCGAACTGTAAACTAATAGATGGTATAGAAGTATTACGAATCCATGTAATTATCTGGTGATTTTTACTGTCCCACTCTTCAAGTCGTAACATAAAATCATTCGGTTTCTCATCAGCATCCTTAACAGGTATCTCAATATCTCCAGTGGCATAACGCCAAAGTTTTCGCCATTTTAGAAAACTCGACATGGCTTGGGACCATGATATATAATTTTGACAATCTAAAGTCATTACAATAGGTCTGGAGGACTCAGATCTATCCATAATGATTAATTAAGAACTTCAAGGGTCAATTTCAGAAATCAGATATTTTAGAGACTATTTTGCAAAAAATCAGCAATTACATGGACCAAATTGCAAAATTCAAAAGTTTAGGGGTCAATTTTAGAAATTAGATATTTTAGGGACTATTTTGCAAAAACTCAGCAATTGCAGGGACCAAATTGCAGATTTCATAAGTTTAGGGGTCAATTTGTAAAAATTCGAGAATCCAGGGACCAAAATGAATATGTCAGAAACTTTCAGGGGTTAAGCTATAATTACCGTACTTATAGATGACGTGGCAGTGACGTTGCGATGACGTGTCAGTGACGTGGCACAGTTTGACAACAAATCAACAAACAGCCGGAGAAAACCCAGAAATCATGGATAAAAAAAGCATCTATCATCATCTTTGCCTCAAAAACACAAAAGAACAACCGGAAGAAAACATGAAAATAGCCATCTTCTCAATCACAGTCTAGATCTCGATCTAAGGATTTCCGGAAAGGAGACAACCAAAGATGAGTATTATTATTTTTATTAGTAGTAGTAGTAGTAGTACCAACAAATCAACACACAGCCGGAGAAAACCCAGAAATCATGGATCAAAGAGAAGCAGAAGTAAATAAAGGTGCCGTTGTTGTTGCTTTACTGGTAGAAAAGAAGGTGCTGTTGGTTTACTTTTCTGAGTTCGGCAGTGGATCGGCAGTGGATCGACAGTGAAGACGCAGCGGAGGTTCGACAACACAATAGAACTTGGCCGAAAAATCAGAAATTTTGCTCTGATACCGTGTTAGAACATATATATGTATATATATATGTAGAGAGAGAATAAGAGATATATAAGAATGTATATATTGAATGAATCAGATTTATAATAACAGAAGCCTCTTTATATAGGCAAACTAAAGACGGTAAAAGACTATAATGCCCCTACGTATATACATATATTACATTAACAGTTTGTTTTAGTCATTTTATAGGAAAGATCCTCAAAACATCCAACCCTTTTGTTCCTTTTTTTTCCATTCTTTTGAGGTGGCTCCTTCACATGTTCTTCAGTGTGTATGGTAAATGATAACAGTTAATTTGTTAAATTACATTTTGCAGAAGGCTAGCAAAGGGAAGCAACAGTTTAGGATTGATCTCACCCCATTCCTTGAATAAAAAAGATTTCGAGGTATCTTCTATGAATAGCTATGTTGGTAGGCATCATCATCTTTGCAAACAGAGTGCTAGAAGTTTTTTTTTTTTTTCTTGTTCAAACTGAATCAACACATTTCCACACTACACTCATTTATATATATATATATATATATATATATATTCTGAACTTTTATATTCTGAAAACTAAAACTTATTAGCATTACAATGTAAATTCTTAAAAGATATTCTGAACTTTGATGATGATATACAAACACTAAATAGAGTAGTAATTGTTTTATATTATAGGAGGTTCCTGTAATTGGCCAAAGAAAAAGTTGTCCAACTTTTGGCTAAAAATTGAATTTTTTGTTTTAGGTAATGTTTGGTTCAATGGGCTGATGGGACATCAAAGTAAATCCACTTTCATGATCGGCAGCAAAGGAAAGAACATCGACTTTTGTGAAATTAAAAAAGAAAAATGACACATTTTAACGACATCCTCTTACTTATAGAGTTAAGAAACAAACATAAGGTTTTCCCAAATCGGCCAACCATTTGCATCGACCAGCCTATATTATGACAACATTTTGTGTACATTTTCACCACTACCAACCCCACCCCACCCTAGTTCTTTGGCAACCATGATTCTTTTCTTGATCCTCATCATCCACTGTTCCTTCTTCTTTTTTAACCTTATTTTCTACAATAGTCCACTTGTCCTTTTTTCTCTTTTTCTTCCACACTCGGTCGGTTTCATTCTTTCAGATGTCAGCTCAACTTTTCGTTCGATAGAACTCGGCCTGAGTTTCTGTTATGTAATACATACATACATACATACACTCCAGACAAATTTTCAGGGGAAGAGAGTAGCTATATATGTCTAAGACAAAACATCAGTAATACATACTTGTTGTAGTTACTAGTTGCACTAAACAAAGAAAAATTCTGTACGTACGGTCGGGGAGGACCTGACATGCATTTACTTTTGCTTTTTGGTTGATGCCAGACACGTAGCTACGTCCAGTCAGGCATGAAGTGAAGACAACTAAAAAAATATTTGTATTAAACGTTTCCAGTTGCTGACATCCCTTCATTAGATGCTCTTATTTATTAGCCACAGAAACACAAGCATTGGGCATTAAATCACACACAACATTATTAGCATTTCCCCCTTCACTCTCTCTCTCTCCCCCCCTCGTTTTTAGTGGTATTTATAGGGCAGTTATTTCATCTTCTTCTTCTTGTCTTTGTAGTGAGAAAGTAGTACCTGCCTGCCTGCTTGGCTTTTTCTCTATTTCACCATGAAATTGAATGGAAGATATTCTTGTCACCAGATCATACTTGTTCTGCTCATTCTACTGCTTCCTGCGGTAGTGTTGGGAGGAGAAGAATCCACCTGCAACTTTGTATCCAGAGCTGATGATCACTCTGGTCCCAGAGAGTCCCTCCACTATAAACTTGGTGCTATAGCCTCCATTCTTGTTGCTGGTGCCCTCGGCGTTGGCATCCCAATTCTTGGAAAGAGATTTGAAGCTCTGAAGCCTGAGAATGATATCTTCTTCATGATCAAGGCTTTTGCTGCTGGTGTTATTTTAGCAACTGGCTTCATTCATATCCTACCCGATGCATTTCAGACCTTAAACTCACCTTGCCTTCCCCAGCATCCTTGGAGGGAATTTCCTTTCCCTGGTTTGTTTGCTATGTTGGCTTCCGTAGGAACCCTCATGATCGATACCTTTGCTACTAGTTTTTACACAAAGATGCATTTCCACAAGCCCAAGCAAATGGTCGTGGATATTGAAGAGGGGAATGATGAGCATGCGGGTCATCTCCATGTTCATACTCATGCTACACACGGCCATGCTCATGGAGCTGCTATCCCCTCATCTCATGAACTCCAAGTATCCACTCTTGCGAGGCAAAGAATTATTTCGCAGGTTATTTCAAAACTCCTCCTCCTAATAATTGTCCATGTTATTTATTATGAAATAGAATAGAATAGAATATCAAGATGATTGATGGGATGTGGTTGCATTAATTAGGTCTTAGAGCTGGGAATTGTGGTCCATTCTGTAGTCATTGGGATCTCCCTGGGTGCATCACAAAGGCCTGAAACAATAAAACCTCTATTGGCCGCCTTGTCTTTCCACCAATTCTTCGAGGGCATGGGCCTTGGAGGTTGCATTTCTCAGGTACCGCGCATACTTTTGGTTATTCAATCACTCGCTTCTGGATTTCAAGAATCTTCTTCTTCACCTCCTCCTCTTCTTTTTTCTTTTTTGGTATATTAGGCGAAGTTCAAGTCCCTTTCAACTGGGATCATGGCTTTCTTCTTTTCCCTCACTACACCAGTAGGAATTGGCATAGGAATTGGAGTATCCAACGCATATAACCCAAGCAGCCCTGCAGCTCTTATTACGGAAGGAACTTTCAATGCTGCTTCAGCAGGGATCTTGATTTACATGTCCCTGGTGGACTTACTAGCAGCTGATTTTATGAACCCAAGAATGCAGAGTAATTTCAGGCTTCAGTTGGGAGCACAAATGTCACTTCTTTTAGGAGTTGGATGCATGTCTGTACTAGCCAAGTGGGCATGATTGATTCTCTCTTCTTTTCCAGCCCCCTTTCCAGACAAAAAGCAAGTGTAGAGTGCAGTAGGTTCAACTTTGAAGCATTTCTCTACCTTATAAAAAAAAAGAGAATTAGATTTAAACTAATCAATACTACTACCTTTCTTTCTCAATGTGATGGATGAGAAAAGCATATTGAAAGAGGGAGGGAGAGGTATTATTGCAAGTTGTAACAAATTCACCCTTGAAAACAAAAGGTATGACTGATGGGAAGGAGACTAGTAGGCTTACTATATTAATTTATGCATTCAACTGGAATATATACCATGCTTAATTTGCAGCTCCCAAAAAACAATATACCAAACAAGAAGTTGAGAAGAGAAAACAGGGAGAATTAAGTCCACCATGAGAAGTGGAGAAGAATAGAATCATTTCTCTATTTCTAATGGTGACCGGCCTAGCAATATGGGTGGGGGTATCAAATGCACTTTACTATTACTAACAAATCTTATTAGAAAGAGAAGGGATTTGGAAGCCTCTACCTTTAAGTTGATGGCCCTTCTTTGTTTGAAAAATCAAAGGTCCTCCAGCTTCACTCTCGAGCCCCAACCATTTAACTACAAAATATCAAGAAACCCAAAGAAGGCCACAAGTCACAACAATCCCTACCAATCCTCCCATCTGGAGCTTCCCTGCCACCTATAAACTAGCTTGAGCAAGGATTCAATATCATAAAATCTTTAAATTTTTCCTTCTCCGGATGCAATTAAAATGTGAAGAGAATAAAAAAAGGATATATATTTACGCATAATCACCATCACATTTTAGATAAAAAGATTGACAATCCCCTTGTCTGGAATGTAGAATTTCAGGAAACTTGGAAGAAAAAAAAGGAAAAGATTGGGAACAAGTTGTACTGTCAATCTTTATAGCACAGAAAGGTGATCATTAACTAAGATGATAAGATACTGATTGTGTCATTACAGAGTCCTTCCCGCCATAAGAGCTTTAGGAGGAGATAAAGACCTAATCTCTGGTGCTGAACTAGGAAAAAGGATATTCAGTTTATGCATCAAAATATCAGCCCTTGAAGGAATCTCATTCAATAAGAATTGCTGGACTATTGGTTTCTTAAACCATTCCAGGACTGAATCCCCAGGAGCCCGCAAAACAACTTTACTGACTTCAAATGGTGACTCTACAGAGCTTAACATGTGTGCAATCACGACCTTCAAAGTAGGCCCAGTGACCAATTTTATCCGCCTGGGAACAACTCCATAGTACAACATTCGTTTTCTGAACCTGTGAAGGGTGTGTACAACTGCTATCACAGCAGCACCAACTGATAAGTTCCTAACATCAAGAGACCAGGCAATATGTTGATCAAACACTATTGCTTTGGGAAAAAGCTTATTCTCGTAAGCAACTTTCCACACACAGCGAGCACGATTTATCTGTCCCATCAAAACAAGGTAATTAAGTAGAACATTGACAAAATATCTGGCAGCTCCTTCTTCTAGTTCATAATCAATGCCTTGGAAAAACTCCCTCACAAAAGACAAAACTGGTTTTTTTCTTTGTTCTGGCCCTGTAAAGAGGCCGCACATGAAAGAGTGAGCTTTGTGTTTAGTAGCACTAAGGATAGCCATCAAGTTCCTCTCGTTATGCTCTTCCTGGCATCTTACCAGATAGGCTAGAATTGATGTGTAAAGTACAAGGTCAACTTTAGCAGCAGAATTGACATAAGTTTCAAGCAGAGGCTTAGCTGACTCATACAAACCACTCTTCATGCATGACTCAAATAGCTGTCTGACAATAAAATTATTTGTTCGCATACCAGATGATCCCATGAAACGTAGCCATCTCAAAGCCAGATCAACAGAACCATCCTTGACATAAATCATCAAAACATCACTAGCATTCACATCAACTGAATACCCCATGGCCTTCATTTCAAGTAAAACTTTTGCAGCAACGTCAACAAGCTTCTTTTTGGCCAAGAGAGTCAATAAGGCAGTATAAGTACTAAGACCTGGTCTAAGACCTGCATTTGTCATAGAGTTGTAAAGCTTCATGGCAGCATCTACTTGACCAGAAGCAGCATGCATCTCCAGGAGAGAAGAATAGGTCGATGGAGTAGGCAAAAATCCAGCCCTTTCCATATCTGAAAAGAGAGAGATGGCAGTCTCAAGTTTTCCAGATTTTGCCAGAGACTCAACCACCATAGTGTATAGCCCATAATTAGGTCTAAACCCTGATTTCTTCATCTCATCCCATAGTCTAAGAGCTGTATCTAATTTACCTGCCTTAACAAAAGACTCAATGAGGGCAACAAACATAGTAGCAGAAGCCTTGAGCCCAAAACCTTGCATTTCCGTGTACACCTTCATTGCAGTGTCTAACCTCCCAGCTTTACCCATTGAATCAACCAGAGCAACAAAGATCCCAAAACCAGGTCGGATGTTCTTCTCTTTCATCTCTTGGAAGAGCTTAAAAGCCACATCAAGGCGGCCTGCCTTAGCCAGGCTTGGTATCATCAACTCGTAGGTTGATGCATCTAAAGAACACCCAGCTTCCTCCATGTTCTCATATACCTCAAATGCTTTATAGGGCAAACTCTTGTCCAGAAATAAAGTAATCAGGGAATTGTATGTCTGAGTATCAACTTTGGAGCCAGATTCTTTAATTCTCTTGAAACAAGAGAAAGATACCTCCAGTTTTTCAGCTTTTGCTAAATATTGGATGACCCTATTACAGGCACCGAAGAAAGACATCCCATTTTTACCAGAATCCCGAACCATATCGTCAAAGACTGACTGAATCTTATCATAATCCCTACTGTCATTCAGCCTATCAAAGAGAGTAATATAACATTCATCACTGGGGGAATACCAGGATTGCCTCTTGGCCCATTGATGCAGGGCCAAGGAAGAATCAGCATCGCCAATAATCTTCAAGGTCTGATTAATGTGAGTCATATTGGGCAAGAACTGAAGTCTATCCAATTGGGTTTCCATATCAGGGCCCCATTTCCATCTCTTCACAATCTCAACCAGCTTTGCCACAGCAGAAGCATGCAAAATTGGCTTCTTCAAACCTCCCACCATGACATGGTCATCGAGGCCCGGCTGCACTGATCTTATACCTCGACCAGAGAAAATAACACTGCCAGACTCATCCAAGTAGTCAACTTTCCCAGTCCACTCATTGGAGTCCTCATCGGTCTTCCTGGAGCAATAATTTCTTACGGAATTTGAGTTACCGAGGACGGGGAAGCCGCCGGCAGAGGAAGAAACAGAATTCGGAGTAGACAGGTAAGAAAAAAAATTGAGCTTTACGCAATTGTGACTAAGGACGTCAAATGTTGAGGAAAGAAGAACAGGGGTGGTTCTTAGAAGATAAGAACCAGGGAATATGTTGTTTGCGAATTTGCACTTTTGGGAGAGCAAGAGGCTGCGGACAATCATCCTGTGATGGAAACGAGGGTTTTAGAAAAGGGACAAAAGGGAAATACATGTCATGTAATGAAGATGGGAAGAAAGTGATGTGTTCTTGAAATTTTTTATTGAAGCAAGATTGTGTGCCTCACCTGGAGAAGGCCTTAGAGTATATAAACCCTAAACCCTGAAACTTCAGTTGTTCGACCGTCGACTCGTCTGACAGTCAGGAGAGTGAGGTTGAGGACACTGAACCAAACCCGACCCGAACTGATCTGTCTCGGATATCAGATCGGCCCATGACATTTACATTAGTAGGATTTATCTTGGTTGGGGCCCTTTATGAATGGGCTTTTAAGTACAAAACTGGGCCTTTATGAAAAAAAAAATACCTTTTATAGAATAATAAGTGAGGCTATTCTTCTGTCCAAGATAAGTTTCTTTATCAAATAAAAAAAATCGAGCAATTCACCTAATCAGCCAGCAATCATGATGGATCTTTTAAAACTCTTTTTCCTGTAAACAGAAAAAAAAAATAATAATAATAAATAAAAAAGAAGAAAAACTCAAGTAATTCGATCTTGTCCAAAACCATGAGAAGGCTAAAGTTAGTGCTGCTTTCAGCTTTTCATTTGTCGTTTCCTTTCTTTTTCTCTTAAGTTGGTTTTCCTTTTTTTTTTTTCTCTTTCTGGTTGTGGGCTGAAAGAGATTGAATGATATGATGTTTAGCAACAACAAATGTATTTATGTATAATGATAAAATATTTAAGGAAAGTAGGTATATTAGATTCTGGGATCCATCCATCCATCCATCCATAAGAAACAGAGAAAAGAAGAAGAAGAAGAAGACTTTGGACGGCTGGGCGTAGGGAAAGATCTTTGAGTAGAAAGAAAGCAAACAAGCAAAAGAAAAGCCTTTAAAAACTGTGCCTTTTGTTGTTGGGGTGTTTTCTCAATGTCAAGCAAGCATATATGCTTTCTTAGTACAGTAGTAGCCAAAAAGAATGAAAATTCAAATGATTTCCGGCTCTCAAAACTAAAACAACAATGTTATACTTATACCGGGCTGGATTTTCCCCTTTTTACATACATTTCTTCACGTGTACGTGTACTCATCTCTCTCAGATAATCGATCATCGATCATCTCAAGCCAAGTTAATGTGACAGTCCATCAAGAGAATCTGTCTGTCTTTCCTTTCTCCCAAACCTTAGATACTACTTACTCTCTTCTTCTATTTATAAATCTTTATCTGTTGTCCTTTTTATATGTTTGACTGGTCACACCAACTTCAGAAGCTTTGATTTCTCAGCTCTGTTCTCATGGGAAACCGCAGAGTATGCATTGTGCTGGATTTTTATTATTTCTCTTGTCTTGCTATTGCTGCTCTTCTCTTTCCAACCTCCGGTGAGTCATGACTTTTTCTTTTCTTTCTTTCCTTTTATTATTAATTCGTCTATGCCTCTGCTGATCTTTTCTTGTTTGATTAAAAGAATTAGATGCAAGAAAATCATCAGCCTACGCTTTGGAGGGAAATTCTGATAGTAAGATGATGATTCAAAGAATAAAAGTACTAAGGAATCGAGTGGAAAAGATGGAGATGGATTCTTCTTCAAACTCTCAGCCCTACGGTGTGAGTTCACCCTTCTCCCTTCCACCTTATGATTCTCTGCCCCCTATTCCACTCCCACAAAACACTCCTCCATTTTGTATATATCCCCCTTTTACTCCACAACCGCCATCCACCACCTTCCCCTTCCCCTTCCCTCCTCCTACTGCTGGAGGAGGAGGATCATATACTCCCTCTACGCCAGCAGTTGGAAACCCAAACCCACCCATCAGCCTCAGCCCACCGTCTTATACAACACCAACAGCACCAGGGATTGTCATTGTCCCGAGCCCTCCAGGGACAAATGTACCCAGCCCTTGGGGATACAATGTTCCTCCTAGTCCACCGGCACAGTTCCTGCCGCCAATAGTGTATCCAGCGCCAACTGTGCCACCACCACCACAACGGGTGGCACCAACGACGGCGCTTTGGTGTGTAGCGAAGCCAGCAGTGCCAGAACCAATCATTCAAGAGGCAATGAACTATGCATGTGCATCAGGAGCGGACTGCAACCAGATACAACCAAGCGGGTCTTGCTATCAACCAAATACATTGCTGGCCCATGCGTCCTACGCCTTCAATAGCTACTGGCAGAGAACCAAGGTTGCAGGAGGCACTTGTGAATTTGGGGGCACAGCCATGCTGGTCACTGTGGATCCAAGTAAGTGTCTTTTTTCTCTACAATTCTACCTACTACCAACCATAGTATATACATATATATATATATATATATATATATATATATGTATATATATAAAAGTATTCAGCTGACCACCATACCCTATATATATATATATGGTGACAGGTTATAATGGATGCTATTTTATTTTCTACTGAGAAATGACAGTACCTTTCATCCTTTTTCTTTCAATCTACTACTGAAGTGGAATGCTGCTCAGACATCCATGATCCATCATGCCTATATATGATGATGGAGTTAATTAATTAGAGATGGATCACAAACACAAAAAAAAAAAAAAAAAAAAAAAAAAAAAAGAATGTGAAGAACATATGACAAAAAATAAGAACAGAGAATTCAAAAGTTTTGTAAGCACAGCCGCCACAAAAGTCAGAAGTTCGTGAATAGGAATTTTTGATTTGCAACAGTTACGTGTTTGTATGTTTTGTTTGTCTGTTGTATCTATAAATCTTATCAAATATGAAAGAAATATTTTATAATACAAAAAAAAAAATCTTAATCCAAAAATAATCTAAATTAAATAGAATTATATCTCATTTTTTACCAGCAGCATTCCAAGGCCAGGTTTGAACACAGTACACAGTATTTTTTATTAAAGAACAAAATTCAGTTATAAACTAATTGCTGCTGACCGCCATACCCATTATGTATATGGAATTCATGTGTTGCGGAAGGTTAGCGGCCAACTAGATAGTTTATTTGAACTGAAATACTATTAGATAATTTAATTAATTAATAAATAAGCTATTCTCATGGTTCTTATATATATATATATATATATGTATAGCCAGTTGTAGTAGGTATTGTTATTGGACTGCTGTCAAAACCCTTCTTCTCTTTCTTTTGCCCTAATCCACCACCACCATCAATGGACGCTATCGAGGACGGATTCCCAGCTGTTAGGCTCTTCAACCAGGGCTACTCCTATACCTATGACGACGTTATCTTCCTGCCCCACTACATCGACTTCCCGACCGATGCTGTTTCTCTCGCCTCCCGCCTCACCCGTAACATCACCCTCTCCACTCCATGCGTTGCCTCTCCCATGGATACCGTCACCGAGTCCTCCATGGCCACCGCCATGGCTTCCCTCGGCGCCATTGGCATTGTTCACTCCAATAATTCTCCCTCCCAACAGGCCTCTATTGTCCGCGCCGCCAAGTCGTACAGGATCCCTTTCTCCTCTGACCTTCTCTTCTTCAGCCCCTCCGATTCTATTCCTTCTGCCGATCATTTTGCTTCCTCTCCTTGTGTTTTCGTGACCCAATCTGGTTCCCCTGAATCCAACCTTCTGGGTGTCGTGTCCAAGTCCGACTGGGAGGCTTTGTCTGATAAGGAGGCTAGACTTTCCGATTGCATGCGCAAAATTTCCCTTTCTTCTTTGCCTAATGGCTGCAACCTTGAACATGTTGCCGGTTTTTTAGCCAGGGGAAACCATGAATTTGTCCCTCTTGTTAGCACTGCCCATGATGTCCCCGCTGATGACGTCCCCACAATTCAGGAGTTCCCTAAACTCGGCTTTCCATCTGTGGGTTCAAATGGTGAGTTTCTGGTGGGCGCTGCCATCGGTACCAGGGAGTCTGACAAGCTGAGGCTGGAGCATCTGGTCAAAGCCGGTGTCAACGCACTTGTCTTGGACAGCTCTCAAGGCAACTCCATTTATCAGCTGGATATGATCAAGTACGTAAAGAGGACCTATCCGGACTTAGATTTGATTGGTGGCAATGTGGTGACTATGAGTCAGGCGGAGAATTTGATTAAGGCGGGGGCTGATGGATTGAGGGTTGGGATGGGATCCGGATCCATCTGTACCACCCAGGAGGTTTGCGCAGTCGGTCGTGGACAGGTTTTTCATTCTGTGCACATTATATTAACTGCCTTTCCCCTGTGTTTATATGAATTCTTCTTTTCCACACTTCAATTTTTATTTTATTTTTTATTTTAATTTTTTTTGGGTTATTATGCATAAAGATTACTCCTTTTTCCATCTCTGAATATGTTTGCATCTGCCATTCACTAGTTACTACCATTAATGATTTTACAAAGTTCTAGTCTTTATGTATAAAGTTCTAGTCTTTATATGAATTCTTTTTTAGAAGTGTAGCCATTTATATGAGTTCCGTTTCACTTTCATTTAGAAGTGTAGCCATTTATTTCATAGCAAAAATCCACATGTGCTGATTTACCAAAATATAGATGCAGCTTTTATAATTAAAAAAATAAAATAATAGACCAAACCTTTTTTCTACAGTTGATGCTATTGTTGCTAATTTACTTGTTCCTTGTGGTCCCTTTCACAATACTTATCATTCGAGATCAGTACCAACTGCAAAATCGCTGTATTTGAGATTTCTTTTTCAATGCCTTTCAGGCCACAGCTGTGTATAAGGTCTCTTCTTTAGCTGATCAACTCGGTGTCCCTGTCATTGCTGATGGTGGTATTTCAAACTCTGGGCATATTGTCAAGGCTCTGGTCCTTGGTGCTTCCACTGTGATGATGGGTAGCTTCTTAGCTGGAAGCAATGAAGCTCCAGGCACATATCAGTATCAGGTGAAATTATCAACAAAAATATTTTTAAGAGTGTACATCTCTTGCATGGTCAGGGTTACCTTTACTTCTGTAATTTGCATGAGATTATTTCCTTCCAGTCTTCCAGTCCACAGTATTTTTCATTATAATAACCTGCTTGTCTGCCTGCACATTATTTATTTTTTTCCTCCATGGAAAGTGGAGAAATTGAGAAGTTATGATAGACTGATTCACATACAAAAACCTATGCTGCTTACCTCTGATAAAGACAGAAGAGGGAGGGAATGCGGCATGCGGAATGCGGGTACCCTATTTATGTTTCTCTTGTTAAAGTAAAGTTTTGCATTGACAGGATGGTTTTACAGTTAAGAAATATAGAGGCATGGGATCTTTAGAAGCAATGACCAAGGGAAGTGATGCAAGATACTTGGGTGATACGTCAAAACTGAAAATAGCTCAGGGTGTGGTTGGAGCTGTTGCTGACAAAGGTTCAGTCTTGAATTTTATGCCATATACTATTCAAGCCGTGAAGCAAGGATTCCAGGATCTAGGTGCTTCTTCCATGCAATCCGCTCATGACCTGTTGAAATCAGGAACACTAAGGCTTGAGGTTAGAAACTTGGTTGACTTGAATTCTGTTTCTAATTCCCATCTACATTCTTTCTATGTATGTGCCTTTTGGCCTTTTGAGTTCATAATGCAGTTAGATTTTTAATCCGTTCTGTGGGGAACTATTCAGGAGGTTCGTTTGATCTCACTTGGTTCTTTAATTCATTCTATCAGGTTAGAACGGGGGCAGCACAAGTTGAAGGTGGAGTTCATGGACTAGTCTCGTATGAGAAGAAATCCTTTTGATATATATATTTATATAAAAAAAAAGGGTTCAAACTGGCGAAGGATAGGAGTTTAAGGAGGTCATGGATATATCATCAGAGGCTGCTTCTTCTACCAATGTGCTTGTTTCACTTTGGGTGCATTTAAGATTTTAACCCGAATAAGCTAGAGTTTTAAGGCAGGTTAGATCAAACCATTTTTTAGGTGGATGATTGACACTTGTGGGCATTAAAATTTATGTTGGAGAAGAATCAGAAGATGAATTGGATGGCCAAATAAAATGATTTTTTACTTTCATCATGTGTTGTAAATGTCTGTTAATTTGGTGAGGCAAGGAGGATTATTACTCAAAATGAAAAGGAACTCTGAACACTTAGTTGTCCCAGAGCCACCAGCCTCTCTGGACAACATTAACCCCATGTGCGATAAAATAAATGAAAAATAAAGAGGGGGATTTGTGTTTGTTTTTCCTCGTCAATGTATATAATATGCAAAGATTAAGAAGAGTCACATCACATGTATATATATTTATGTATACTCCTAATAAAAGGCCATCCATCATGGCAGCATCTATTTAAAACTCACAGAAGGCAGTGGCTCATACATAATTGATTTTATGAGTCCCATAATCTCATGGGAGGTGAATCCGTCATCCTTCTTGTAGAATTGATTAATCACTCTGGCCATGTTCCAGAAAAGATCTTTACATGCTCTTGGAACTAAACCCTGATCACTCCTCACAACTAACCTCAGCAGTTCTTTCTTTTGATTCTCAATCAAACTCCTCATGTGTCCAATAGCAGCTGCCTCTGTCATGCCACCACCATTGTGAATCATATGTAATGATAGAGCATTTAGCTTACCAGCATTTGATTCTCGCTGCAACCACAAATGTCAACAAGATTATTCTATAAACAACCTATAAATGTCAAAAACCTTTTTAAAAGTCCATCGCTAATGTTGTAATATACCTCGAAACCCTGGAAATCATTAAGCAGGCGCCCAATGGTGCTCATCTTTTTGAAAAGAGATTGATATTCAGGATGCTGAACTGCTTCCTCAGATAGTTTAGGCCCAAGGAAATAAAGAGCAGGGAGGACAATAGGTCCCAAGGCAAAGGATACATAGCCATTTGTCATATATTCATCCATTGTTGGCACATGCATATCTCTAGCCCATTCTGCTTCCTTCAACATAGAATTGAGCAAATCTAACCACTGCAAACAAGGATAGTCAAGGAAGTAAAAGAAAATATGTTTTAACCATGATATTATGTGGTTAGCTCTCTTTCTCAATCAGGATCGGTAGTAAATGATTTCAAAGGCAGGCATCTTACAATCTGAATTATGTGGTCAGTCACATCACGTTCTTGGAGTTCAAATGCTTTATCTCCGATCTCAATGATTGTACTCCGAAGGGCAGAAAATATAATTTCGACTTTCTCTGAACAGAAATCTGCAGTGTTCACATCCCACCTGCAGTTTATTATGATACCTCATTATTCAGAGATAATGAAAAAAGCCATTGATCAGCAATGTGGAAAAATATTTTCAAAAAAAAGAAATCCAGATGGTGCAAGTATACTTTTTAAATAACAGGATTAAGTTCATTAACTCCTCCATAGAACCTCCAACATCAAAGAAGTCATCAACCACAGTAGTGAGTACACCATTTTTGGCCCATGACATGCGAGCATCAGATAGCTCAGGAGCAAATATGGTGGCTGCAGCAGAAAAGTAACAGTATGCAGATTTCTGCCTTGCAAAATTTAGCTTGTCCAATCGGTTCTCTATGACCCACCTGTAACCAAAGTGATAAAAGTTTTAGTCCAGAAAGCATTTTGCAGAGTAAAGTCAAGAAAATTATCCACAATTTAGTTGCAGAATACAACATTATTGATTTACTAGTTTGAATAATAGAAAGAGTTTAAGAGACTTATTATATTAGTCAAGGTTGGGTTCAACTCATATATTAGTCTTGATAAGCCACTCTTTCTTGAAAACACAAGAACTAAAATCCTTTCTCCAGGACTGTGAAACAAACCTGAAGCTAACTAGCAGAAAATGTAGAAACTACACACAACTGAGGCCAACAATTGAAGTTCAAATCCACCATAACCTACCCCACCTCCTCTAAAGGAGATTAACATGCCTTCCATTTAAGTGACCGGCCAAAGACTTTATGTCACATTGTTGCGTCAGTAATTTAAGTAAATGTACCTTTCTAGTTGTTTTAGTTCTTCAAGATGTATAAGTTGGCATCTGTTGAAATCTTCAACAGCCAGAGTCAGTAAATCTTCATTACCAAAGTTTGGTGAGCTGTCAAGGAAGTAACGAATAAATATTGATACATTGAGTAGCAAACTTGCACGTATATTCTGTAACAAAGTACCAGAGTTCTACCAATATGAAGTTTTTAGAACTCTAATATTCTGTGTGTTGTAGTGCTCAATAGTTCTCCTGTTGGTAATCCGTTGTAAAGTTGCATGACAGGGAAACTTAATAGTGTCATCCATCTGCACATAAATTATGGAAGATATAAAGCTTGTTAATTTCAGGGAAAATGTAGGATGTTAGAATTCTAGAGGACCCATGGAAATTAAGCATAAGGACTTTTACCTCTTTGTAGATTTTACCAGGGACTGTACTTGAATCACCAGCCAGAATTTTTGCTCTCATGAAATCTTTTGACCATAGACTTAGTTTCTCCAGAGTTGGTTCATCTTGATGTATAATCATTTCTGCTGCCCGATGTAACTCAAGTACAGAAATCATATCCTTAAAATGCCCACCAAATGAATCTGAAAAGCACTCTTCTGTTGACAGCTGACCTAATGGATCTACATAACAAAGTAAAGCACTCATTTTTAACATCTTATTTCTTAATAACAACGCCTAGAAGATACGTGAGATTACATGCAATTTCTTGATTAAATGGAGTTGATGACTTACCTGAGGAGACATCATATCCATGCTTTCGTAACAATCGAAATGCTAAAGCACAAGTTGGAATATCCTTAAATATTTCTTCTTCCCCCTGCATCCAAAGTCTTTTTTTTTTTTTTTTTTGGTGGCGAGGTGTGAGGATTGGGAAATGGGGGGTCATATTTCCATGCAACTGACATAGTAAATATGCTGACATGAATATGTGCCGACAGATATGTAAAAAATCATAGAATAAGCATATATATCTCTATTATCCAAATTGGCCACCTGTAAGTATCTTCCAACACACTCTGAATATCGTTCCTAAAATGCCGACAAAGACCAAGCCTCTCAAGATTGTCAATCAAGCAGAGCCGTGCATACACGTCCAGTGGATAAACTGCCGGAACTGAAAGATCAATAAAAGAAAAGTTATCTACTTCAATGGTGGCTAATTACAATGCATCATATCATGATATAATGTGAAGAGATACCAGCACAGCCAAACTTCTCTAAGATCGAGTCGAAGTAATTAAGAAATGCAGGATTCTGGACATGCATTAGAGCAGCTGCCGTTGTAGAAGGTGAATTAAATAGTGATCCGTTTTTTCTCTGATATGTCATAACCATATCCCAGTCCTGAAACTTCACAATTCCCTCTGATACGTATGCCAGGTATGTCTCACTCCCCTGGAACTGACTTTCTTGACATCTAAGTGAAACCAAACAAGATCAAAACATAATAGGAAACAAATAGGTCAAGGAGCTTGTAAGCATCAATGAATATGAACAAAGTTTCAATTTTCCAGATTCATTGGCTTGTTCTAAACCACCACAAAAATGATTCTTTTGCAGACTCATCAGATTTTATAGTTCTTTGTATGATAATCGATTCAACTATTTTGTAAATGCTGCCCTGTTCTACACTAATTTACAGTTAACTTTATTGTTGTTCTGATCAGTTATCACATTTGAAGCTCCTCGGACGTTACATCCATTCTGTCAATGAGCAAAGAACTAAAGAGGAAAGGAATAACGTATCAGCAAATGTACCTCTTGAGCTCTGTATGTCTTTTACGATGCAAAGAGTCAAGGATGGTGGAGTCTAATTGAAGGTTTAGATCCAAATCTCTGGCATATTCAAGCATTCCGGGGAATATTATGTCAAATCCAATTGGAGAAATTTGATTCTCGTCAGTAATTGAACCAAAATTCGACTCAATAAAACGAATACCTGCAACATAAATTTATGTGGGTCAAAGTAACATAAACAGAAATAAGAATGAACATAAGGAAAAAGAAGAAATTACCCTTGTCTATAATTTGTTCACCAATTCCCCATCTTTTGATTGCAAGAACAGAAGCTAGTGAAGATGACAAAGCATCTTTAATTAAGAAAGGATGGAGATGAGGAGGAGTCCAGGAACCATCTTGAAGCTGATTATCTAGTAACCAATCTACGCACTTAGGGAATAGAGGGACTTTGGAAGAATGTGTCGAAGGGACCATAGCTACCCAAGCAGTGTCATAGGAAGAAACAGAAATATCAACGTTATGTAATAGTTTCCGGATTCTTTTCTTGGCCTCTTCAAAGCACTGCATAATTAGCTAATATAAGCAAGAATTTTAAGGAAACAGCTAACTGACAAGGAAAAAAGACCGTACTAGGTGAGATGAATCAGTTGATGTTGACATTTCAAGATTTTTCCCCGAATAAGTTGCTGTAGATAAAGAAAAAAAGCAAAATTGGCGACGATAACTAACCGTTACAAAAAAACAAAAACAAAAGGTGAAGCAAATCCAATATATTTAAGCTTGATAAAATATCCAATGATACAACTCATATATATATATATAAAAGCACAAATCCTTGTGGTGGACAAAATTTAAGCCAGATACAATATATATATATATATATATATAAGCACAAATCCTTGTGGTGGACAAAATTGAAGGGAATGTGTTGGGAGAAGGTAATGGGCAAATGTAAAAAAGGAGTTATAGGGGGATTCATAAGGATCCGAGATTAAACTTTTGGGATGTTTTGTTCTGTTATGTTCTTATACAAAATACAAGAGGGTTATGGCAACCGCATGTGTTTGTTGTATTCATGCTGACAGAGGACGTTGACAGTCATGTCAAAACGTCACCTTTTGTAAACTCTATATTATACAGTAAGTGATTGACAGTCATTTTCCAAAAATATATATATATCAAACGCCCAGACCGATTAATAATACCAGCATCTCCAATAATCCTTTTTTTTTTTAAAGAAAAAATAAGAAAAATTAGAAGAAAGAAGCAGACCTGACGCAGAGAAGCCATAACAGGTACGGTGGGATTGATCATAGCGAAAGGCGGGAATTTGGGGGCGACGGAGTGGAGGATGACTGGAGAGCAGAAGCATTGCCATATTTTTTTGGGGATGATTCCTCCCGACTAGTTGGATTTGAGAGAAAGTGAGAAATGAGAAGAGGAAAATAGAACTTTCATATAATATATACACATCTGTATATATTAGCAGTGACAGTGGCGATCAGCGGAGAGTCCACAGAGGAGGCGCCCATTAATGAATTCACCCGGGCTAATTTTTCCTTTAATAGATGATATTGTGTTTTGGTTCGTTCATATACTCTAATCACGTTTATTTTAAACCGTTTAATATATAACAAACTTAAAAAAAAGATAATTGTAAACTAAAAAAACAAATATTCTTTTACAAATAATATGGTAACGAATGCTACCAAAATTCTAGATAATAATATCTTTTTTAATTATTTAATTAAGGAAACATCACACTATCAAATAAAAAGGTCGGAGATTTGAAACCCAAGGAAAGTGACATGTTTATAGAAAGTTCCAAATGCTTATTTAATAATTAGATAAGAGTTAAAAGGATTATTCAAAAGTAAAAAAAAGTAAACAAAACATTTTTATATTCTATAGATTAGATTAATGGGCCATGAGCCCAAATACAAAAATATCAGATTAAGCCCATATGAAAACGGTAAAGGCTTTTTTGATTTTAGGCCTTTGGTCTTATGAATTAACTGAACATGTTGCGGTTTTGCTTTTGTTTTCCAGGTGGGTCGGAGTCGGACTTGGAGCTCTCGGCGGTGCCAAAGATGGTGATAACAGCCTCTGCAGTAGTAGGAGGTGCCCGACTGATGCCCCTCAGGTCTCTCTCGTGACCGCCAACACCCTCCAACAAATTGCTTCTACCAGTCCTGCAGGTAGTGTGATATACTTATTGCACTTTTCATTTGGGCAGTTGTAACTACGTACTGGCAGCAGTTTTTTCTTTTTCTTCTTATATTTTCCAGCACGTTATCTATGTCAGAAGTCCCAAATTCCAATGACGAGCCAACACTAGTTCAGAGGTGAAAAAAGGGGTTTCTGCTTTTCCACTTAATTTTTCACACTTCACATTGTTGATCTTTTTCCAGGAGTGGCAAAGGTTGTACTCAAGAAGGGAAAGACTCAACTGTTTAAAGACGGTAGTCCTATGGTGTACAGCGGCGCCGTTGATCGGATAATTGGCAGACCGCCACCCAAAACAGGAGACGTTGTCCTCGTGGCTGATGGCACTGAAAAGCCTATTGCTTGGGGAGTCTACAATTCAGCTTCCATGTTCTGCGTTTGCCTCATGCAACTGGAGGATGAAGCCTCCAGGTTTCTTATTCTTCTTCTACTTTAATCCTTATCCTTCCCAGTGCACCTAACCTTAATTTTTATATATTTAATTTTGTTCTTAATCTACTACATCGTTTAGAGATCCTTCTTGTGCGTTGAACGTCGAGAGACTGGTTGAGACAAGAATTTTATCTGCTATTAAATTGAGAAACAACTTAGGACTTCCATCACCACGTACCGATGCATATCGTCTCATCAATAGCGAAGGAGACAGGTATATCTCCTGCGACACCTTATCAAGCTCTTCTGCTTTCTTCCAGTTTCTGTGAGTTTAATTTTGGAAGTCTTCATTTTTCTACTAGGAAATTGTAATTTCAGACTTCTTGTCCTCTTCATAAGTAGTACTTTACATCTGTACAGGAGGTTTATACAAATGGGCGGGGGAGGGGAGAGAATAAAAGTCCCCTTTATCTTTACTGCTTTGTCCCAGGGTTTCAGTTTTTCCTCCTTCGTAGTTGTGCTTTGCTTCACTTATAATGATGTAAACATGGTTACATGAATTTAATGGAAGGGGAACTTGGCTATGGCTTTGGTAACCTCCGTTCAGGTATGAAAACTGAAACCCACCTCATAAGCACATTCTCCAATATATCAGACTTCTCAAGTCTTGCACCTACTGGATAAAATGCAACAGTTCAGATTGAGCTGCATCTAGTAATCAATAGTCATTTGATTCCTGAAATCTGGATTCCCTTTTGGAAATTTACTATTCTTCTTCAAATGCAATCACTTCAGACTATAAGTACACTAATCAGGAAATAAGGATGATATATAATACGATATAAATTTCTCTCAATGCCTAAAAATTTCCTGCCATAGATAGTAAATACAGTTTTTATCTTCTACGCAACAGATTATCTGGCCTTATAGTTGACATTTTTAAAGATGTAGCTGTAATAGCATCATCAGCTGCTTGGGTTGAGAAGTACAAGAAAAAGATAAAAGTTCTCATCAGTAGATTAACAAAAGTCAACCATATTAGTTGGAGACCCTCTATCGAGATTTTGAAGGAAGAAGGATTGGATTTATCTAGTTCAACTGAACTTAATCTATCTGATAATTTCAATAGGGTTCAGGTAACCTTGTTTACTTGGCCAACAGTATGTTCTCTTGGACATTTTTTAGTAAAAAGCGTTGACTTGCAATTCTTGGACTTTATTGAATCTCTATTGTTCAATCATTTTTGTCCTTGTAGGTTTTAGAGAATGGAATTTGTTATCTAGTTTCATTGGCTGGCCAGAAAACTGGATTCTATGCTGATCAGCGTGAAAACAGACACTTTTTGTCAACAATTTCAGATCACCAGAATGTTCTTGATCTTTATTGTTATACTGAAGGGTTTGCTTTAAATGCTGCTTGTGGTGGTGCTGTAAATGTCACTGGTGCTTCTGGACCGAAGTAAGTTTTTAAAATTTGGGCTGATATGATTTATTTTCAGTCTCGGCCGTAATTTTTTGGGGGCCGATTTTGTTTTTTTATTTTATTTATTAAACAGAATTAAAGTTTATTCTTATGTAATTGTTTGTGTAATGGAGTAGAATGTAAAACCACTGTACCTGGGCTTGGCTTGCGACTCTTCAAGGCACAGATTTTTTTTTTCTTTTCTTTTATTATTTATTATTTTATAAAAAATTTATCTTGAAAGGAAAAATTGAAATTCCAGGCTGGATTTTACGAGAGGGTTGGGAAGCATTTTACAAAGGGGAGCATTTTACCTATAGATTGTCTTAACGGTCAACGAAAATTGGTTTTCATTTCTCTCTCTTCTTCCTTATTTATCTGTTTTTTGCCCCTTTTTTTTCTCCCTTCCTGTGACTTTCAACAATTCTCTTTTAAGATTTTGGGGCTTTTTTCTCTTTCTTGCAATTTTTATGATTATGCGTTCTTTTGGCTGATCTCCCTTCGTTTCTTTCTTCCTTTCTTGGCTTTATTATAACAATAACCCTCAAAGATTTCTTCCATATGCCGAATTCAAGAACCCTAGAGTCATAAACTGAAAAAATATTTTCTTTCTTGATAAATAATAACGGTACATTTTCTTTTAAGATTTCTTGGCTTCAATTATTATAAAACCTACTAGATTTCTTGATATGGTAATTCAAGAATTCAAGAACCCAGAATTTCAAGAATCCATGAATCATATCTACATGGTGAGTAAACTAAAATTCTTCTTGGTAAAGAACTTATCCTTTAGTTTGGAATAGAGGAAACTGTTCCTTTGATTATAAATAATTATTTTTCTTGGCTTATGGGTTCTTGTTGTATCTTTTTCTTTAGATTCCAATAAATATAGAGTTAGTAATATTCTACTTCTGATTTTGATTTGCATCCAGTTCGTTGGAGGATGGTCTGAAATCTGAAATTCGTCCGGCATCTGGGGTTGTTGTCCCTAGTTTCCAACAATCAAGTAAGTAGTTTCTTTTCCGTTCTCATAATGCTGGATTGAATCTATCTGGTGCTGTTGCAACAATCAAGTAAGTATTCCTCTTCCCATTCTCATAATGTTGGAATTGAATGTCTCTTTACTATGATTTTGACTGTTTGTTTCCTGTAAATGTTTCTTTTGTTAACAATGGTGAATGATGATGAGCCTTCTAATTTGATTAGGGTTTATTCTTAAATATAGAATTTTTCCTTTGGTAGTTTATGTTTTTCTGATGTTTTCTTGCTGTAGTTTGAAAATAAAATTTTTATTGATAAAACTTTTGTTTTTATATGAGATTTTGGTAATTATGTCTTTTTTGCGGAATCAACCACACATATGTCCTCTTTTCTCCTATACAAATGAACCATTGAGAGATATTCATTTTCCAAGACTACCTTCTTCCAAACATATGTATTGGATAAATATATTTGGCATGATTCTTGCAGAATCAACAACACATAAGTCTTCTTTTTTCCTATACAAATGAACCATTGAGAGGTATTCATTTTCCAAGACTACCTTCTTGCAAACATATGTGTTGGGTAATAATATTTGGCATGATTCTTGCGGAGTCAACCACACATATGTCCTCTTTTTTCCTATACAAATGAACCATTGAGAGGTATTCATTTTCCAAAACTACCTTCTTGCAAACATATGTGTTGGATAATAATATTTGGCATGATTCTTGCGGAGTCAACCACACATATGTTCTCTTTTTTCCTATACAAATGAACCATTGAGAGGTATTCATTTTCCAAAAAGGTAGTCTTGCAAGCATATGTGTTGGATAAATATATTTGGCATGATTCTTGCAGAATCAACAACACATAAGTCTTCTTTTTTCCTATACAAATGAACCATTGAGAGGTATTCATTTTCCAAGACTACCTTCTTGCAAACATATGTGTTGGGTAATAATATTTGGCATGATTCTTGCGGAGTCAACCACACATATGTCCTCTTTTTTCCTATACAAATGAACCATTGAGAGGTATTCATTTTCCAAAACTACCTTCTTGCAAACATATGTGTTGGATAATATTTGGCATGATTCTTGCGGAGTCAACCACAATATGTTCTCTTTTTTCCTATACAAATGAACCATTGAGAGGTATTCATTTTCCAAAAAGGTAGTCTTGCAAGCATATGTGTTGGATAAATATATTTGGCATGATTCTTGCAGAATCAACAACACATAAGTCTTCTTTTTTCCTATACAAATGAACCATTGAGAGGTATTCATTTTCCAAGACTACCTTCTTGCAAACATATGTGTTGGATAATAATATTTGGCATGATTCTTGCGGAATCAACCACACATATGTCCTCTTTTTTCCTATACAAATAAACCATTGAGAGGTATTCATCTTCCAAAACCACCTTTTTGTAAACATATGTGTTGGATAATTATATTTGGCATGATTCTTGTGGAATCAACCACACATATGTCCTCTTTTTTCCTATACAAATGAACCATTGAGAGATATTCATTTTCCAAGACTACCTTCTTGCAAACATATGTGTTGGATAATAATACTTGGCATGATTCTTGCAAAAAAAGGTCTAGTTCACCAAAAAATTCTATCCAAATTTTCAATTATTTCTAAATTTGTATTTTCTAATATTAACTTCTATCTTTTATTAACCAAAAATCATCTTTCTATTGAACTATTTTTTACATTATTATTTTAAAAAAAATTCAATTGTTATTTCAATATTTTAAAATATTAATTTTGTAAGAAAATTTTATATTTTTTATACTATATATTTTTAATTTGAGCTTCACTATTGTATATCCCATAATTAACTTTTATTTTCTATATTTTAAGTGAACTGTTTTTAAGATTTTTATTTCTCCATCCAAATTTTATTTTATGTATTTTTAATCTTTACTTCCATTATCAATTATTATTATTCTTATTCATTTTTTTAAAATCATTATTTTCTCTAATTCAAGTGTAATGTAATGTTTCTGACATGTTATTTTATTTAAAGTTTTAATTTTATTTTGCTATTTTAGATATGTTAAAGTTTTATCTACTTGAAAAAATAATTTATTAAAAATTATACTTTCCTATCATCACTAATTTTTACCAATTATTTATTAGTATATATATATATATATATATATATTATTATATATATATATATATATATATATATATATATATTATCTATGATTAATATGAACTCATTTTTATATAATCTTTTTTTTTTGTTGTTGTTGTTTGATACAGGCACTTTCATATGCTAAAAAGTTGTTAAAGCATGTACCTTTGTTGTTGTTGTCTTGAATCACAAAAACAAGTTCTTTATGCCTTCTTGTTAGTTGAGTTGTGTTAAATTGTACTTGAGGAAGAAATGATCAATTATTTTTACCTAAATTGGCTCAAAAGGTGAGAGAACCAGAAGTTGATTTTCATATCAATGGTATGCTCCTGAAAGCAAAAAAATTTCAAAGGAGGTCAACTTCAAAGGAGCTCTTTATTCTACCATTACATCTTTTATGCTACATCATGACATAATGATGTAAATAATGATTGAAGGATGATGTGCTCGGTGGAAAAGAGGAATATGCTATGGAGGCACGACTTCCTGGTTCATTCTGGTAGTGAACTCTTCTTTTTTTTTGTTTTTTTGTTTTACTGTCATGAAGGAATTTGGATAAATATGCTTACCATCTAAAAATAATTAGTTACTTGCATGAAGTTATTTTCATGGAGAATGTGCTCACAATCGAACTTAATGCTCTTGGTGGAAAAGAGGAGTATGGTAAGAAGGCACAAGATCATGGTCCATTCTGGTAATGAACTCTTTTGACCTTTATTTTGCTGAAAAGTTTGAGAAATTCCAACTTTTACTTTGGTTTGAGAAATTAAGTAGTTTACTTATCTTTTGATAGCTGTTTTTTATATCTAATATGGACTTTTGGAAATAGTATACAAAGATTGCATCTCCATCTTGTTGGAGAGAAACTATTGGAGGGGGGGAGAAGAGTGCAACTCTGCCTGTCTTTGTTTAGCTCTAAATTCAGGTCTGTCGTTGACCCTAAATTCTTTTCACAATCTCATAATGTTGCTCTGCAATGCTTTAATGCTTTTCTTTTTCTTTTTTTTTTTTCCGTTTTGTTCTGCATATTTTTACTGTCATGAAGGAATTTGAATATATATGTTATTAGTCTAATTTTAGATTAGTTAATTGTAGTAAGTTATTTTGATGGAGGAATTTGCAAAATGTGCTCACGATCTAACTTAAGAGGTTAAAGTTATTTGTGGTTCGTCTCTTCGTTGGTTACTAGTGCTAGTTTTTTGGTTACTTTGTGAATGTCGGTGCATCAAGTTTGTTTTTCATATAAATTTTGTTTGCAGCCTCTTAGAATATAACCTTCCAATTTGGTTTGAGAGATGTAAGTGTTAAACTTGTTGTGAATATTTTTCATTGTATTATTAGCTTTGTTTGATGTTTTGATATGTTTGAATTTATATTATATATATATATATATATATATATATATTTGCTAGTTTGTTGTGAGTTGCTTTGTGCATGGGTTTGTTTTTTTTGGTGACCAAATACCAGTCATCCCATTTGATAATGTTGGTCTCATCCCCTTCAATTCTGGAATTGAATATCTCACTACCAATGCTTTTATCTTTTTGCCTTTTGGTTGACATTGTTGGGCCATTTTCTGGGCCAAATTGTTTTTACTACTGTGCTTTTCCTTTGTTTATTTGCGGATTTCATTATTTCTGGTGTTGGTTGAACTCTCTTTTCTCTTTTCACCTGATTTATTTTTATGGTTAAGCTTGATTCTGTTTTAATTGGGCTCATTTTACAGTCTTTGTCTATCTCTTTTGTTTTTGGGCTTGTGTCTTTTTCTAACTAAACCGATTTCTTTATTTCTCAGCCTGATTATTTTCTTTTATTGTATGGGCCGATTTTCCTTTTATTACTTTGGGTTGATTCTTTTGTTTTATTTTATTTTTTTAGTTGATTTCTTCTTTTTGGACTTTGCCTATTTGCTTGATATTATGGATTGAGTTTCTTTTATGGTCTAGGCCTATTTCAATTTTTATATCTCGCCCATTACTCTTTTATTCCTCGGCCTAATTTTTTGCATCGACTAACATTCTAGACTTAGTTGAATTTTTCGTCCTAGCCTAAATTCTTTTTATTTTTTCTGGGCGAATAATGTCCTTTTCCTGTCTAGGCTAATTTTAAATTTTTTATTTTATTTATGCGGTCGGTTTATTTTATCTTTTTCCAGGCTAATTCCTTCTAGTCCTTTTTTTCTCGGCTGTTTTTTTTTCTTTATTATTTTTATTTTTAACTGGGCCAATTTCCTTTTCTTTAGTATATACTAATTCAATTTTTATCTTGGCTGGACAATTTTTAGTTTCTGCTGAACTTTTTCATTTTTAGCTCATTTTTTAGGCCTTGACTGATTCTTTTATTTCCTGTTGTTTTTCATTTTGGTCGATTTTCTTATTATTATTTAATTTTATCTGATCTGATTTTTATTTTTTTATAATCTGGGTCGATTTATTCGGCCTGTGCTAAAACTTTTGATGTAGGCTTGTTCTTTTATTTTCTGGGACGATTTTTTTGTCACGCTGATTTTTTCTCTCTAATTTCTTTCGCCTGATTTTTTAATAATTTTTTTTTTTTTTTTTTTTTTGTTAATGTGCGAGTAGTTTTTTTTCCCTTGGCTGAATTACTTTTCATTTCGGCCAATTTCTGATTTTTACTTGCCTAGTTTCATTTTTTTTCACTTCGGCCAATTTCTGTTTTTTACTTGCCTAATTTCATTTTTTAGTCCAGGGCCTAACCTTTTCTTAGGCATGGGCTGAATTCTTTTAATTTACGTTCAATTTTTATTAATTTTTTTTTTTGGGTGGTCTCTTTGTGCTGAATTTTGTGGCCTGGGCTGATTTTTTTATTTTCGTTCCTTTTTTCTGGAATGGTTAAGCTTTTTAGTCAATACCGATATTTCTTTTGTCTCGAATTTCATTTTTATTGTTGGGCTGAATTTTTTGATCTAGGCTGATCTTTTTAGTCCTTGGCTAATTTTCTTTTTTCTGAACCGAAGTACGTTTTTAACATCGGGGTCTATATCCTTTTTTTCAGTCTTGACTGGTTTCAATTTATTTTGGCTTATTATTTTGTGTGGGCTTTTTCGGTCTGGGCCGCCCTCTTTTTCTTTTCTTTTTTTTTTCCTTTTTCTGACTATGCTTTTTTTCCTATTCGTTTTTTCCGATTCTTTTCTTCGTGTTGATTTTCTATTATTCTCTGGGTCGTATTTCCTTTTTGAGTTGGGTTAATGTCTCTGATATTTTGGGCCAAATTGTTTTGGACTGTGCTTTTTTTGGTTTGTTCTTGGCTGATTTTCATTTTCTGGCCCGATTAAAGTAATTTATATATGAGTGTTGTTATTGCTTTCTTTCTTTGCTCAACCTTTTTTTCTTTTCACCTAATTTTTTTTATAGTTAGGGCTGTTTCTTTTTTCATCTTGCCTTTCCTTTTACATTTTTTTTTTTTGGGCTTATATCTTTTTTTGACTATGCTGATTTCTTTATACTATCTGTCCTGGGATGATTTCCTTTTATGTCTCGGCATATGAGGCTTGGGTTGAATTTCCCAGCCTAGTTTAATTCTTTTTATTTTGTTTGGGCTAATGTCCTTTTTTTTGTTTGGGCTTTGCTTACATTATTTTATCTGGGTTGAATCTTTCTTTTTCCAGGCTAATTCCTTTATTTTATTATTATTATTTTTTAATGTGTAGACCAATTTCTTGTTTTAGTCTTGGACAATTTTGTATGCGTTGATTCCCCTTTTTTAAGTCTGGGACATTTTTTTTTTTCCGGCTGATTTTCTTTTTGTTTTTTTTTCGGCCTTTTCTGGTGCAAATTTTTGACTAGGCCAATTTACAATTTTTTGTCTCCTCTCCTTTTTTTATTGGCCTTTTGGGATGTGGGCTAAATCTTTTAGGCCTAGAATGATTCTTTTAATTGTACGTAGCCTTTTCTTTTTTAGTCTGGCCGATATCTTTTTTTATAAGTTTTTTTAATCTGGCTCGATTTCCATCGGCCTGTGCTTAAATTGTTCATCCGGGCTTATTCTTTTTCTCAATAGTCCAAATATTCTAAGACTAAAAACAGTTAATCACTTTTCTGTGCCAATATTTCTTTTCTTTTTCGAGCGATTTCTTTTATTTAATTTTCTCTTCGGCCTGATTTTTTTTTTTATGGGTTCTGAGCCTTTTAGTGCTCGGCTTATTTCAGCTTTTCTGAAGCCATTAAAACTCACAGAAGGCAGTGGCTCATACATAATTGATTTTATGAGTCCCATAATCTCATCCTTCTTGTAGAATTGATTAACCACTCTGGCCATGTTCCAGAAAAGATCTTTACATGCTCTTGGAACTAAACCCTGATCACTCCTCACAACTAACCTCAGCAGTTCTTTCTTTTGATTCTCAATCAAACTCCTCATGTGTCCAATAGCAGCTGCCTCTGTCATGCCACCACCATTGTGAATCATATGCAATGATAGAGCATTTAGCTTACCAGCATTTGATTCTCGCTGCAACCACAAATGTCAACAAGATTATTCTATAAACAACCTATAAATGTCAAAAACCTTTTTAAAAGTCCATCGCTAATGTTGTAATATACCTCGAAACCCTGGAAATCCTTAAGCAGGCGCCCAATGGTGCTCATCTTTTTGAAAAGAGATTGATATTCAGGATGCTGAACTGCTTCCTCAGATAGTTTAGGCCCAAGGAAATAAAGAGCAGGGAGGACAATAGGTCCCAAGGCAAAGGATACATAGCCATTTGTCATATATTCATCCATTGTTGGCACATGCATATCTCTAGCCCATTCTGCTTCCTTCAACATAGAATTGAGCAAATCTAACCACTGCAAACAAGGATAGTCAAGGAAGTAAAAGAAAATATGTTTTAACCATGATATTATGTGGTTAGCTCTCTTTCTCAATCAGGATCGGTAGTAAATGATTTCAAAGGCAGGCATCTTACAATCTGAATTATGTGGTCAGTCACATCACGTTCTTGGAGTTCAAATGCTTTATCTCCCATTTCAATGATTGTACTCCGAAGGGCAGAAAATATAATTTCGACTTTCTCTGAACAGAAATCTGCAGTGTTCACATCCCACCTGCAGTTTATTATGATACCTCATTATTCAGAGATAATGAAAAAAGCCATTGATCAGCAATGTGGAAAAATATTTTCAAAAAAAAGAAATCCAGATGGTGCAAGTATACTTTTTAAATAACAGGATTAAGTTCATTAACTCCTCCATAGAACCTCCAACATCAAAGAAGTCATCAACCACAGTAGTGAGTACACCATTTTTGGCCCATGACATGCGAGCATCAGATAGCTCAGGAGCAAATATGGTGGCTGCAGCAGAAAAGTAACAGTATGCAGATTTCTGCCTTGCAAAATTTAGCTTGTCCAATCGGTTCTCTATGACCCACCTGGAACCAAAGTGATAAAAGTTTTATTCCATAAAGCATTTTGCAAAGTAAAGTCAAGAAAATTATCCACAATTTAGTTGCAGAATACAACTCTTATTTGATGAAGAAGCTGTCAGTCCGTTTATATCTATATGCTATACATATATATCTATACATATATATCTATAGAAGCTATATGTGTGTATGTGTCTATATACTATACATATATATATATATATATATATATATATATATATATATATATGTAATGACAAATCCCTAAGATTAGGGAGAGATTGAGGGAGCAGTTGTATACTATTGTTGACTTTCCTTTATATTTTTTACTTTCCTTAACACGCCCGGGCAGTCGAAGTGGGAGGAAGTCGTATGCTGAGACTGGAGCGGAATTGTCGAAACAGGGAGCTAGGCAAACCTTTGGTGAAGATGTCCGCAAATTGAGAGGAGGAAGGAACATGGAGAACCCGAATTTGATTAATGGAGACTAGATCACGAACATAGTGTATGTCGATCTCAATGTGTTTGGTTCGGTGATGTTGAACCGGGTTTCCAGAAAGGTAGACTGCTGAGATGTTGTCACAAAAAATAATTGAGGCTTGGGAAACTGAGCATAGAAGTTCGGTAAGCAGGTTTCTTAACCAACAACACTCGACAGCAGTATTAGCAACAGAGCGGTATTCAGCTTCAGCACTTGAGCGAGAGAATGTAGTTTGGCGCTTAGAGGACCAAGAAACTAAATTTTCACCAAGAAAGATACAGAATCCTGAAGTTGATCGGCGAGAGTCTGGACAACCAGCCTAATCAGCATCAGAATAAGCAACAAGGCGGTCAGTAGAAGAGGGGTGTATCCAAAGGTCGTATGAAGAAGTACCTTTAACATATCGGAGGACACATTTGAGAGCCTGCCAGTGATGCTCTCGGGGGTCATGCATAAAGAGACAAAGTTGTTGCACAGCATAGGTTATGTCAGGTCTAGTGAAGGTGAGATACTGGAGGGCTCCAGTAAGTTCGCGATAGGTCGTAGGGTTGGGTATTGGTGCCCCAGAGTTTGCAGAGAGTTTAGGGTTAGTGTCAACCGGGGTGGATACAGAATGACATGATTCCATACCGGCACGTTTGAGGATTTCTTGGCTAAATTTGTCTTGAGTCAGGAAGAGACTATTGTTGGTGAAAGTTGCGGAAATACCCAGGAAGTAGTTTAAAGTGCCCAGATCTTTCATAGAGAATTGTTTGGAGAGAAGAGTCATAATGTCACGTAGGAGAGTGTCTGAGGAGGCAGTGAGAAGGATATCATCAACATAGAGTAGTAAGTAAGCGATGTGGGAACCTTTGTTGTAGACAAAGAGAGAGGAGTCAGATTTGGTATTGGTGAAGCCAATAGAGGTGATGAAACTAGCAATTTTTTTATACCAGGCCCGAGGAGCTTGTTTGAGGCCGTAAAGAGCTTTCTTCATACGACAGACATGATTGGGATGAGAAGGATCAACAAAACCAGAAGGTTGTTGGCAGTAAATGGTTTCTTTGATGTCCCCATGAAGAAAAGCATTTTTAACGTCCATTTGATGAATAGGCCAACTGTGGGAAATAGCTATGCTAAGGACAGTGCGAATAGTGCCAGGTTTCACAACAGGGCTAAAGATTTCATCAAAGTCCACCCCTGGAGTTTAGGTGAATCCTCGAACTACCCAACGAGCTTTATGTCTTTCAAGAGAGCCATCTGAGTTGAATTTGTGGCGATACAACCATTTCTCAGAGACAATAGGAGCATTAGTAGGACAAGGTACAAGATCACATGTATCATTTTCAATTAGAGCATTATATTCATCCTGCATTGCTTTGGTCCAGTTCAAGTCTTTTAGGGCTTGTTTGTAGGAATGAGGAATGGGAGATATTGTGGAAGTGGAGAGGTTCATTAGGATGCGAGGTTTGAGGTTGCCTGTCATTCGACGAGTAACCATTGGGTGAGATGAGGGAGGAGGAGATGAAGAGTTTGTGGTGGTGGCTTGGGAATGAGTGGGGGTAGGATGATTATTAACAGTAGGTGCGGGAGAGAATAGATGCTTGGTGGGGAGGTGGAAGGCAGGTGAGGGCGAGTCATGAGGTTCGAGGAAATCATAAGTGGAGGGGTCTAGGGGAGCAGAAGAGTAGGGGAAACAATTTTCATTAAAGACCACATGGCGGGATATGATAATTTTGCCAGTGTCAAGATCCAAACATTTGTAACCACGGTGATAAGTAGGAAAATCCAGGAAGATGCATCGACGAGAACGATGGGCAAGTTTGTGGGGCATGGTAGCAGAAGTATTGGGATAGCATAGGCAGCCGAAGACTCGTAGATGAGAGTAAGTAGGTGGGCTATGAAAGAGTTTTTCATAGGGAGTCATGTAATTAATTGTGGTGGTGGAAGTGAGGTTAAGTAAATGATTAGCCATGTAGAGACTCTCTACCCAGAAAGACGGAGGGAGACGAGCTTGGAAAAGGAGGGTGCGACTTATATTGTTTAATGTTAGAATGATACGTTCAACTTTACCATTTTGTTGAGAGGTATGTGGGTAAGGGAAACGAAAGGTTATACCGAGGGAAGCAAAGAATTTTTCAAAAGATTGATTGTCAAATTCTCTACCATGGTCACATTGAAAGGCTTTTATTTGGGAATTGAATTGAGTTTTTATCAGGGCATGCTCCCTCAAAAATATAAAGGAAAGTCAACAATAGTATACAGCTACTCCCTCAATCTCTCCCTAATCTTAGAGATTTGTCATTACATATAGATATATATATATATATATATATATATATATATATATTGAGAAGTATAAAAATATCATGTATTGAAAATATCCTGACTATCAGATTCTTCTGGAATATTCCTCGAAGAATATCTTTTGACCAACGGTTTATCTCGGTCAAAAGTATCTCACAAATATCCCTATAACAGTGGGATATTTCAGAATCTGATAACTACCAGATTCTTCATTAAGTACCTATTTCTCAGGGTCATTTATTCCTATAAATACCCCCCTAATGAGGACAAAAGGTAAGGCCAGATAACTCAACAAATTCTCTGTCAAATTCACTTATCTCTCTAGTCAGATATTCAGAATACTGACTTAATCTTCGGAGGGTTCATCGGAGACCCCTCACCCTCCGCTTTGAACCTCTCTGTTTTGCAGATATTCACGGAGGAATTCTTCATCGAAACACCAACGAAATAACCACCTAGGTAGAGATATTTTGATAGACTCTCAAACGACGCCGGTTAATCAACACTTGGCGCCAGACCGATTTTCGTCTAATCAGTTTGGTTCCGTTACCGGGAAAGAAAATTTTTCTGTCTCTCTCTCCTCAGAACAGAAAATGTTAGGACGATTCGACAAACGTGCATATCAACTTCATACCACGTTTCCCGCATCTCACCACGAAACCACCGTGATAAACGACCACACTAGGGGCCGAAACGCCCCCTCCAGAAAGACACCTTGCTCCATCAGCAAAGTAGGTGAAAGTCAACCGTCGAGCAAGCAGTCAAGGAAGAAGCCCCTACGATAGACTCCGTCCAAAAAGAAACAGGCACGAGCGAAGTCCGAAGCAGGTGCGAAGAAGCCACACCAACCACTTGAAAAAAGTGCTTCGTCTAAACCATCTCGCGAAGTCAGCTCGACCACCGATTCATTTTGCCACAACCCGATTTTCACAATCTCTTCCATCCATTTCTTCTCCACCACAGAAAAGGAAAGTAAAATCACATCATCTTCACCTGCTACTATGGAGGTAGAACAACAAATTGCGACGGCTACCTCATCGTCATCTTCATCGGCACCATCATCGACGACTACTCCGCCTCCTCAATCAACTGCCGCTGGCGCCACTGAGATTACACCAGCCGCATCTCCTGCTCCTCCAACTACCGCCGCTGCTTACCTCTCCATCGCGGCAAGCACACCAATGTCAACCACAGCTACTTCTAAGGAACATCACTTCCACATATGCCAACGGCTTCCATCCTGATTCTGACATCATGGGGCCCTAAAATAAAAAAAAATAATAAAAAAAAAAAATAAAAGAAGAGAAGGAATTTCAGAACCATAAGCGACGGACGGACGGATGCATTATTTCTAATTTTATTTGGGAGAAATAATGCGGAACCTGAGAGAAGAAGCAGCGAGGCTTTTTAACAGGGAAATGTCTAAGGCTGCCAATCACGGTGATAACGATGAGCAACGCCAGAATGCTTGGGTAAGATATATTACGAATATTTTTAATGGGATAATGGATGAACCTCTACGCGAAGAAGGTCCAAGATCAAATTCAAGTTCAGATTCAAATACAACTACAATTTCAATTCCGAGTTCTGTTTCAAGTTCAAGATCAAGTTCATTGGACAATTTCCTTCAATTTCTCGAACAAAGGAGGGCAGGTAATTTCAGTTCCGGTTCAAGTTCAATGGACAGATCAAGGTCAATGGACAATATCCCTCTATTTGTCGAAGGAAAGAAGGAAGATAATGGACGCCAAGGAAGAGAAAAGGTCCGATTACAGGAACAAAGGGAACGAAGAGATTTCAGAAGAACCATTTTATGTGAAACCATTGTCAGGTTCGTTTATGTCAGGATGCGGAGCCACCGAGGTCGCTACCACCACCATCAACAACAACAACAAACAGTTCTGTTGGAATTATTCTCCACAGCTGTAGTTACTTGGATTAGAAACAAGAAGCTTTGCTACAAGATAACCTGCAATAGACCAAGTCTGGAATAAGGCGTGCTTGTTTACCGATAAATCTTGCTCCTTTAGTGTCATAGTATTCAGGCCATTTGTCTCTTGCTATCTGTTTCTCAGCAACCCTAATTACATTTTCAGCAATTTCAGGTCTGTTCATCTTTATGCTTGCTACTGTCAACTGCCAAAGCAAAGTTGGCCAGGGACCTGCATTATGATAAGACCAAGGCGTGTTTTTTGGATCGCTGCCTGCAATAATTCTCCATTCCTGACCTTCAAGGGCAGGATAACATATCTTCAAGGGCGTACTGGCAACAAGATCTTCCTATTTGGTTTCAATGAGATCCAATATGGCATGTGATTGATCTGTAGTAGCAAGACTGCTTATGATAAACCATAGATTTCCAAGAGAAAAGAAACGGAAATCCACGTGAGCTGGTTGCAAGTTTCCAATAAGATAACCTCCTCTACTGGGCATCCATTCCACCAGCCATGGAGGAATTTGATCTGGGTAGATATTGAATCAGTTACTTGCTTAGCATTAGGTCTATGGTATTAGTTGCTATCTACAAATCTGGTCAAACCACGACAATTCATGAAGGGATCTAATAAAGGTTTGCAAGGTACCCCTAAACTTGTAGTTTTACACATGGGTATGGCCCTTCATACTTATGAAGATATAATGAGAAGTACTGAGAATTTCGGTGAGAATTATACCATGGGATACGGTGCTTCAAGTACAGTTTGCAAAAGTGTACTGAAGAATTCTAGAGCGTTTGCAGTAAAGAGACTTTACACTCAGCAGGCACATAATTTACATGAATTTGAGACCGAGTTGGAAACAATTGGTAGCATCAGGCATAGAAATGTTGTTAGCTTGCATGGTTATTCTCTTTCCACTCATGATAACCTCCCCTTCTATGACTACATGGAGAATGGCTCACACGTGTAGTTTTCCGAGATTCGGCTACCATCAAGATCGGTGGGGAGAGTGCAGATGCTCGCCAATGTATAAGGACACTTTGACCCACATCTTAGTCAACATCAGGAAGAGGAGCTGGAACGGATTCAACTACAGCAGCAGCAGCATGGAGTTCAATGGCAGAAGACAAGCGCAACCGTCGTCACTACCGGCTCTCGAATTAATGGACGACTGCCGGCACCGGAAACACTCTCCAAGCGCCGATACATTTCATGCCGAGATTTAATATTCCGGCGAATCTCGATTTCCAACAAGGAAACATAGCAAGACCTCTGCAATTCGGTTCAATGCTAATGCCGCAACAACAACCTTCTCAGCATCTGGGATTAGGAATGCCCGATTTCAATTTGGGAATGCTGACTGCTCTCAATGCTTATTCAAGAGGCGGTCTAAATATGAATTCCGATCATTACCGGAATCATCCGATGGATCATTATCAAAATGATAACCGTCAATTATCTCTGATCGAGAATCACGGCGGCTACACCAGCACGAAGCCATCAGCTCTTCTCAATTCCATATTTCTGAACACAGTAAACACAGCAGCAAAAGCCCTAGCTTCGGTAGCGTCGGACGCGAGGACTCAGCAATAGGAGAAATGGAAGTAGGCAGATCACCTTTGACGACGTCGTCTTCGTCGTCGCACGGAGGGATTCTGGTCAGCAACAATAGCAGCTGGAGGAGTAGATATTCCTGTGAAATTGCTGACAACTGGACAATCAGATACTCAAGCAAACAAGGATTTGAAATTTAGCAATATTATTTGTGATAACAAGCATATGCTTATTGGACTTTCTGATGGATCATCGTATAACATATCATGGAAAGGAGATTTCTGTGGGGCCTTTTATCTTGATGTTCAGCTGAGTAATGGAATAGAAGCTAATAATTTGTCTTATGCACTCGACAATGGTCTATCTGCCAACGGAGCCAATGATGCTTTTACACCCAACTTTTATTTGTCTAAAGAAGTCAGCTGTTATTCATCTTGAGTTCTCCCTACCCCTGAGATTGTTGTTTGTGCTATTTGCTGTGTGCGCCTCATGCTATATAAGTAAGAAAGGATTAAAGCAGGCTGAGTTAATTAAAATTAAAGTGAAGCTGGTTACTGTTGATGCTATATGTGCTTCAATTGCTTCAGAACAGCAAGTTCTTGCTGTGGGGACAAAAAGGGGTGTTGTCGAGCTATATGACCTTGCAGATTCTGCTTCATCGATTCGTTATGTCTCTTTGTATGATTGGGGATATTCTGCTAAAGATACTAGGGATGTGAACTGTACTGCCTGGACTCCTAATAATTATGATTTTACAGTAAGAACTAATTCCTGGTGGTCAACCCAATGTTCCTATCGCGCATGAGATCAAGTTCAAACATGTCTTTTGCTCCTTTGTTTCTGGAGGAGGACTAAATTTATACTGACAGTAGGGCGCCACAGCAGTTTTCCCGGATAAATGGACTTAGGTACCAAGGAGAGAGACAACATGAAAAGGCTGCAGCTCATTTTATTAATCTTCTGCGGACTAAGGACTCATCATCTTCTATGGGTTCTGAATGCGTGCAGTTTGTTATTGCATGCACTAACGGGGAGTTATACAGCAGCTTCTGATTGGAAATCTTGGGAATCTTTGCTGTTCAGAATCTGTGCAAACATTACGTGCAAAGCGTGCTGGCAAAAAGCATTCTGGTGCTTTAACCACTGCAGGAAATAAAATAAGTACAATTGCAATACCAATTGTCATCAAGATTGTGAAAGATTATATGATTGCAAGTACACATTTTACCCACAATGGAAAGTGGAGAAGAGAACAACACGAAAAGAAAATGGATGGTACTAGCGGCAAGTACGATGATACAGGCACCTCGAAGACGAACTTTGATTTTTCATCGCATTCCTTAGATTACAAATCAGCTCTCAGTATATCGCAGTCTCAATTGAACTATGTGTCAATGGCATCAGATTTTGTGGCTTCTCATCTCCAACTTCATCTCTCTACCTTGTTTTCTGGTATTTCCCTTGTGTTGAAAATTGTTATGGGTAAAGAGTGGTTTGAGTAATAACGTATGCAAAAATGGAGAGGAGCGGAAAAAGGAAAGCAGGGGAACAGAGCAGTGAAGATGGGGGAAGAAATTTACCTTTGGATCAGCTTAATACAGATCTTCTTGAACAGGTTCTTTCATGGCTACCCACTTCGAATTTCTTTCGAGTGTCTTCCGTATGCAAGAGATGGAATCTGTGGCGGATTCAGCTACATTTCGCCAAGCATGTTTTCGAGTTCCGTCGAGGGATCCCTGCTATTTCATGGCGGCGGATTCTCAATCCTACTTCAATACTCGACCAATTGTTTTCGATACTGCCAAAAACAGTTGGAAAATGATGAATTATTGTTTTCCCCAAATTTCATCTCTTCTTCTTCAGCAAAATCAACGCCCTAATTTTGTCCCCGTTGCATCATCCGGTGGACTAATCTGTTTCCGGTCAGAAGAAAATTAGTTCGTCGTTTGCAATCCTGTCACCCGCGCATGTCACCAGCTCGTTCCTTGCAACAATAATAGTAATTACGACATCCAACAAACAAAATCCCTCCGAGCAATTGCAATGATTTCTGGATCAGAATCCTACAAGCTCGTCCTAGTCTCAGTCCTACCGAATCGGCCGACGGGGATGATGCTGGTACAGCCTGTGCCGCCACCGCCGCCGCCACAGAAGATGAAAATGCTGTGTATTTCTTGAGCAAGTGCGGTAACGTAGTATCAACAGATCACCGAACGCTACGCGAAGTACCCGAGGCTATTGCCGCCGGTCTACCACTAATATTCCGTCGATCTAATCGAGTGCGGAGGAGAAGTATCCGCCGTCGTGCTATCGGAATTCCTGGACAGCGCGAGTCTAAGAATTTGGAGATTCGAGGAAACCGGGAAGTTCTGGCATCAGATCGGAGCAATGCCACCGGCGATGTCTCACGAATTTTATGGAAAAAAAAAAGTAGATATAAACTGCAGTGCCGGTAATGGTGAGAAAATCGATGGGTGTAGTGGAACAATTGGACTGGTTTACAGCAACAGCTTAGGACAAACTACACAGTCTCGTAGACTTAACTCGGATATTAGCACAGTTGTTTCCATCTATTCTGCTCGCTCATTTTTTGGGAGCAAGTGGACGCTGGCAGGGGCTCATGGAAAGACTCATGCTGCAGCAGCAATAGCTCGACTACTTCAGTCTCTCAGCTCCGCAAGTTCAAGGCCCAAAATTGGAGGAACTGCACTTCTTGCATGTGCTACAAAAGTGAACCACCAAAAGGAAGTAGCAGTAGTTGTGAGATAATGGGTTGCTATTGGTTTATGGGCTGAACTTACCTGTGAGAAGTGAATATCGGAGTTACTCATTGAATCCATGCCTACTTCGAGCTCACCTCGAAATTGGATTTCAAATTGGATTTCACGGAATCCATGTCTGCTTCGAGCTCACCTCGAAATTGAAATTCAGACAAGTCCATCTTACCTTCGACTCACCTCGAAGACGGACTTTACAGATCTGTAATAACTTCGAGCTTACTTCGAAATTGGGTACCCAAATTAAAAGTGATCATCCTCACTTCGAACTCACCTCAGGGTGGGACATCATAAAATCCATAATCACTTCGAGCCCGCCTCGAAATAGGATTTTAAGATATACTCCTCACTTCGAGCCCGCCTCGAAACTGGATTTCACAATCCACAAACTTCGAGTTCACCTCGAAAGGGGAGTTTTAGCGGATAAGCCATATTCGCTTCAAAATAAAATTGGACTTCACAAAATCCATGCTTACTTCGAGCCCACCTCGAAATTGGATTTCAGTTAACTATGGAAGCTCGTCCTCACTTTGAGCCAACCTCAAAATTGGATTCCGGAGTTAATCATGGAACTTGTGAATTCCAGAGTCAGACATGCAATCTACGCTTACTTCGAGTTAATGACAAAACAGCCCGAAGAACAATGGATTTTCAGTTACGTCGAAGTAAAAGAAAGTCACTCTTTCACTTCGACGAGGGGCCACTGAGAAGTATAAAAATATCATGTATTGAAAATATCCTGACTACCAGATTCTTCTGGAATATTCCTCGAAGAATATCTTTTGACCAACGGTTTATCTCGGTCAAAAGTATCTCACAAATATCCCTATAACAGTGGGATATTTCAGAATCTGATAACTACCAGATTCTTCATTACGTACCTATTTCTCAGGGTCATTTATTCCTATAAATACCCCCCTAATGAGGACAAAAGGTAAGGCCAGATAACTCAACAAATTCTCTGTCAAATTCACTTATCTCTCTAGTCAGATATTCAGAATACTGACTTAATCTTCGGAGGGTTCATCGGAGACCCCTCACCCTCCGCTTTGAACCTCTCTGTTTTGCAGATATTCACGGAGGAATTCTTCATCGAAACACCAACGAAATAACCACCTAGGTAGAGATATTTTGATAGAGACTCTCAAACGACGCCGGTTAATCAACACTTGGCGCCAGACCGATTTTCGTCTAATCAATATATATATATATATATATATGTATAGTATATAGACACATACACACATATAGCTTCTATATATATATGTGTATAGCATATAGATATAAATGGACTGACAGCTTCTTCATCAAATAACATGGTATCAGAGCATTGAATTCTTGAAATTTAGCATAGGCTTCAGATTTGTGACGTAGAGGATAGACCCAAGAGTAATGGGTGAAGTTATCAAGTAAGACAAGGTAGTATTTGTAACTAGTAACACTGTAAATAGGTGAAGTCCACATATCAGCATGTATAATATCAAAAGGGGCAAAGGTAGGGGAGGAGTAATTATTAAAAGGCAATTTTACATGTTTTCCCAATTGGCAGGCATCACAAATATCTAAAGATGAGTTTCGAGTACAATCAATGAATTTATTTGAAACCAGAAATTGAAAAACATGAGATCCTGGATGACCTAATCGTCGGTGCCATAAAGTAGAGGTGCTTGGATAGGCGAGGAGTGATGAATGATTCTTGAGGTTGGTGACTAGATAAAGGTCTTTGTGGCTATTACATCTGAAGATCTCGACTTGGGTCGTGAAGTTCTTAACAGAAAAACCATACGGGTCAAATTCTATTGAACAATTGTTGTCTTTAGTGAATTGACGGACATAAATTAAATTTTTGACCAGGAGAGGGGAAATTAAAATATTTTTGAGTTTTAAATTAGGATGAGAGGGTAATTGAGAATTTCTGATTTGTGAAACAGGTAAGGTGGAACTGTTACCAACTACAATATCAGGATGAACATAATTACTAAAATTGAAAGAAGTGTAAAGTATACCTGCATTGGATGTCATGTGGGAAGATGCTCCTGAATCCATGTACCATGTGTCATTGGGAACTTGAAGGGCAAGATTGTCAAATTGATTTATTAACCCTTGTTGAGTCATAGGGTTATTAAAAGGCACATGAGGAGAGAGAGAGTTACTGTCAGTTGAGTGAAGTTGCTGAAATGAGTTTGCATCTTGAGAAACTTGGTGAGAGGGAATGAAGGTAGAGAGACCGAAGGTGGGTCTTGGGCCAAGGAGGCTGGATCTGTTGGTGGCGGCCTGGAAAGCAGTCGGTGGTTGAGAGAACTGTCGGGTCGGCGGAAGAAGACTGTTGTGCGGTGGCGTGTAGACAGCAGGTTGTGGGTAATGCGGCTTTTGATGATAGCCACCGCGATATCCTCCGCGACGGCCACTACGAGAGGAACGTCCACCACGAGAGGGCGGATAACCATGGAGAGAGTAGCAGACATCATGAGAGTGTCCATACTTGTGATAGTAAGAGCAGAGAGGACGGCTTGGTGCGGCGAAAGGGGTGGTGGTGCTGTTCAGGGCGGTGGCAGGTATGATGCTTTGAATTTCTTGTTCTTTTAATGTGATTTCTCTGGCATGAAGGATATTTTCAGTTTCTAAGAAAGATGGGAAGGGTTTTTGGAGGGGGGTGGTGGATTTTTGAGTGTCATAGTGAGATGGTAAGCCCCGGAGGATAGTGAGGATGAGTGATTTGTCTGAAATTTGATGATCAACGTCACCAAGTTGGTCTGCAAGGTCTTTCATTAGTGAGCAATACTCATGAATAGAGATGGTACCTTTTTTTTTGAGACGGAATTTGTCTTCCAATTGTAGGGCTCGAATTTCTTTATTGGAGGTGAAGAGGTCATTGAGGGATTTCCATACGGCGGCGGTCGTAGTGTCTTTCTTGAGTACTTGTTTGAAGAGGTATTTTGATATGGTGCTGTAGATCTAAGAGAGAATAAGGTAATCTAGTTGTTTCCAAGAGGCATATGAAGGGTCTGTAGAGGGTGGTGTTTTGGTGCTGTCAAGGTGGTCGTCGAGGGCAAAGCGTCCAAGGAGAACGAGGAATAAGGTTGTCCAGTATTGATAATTAGATTCTTCAAAATCAAGAGTAACAAAGATGTGGGTTTTGATATTTGTGACAGAGAATGCTAGATGAGGGGTGTCAGTCATTGAAGAAAGTTTTGAGGGTAGAACAGAGGCTGGAAGCAAGAAAGAACACAATAAAATTACAGATTAATTTAGGCGGTTAAACCGGCCATATATTATATAGATACAGTATATAATATATAGATGCAACAATTATATTCAGGCGGATTAACCGACCATATGCATGAAATGATAGAATAATAAAGGGTGAAATTAAAAAAGGATAAAATTGATGAAGTCGTGAAGAAAATTGAGGTCATATATTATATAGATACAGTATATAATATATAGATGCAACAATTATATTCAGGCGGATTAACCGACCATATGCATGAAATGATAGAATAGTAAAGGACGTCGCTGAATTTCTTTTTTTTTTTTTTAATGAACTGAGAGAAAATAGTAACAGAATATTCACACCCCAAAATACACAAAACATACAGAGATATATATATATATATTTAAACAGATCAGTGAGTTGAAAAAAAAATTTGAAGGAAAATCAAAAAATCTGGGCTGAGTATTGTGACTTAACGCCGGATTTACCACTGATTACCACCGCAAGCGGCGGAGATCAGGAATTTGGGGAAGAAGAAAGCAGAAAAGAGAGAGAGAGAGAAGTAGAGATAGAACGAGAGAGCGCGAGGAGAAAAGAAATTAGAACAAAAATGAGAAAGGGCAAGGAGCAGAGATTTGAAGATTGAGAAAGGGAAAGCGAGCTAGAGGATTCTAATGGGCTCTGATACCATGTTATTTGATGAAGAAGCTGTCAATCCATTTATATCTATATGCTATACATATATATATATAAGCTATATGTGTGTATGTGTCTATATACTATATATATATATATATATATTATATATATTATATATATATATATATATATATATATATGTAATGACAAATCCCTAAGAAGATTGAGGGAGCAGCTGTATACTATTGTTGACTTTCCTTTATATTTTTGACTTTCCTTAACAACAACATTATTGATTTACTAGTTTGAATAATAGAAAGAGTTTAAGAGACTCTTTCTTGATAACACAAGAACTAAAATCCTTTCTCCAGGACTGTGAAACAAACCTGAAGCTAACTAGCAGCAAATGTAGAAACTACACACAACTGAGGCCAACAATTGAAGTTCAAATCCACCATAACCTACCCCATCTCCTCTAAAGGAGATTAACATGCCTTCCATTTAAGTGACCGGCCAAAGACTTGATGTCACATTGTTGCGTCAGTAATTTAAGTAAATGTACCTTTCTAGTTGTTTTAGTTCTTCAAGATGTATAAGTTGGCATCTGTTGAAATCTTCAACAGCCAGAGTCAGTAAATCTTCATTACCAAAGTTTGGTGAGCTGTCAAGGAAGTAACGAATAAATATTGATACATTGAGTAGCAAACTTGCACGTATATTCTGTAACAAAGTACCAGAGTTCTACCAATATGAAGTTTTTAGAACTCTAATATTCTGTGTGTTGTAGTGCTCAATAGTTCTCCTGTTGGTAATCCGTTGTAAAGTTGCATGACAGGGAAACTTAAGAGTGTCATCCATCTGCACATAAATTATGGAAGATATAAAGCTTGTTAATTTCAGGGAAAATGTAGGATGTTAGAATTCTAGAGGACCCCTGGAAATTAAGCATAAGGACTTTTACCTCTTTGTAGATTTTACCAGGGACTGTACTTGAATCACCAGCCAGAATTTTTGCTCTCATGAAATCTTCTGACCATAGACTTAGTTTCTCCAGAGTTGGTTCATCTTGATGTATAATCATTTCTGCTGCCCGATGTAACTCAAGTACAGAAATCATATCCTTAAAATGCCCACCAAATGAATCTGAAAAGCACTCTTCTGTTGACAGCTGACCTAATGGATCTACATAGCAAAGTAAAGCACTCATTTTTAACATCTTATTTCTTAATAACAACGCCTAGAAGATACGTGAGATTACATGCAATTTCTTGATTAAATGGAGTTGATGACTTACCTGAGGAGACATCATATCCATGCTTTCGTAACAATCGAAATGCTAAAGCACAAGTTGGAATATCCTTAAATATTTCTTCTTCCCCCTGCATCCAAAGTTTTTTTTTTTTTTTTTTTTTTTTTTTTTTTGTGGCTAGGTGTGAGGATTGGGAAATGGGGGGTCATATTTCCATGCAACTGACATAGTAAATATGCTGACATGAATATGTGCCGACAGATATGTAAAAAATCATAGAATAAGCATATATATCTCTATTATCCAAATTGGCCACCTGTAAGTATCTTCCAACACACTCTGAATATCATTCCTAAAATGCCGACAAAGACCAAGCCTCTCAAGATTGTCAATCAAGCAGAGCCGTGCATACACATCCAGTGGATAAACTTTGGAAGAATGTGTCGAAGGGACCATAGCTACCCAAGCAGTGTCATAGGAAGAAACAGAAATATCAACATTATGTAATAGTTTCCGGATTCTTTTCTTGGCCTCTTCAAAGCACTGCATAATTAGCTAATATAAGCAAGAATTTTAAGGAAACAGCTAATTGACAAGGAAAAAAGACCATACTAGGTGAGATGAATCAGTTGATGTTGACATTTCAAGATTTTTCCCCGAATAAGCTGCTGTAGATAAAGAAAAAAAGCAAAATTGGCGACGATAACTAACCGTTACAAAAAAACAAAAACAAAAGGTGAAGCAAATCCAATATATTTAAGCTTGATAAAATTGCCAATGATACAACTCATATATATATATAAAAGCACAAATCCTTGTGGTGGACAAAACTTAAGCTTGATAAAATTTCCAGATACAATATATATATAATATTATATATATATATATATATATATATATATATAAGCACAAATCCTTGTGGTGGACAAAATTGAAGGGAATGTGTTGGGAGAAGGTAATGGGCAAATGTAAAAAAGGAGTTATAGGGGGATTCATAAGGATCCGAGATTAAACTTTTGGGATGTTTTGTTCTGTTATGTTCTTATACAAAATACAAGAGGGTTATGGCAACAGCATGTGTTTGTTGTATTCATGCTGACAGAGGACGTTGACAGTCATGTCAAAACGTCACCTTTTGTAAACTCTATATTATACAGCAAGTGATTGACAGTCATTTTCCAAAAATATATATATATCAAACGCCCAGACCGATTAATAATACCAGCATCTCCATTAATCCTTTTTTTTTAAAAAGAAAAAATAAGAAAAAGTAGAAGAAAGAAGCAGACCTGACGCAGAGAAGCCATAACAGGTACGGTGGGATTGATCATAGCGAAAGGCGGGAATTTGGGGGCGACGGAGTGGAGGATGACTGGAGAGCAGAAGCATTGCCATATTTTTTTGGGGATGATTCCTCCCGACTAGTTGGATTTGAGAGAAAGTGAGAAATGAGAAGAGGAAAATAGAACTTTCATATAATATATACACATCTGTATATATTAGCAGTGACAGTGGCGATCAGCGGAGAGTCCACAGAGGAGGCGCCCATTAATGAATTCACCCGGGCTAATTTTTCCTTTAATAGATGATATTGTGTTTTGGTTCGTTCATATACTCTAATCACGTTTATTTTAAACCGTTTAATATATAACAAACTTAAAAAAAAGATAATTGTAAACTAAAAAAACAAATATTCTTTTACAAATAATATGGTAACGAATGCTACCAAAATTCTAGATAATAATATTCTTTTTTAATTATTTAATTAAGGAAACATCACACTATCAAATAAAAAGGTCGGAGATTTGAAACCCAAGGAAAGTGACATGTTTATAGAAAGTTCCAAATGCTTATTTAATAATTAGATAAGAGTTAAAAGGATTCTTCAAAAGTAAAAAAAAGTAAACAAAACATTTTTATATTCTATAGATTAGATTAATGGGCCATGAGCCCAAATACAAAAATATCAGATTAAGCCCATATGAAAACGGTAAAGGCTTTTTTGATTTTAGGCCTTTGGTCTTATGAATTAACTGAACATGTTGCGGTTTTGCTTTTGTTTTCCAGGTGGGTCGGAGTCGGACTTGGAGCTCTCGGCGGTGCCAAAGATGGTGATAACAGCCTCTGCAGTAGTAGGAGGTGCCCGACTGATGCCCCTCAGGTCTCTCTCCGTGACCGCCAACACCCTCCAACAAATTGCTTCTACCAGTCCTGCAGGTACTGTGTGATATACTTATTGCACTTTTCATTTGGGCAGTTGTAACTACGTACTGGCAGCAGTTTTTTCTTTTTTCTTCTTATATTTTCCAGCACGTTATCTATGTCAGAAGTCCCAAATTCCAATGACGAGCCAACACTAGTTCAGAGGTGAAAAAAGGGGTTTCTGCTTTTCCACTTAATTTTTCACACTTCACATTGTTGATCTTTTTCCAGGAGTGGCAAAGGTTGTACTCAAGAAGGGAAAGACTCAACTGTTTAAAGACGGTAGTCCTATGGTGTACAGCGGCGCCGTTGATCGGATAATTGGCAGACCGCCACCCAAAACAGGAGACGTTGTCCTCGTGGCTGATGGCACTGAAAAGCCTATTGCTTGGGGAGTCTACAATTCAGCTTCCATGTTCTGCGTTCGCCTCATGCAACTGGAGGATGAAGCCTCCAGGTTTCTTATTCTTCTTCTACTTTAATCCTTATCCTTCCCAGTGCACCTAACCTTAATTTTTATATATTTAATTTTGTTCTTAATCTACTACATCGTTTAGAGATCCTTCTTGTGCGTTGAACGTCGAGAGACTGGTTGAGACAAGAATTTTATCTGCTATTAAATTGAGAAACAACTTAGGACTTCCATCACCACGTACCGATGCATATCGTCTCATCAATAGCGAAGGAGACAGGTATATCTCCTGCGACACCTTATCAAGCTCTTCTGCTTTCTTCCAGTTTCTGTGAGTTTAATTTTTGGAAGTCTTCATTTTTCTACTAGGAAATTGTAATTTCAGACTTCTTGTCCTCTTCATAAGTAGTACTTTACATCTGTACAGGAGGTTTATACAAAAGGGCGGGGGAGGGGAGAGAATAAAAGTCCCCTTTATCTTTACTGCTTTGTCCCAGGGTTTCAGTTTTTCCTCCTTCGTAGTTGTGCTTTGCTTCACTTATAATGATGTAAACATGGTTACATGAATTTAATGGAAGGGGAACTTGGCTATGGCTTTGGTAACCTCCGTTCAGGTATGAAAACTGAAACCCACCTCATAAGCACATTCTCCAATATATCAGACTTCTCAAGTCTTGCACCTACTGGATAAAATGCAACAGTTCAGATTGAGCTGCATCTAGTAATCAATAGTCATTTGATTCCTGAAATCTGGATTCCCTTTTGGAAATTTACTATTCTTCTTCAAATGCAATCACTTCAGACTATAAGTACACTAATCAGGAAATAAGGATGATATATAATACGATATAAATTTCTCTCAATGCCTAAAAATTTCCTGCCATAGATAGTAAATACAGTTTTTATCTTCTACGCAACAGATTATCTGGCCTTATAGTTGACATTTTTAAAGATGTAGCTGTAATAGCATCATCAGCTGCTTGGGTTGAGAAGTACAAGAAAAAGATAAAAGTTCTCATCAGTAGATTAACAAAAGTCAACCATATTAGTTGGAGACCCTCTATCGAGATTTTGAAGGAAGAAGGATTGGATTTATCTAGTTCAACTGAACTTAATCTATCTGATAATTTCAATAGGGTTCAGGTAACCTTGTTTACTTGGCCAACAGTATGTTCTCTTGGACATTTTTTAGTAAAATGCGTTGACTTGCAATTCTTGGATTTTATTGAATCTCTATTGTTCAATCATTTTTGTCCTTGTAGGTTTTAGAGAATGGAATTTGTTATCTAGTTTCATTGGCTGGCCAGAAAACTGGATTCTATGCTGATCAGCGTGAAAACAGACACTTTTTGTCAACAATTTCAGATCACCAGAATGTTCTTGATCTTTATTGTTATACTGGAGGGTTTGCTTTAAATGCTGCTTGTGGTGGTGCTGTAAATGTCACTGGTAACTAGATCACCATCTTCCATTCTCCATGCTTCCTTTTAGTTCTTGTCAGTATTTATTAACTGTCGTTTAGAAGTTCATTGAGTTGCTTCTATGAAATTATACCCCTTTATCAACCCATGCAGAAATTGGAAAGCAATCTTTAATATTGCCACCAGCTCCTTTATCTTTCGTATTCCTTTACTAAAGCCACGCATAATATACAGTACTTGATTTTGAAATCCACAGTACTGGCCTTTTGAGTTTCACACTAAAGTCAAAAATTTTGGAAAATACTGATGAAACCTGTCTTTTTTGGTTGGTACTGTTGCTTTGCCTTTATTAGTTTTAAGAGAGAAAGTTTCATATTGATATTGACACATTAATATGCTAATAAAGCATAAGTTTTTATATATAGTTCCCATTGCCATGCTCTGTCAATTTGATGCTGTTTTCTATAACTTAGCCCTAACATTACGCTATCTTAAGTACTCCCCCATCTATATTTTTGTTCCCACTAATGAATATTATTGGTCTATCTATCTTTTGATGCATTTGCTGATAGTTCTTGTTTTGGAAGGTGTTGATACATCTTTGCCTGCATTGGAGCTTGCCAATGAAAACATCATTCTAAATGACCTGGATCCACAGAAAATATCCTTTGTGAAGAAAGATGCAACTGAATTTATGAAGAATGCTATATTGAGAAATGACTCTTGGGATATAGTTATCTTGGATCCACCTAAGTTGGCACCTAGTAAAAAGGTATAATGCTCTCTTCACAAGATGTTTATTGAATTAAATTTAGTTCTTGCCAAGTGTATTATTTATGTCATTTCTGGTGTGGTTCTCGTAGAATTCTTTACATATGCAACTGCGAAATTTGAAATACATGACTGAATTTGGCTTCAATAAAGGCTAACCTTCATCTCCTAAAGTTGTCTTGACTTTTGCAATTTTATCCCCTTTCGTGTTCTTTTTACAGAAGGATATTGTTTTTTCATTGTTCACTGAATTCTCACCTGATCCAGGTTCTGCAAAGTGCATCTGGCATGTACAGGAGTTTGAACTCTTTGGCTATGCAACTAACAAAAAAAAATGGGTTTCTTATGACTTGCTCGTGTTCTGGAGCCATGACACAGAGTGGGATGTTCTTGCGTGTTCTTCAGGCAAGTTCAATGTCTTTTATAAAATTGCATGCATGTGTGCCTCTGTGTCTGCACCTGGATATATTTTCCCACTTCCTTTGTACAAGACTGAAGACTTAGTAACTACTTTCAGCTTTATTTCTTAGGTCTGACCATGCTATATACTACTGTTGCTTGTTGGATTATGCTTGTCAAGTTTGTACAGTGACCAGTTATAGTTACTTATATATTTATAAGTTTTGATTCAATTTATTGTTTTTTTGAGGGGAGGGGTTGGTCTGGGGGAGAGAGAGGTCTGTCTGTCGCACAAAATAATCTTTTCTACATGCCAAATGGAGATTGCATTTTGAGTAGGTTGTGAATTAATGCTGCGTGGTATCAGTCCAAGGGTTTCTTATAGTGTAATGTCTTCTCTGTTTGGATTGAGATTGACTGTGGCTCCTCTCTCCTGTACTCAGGGTGCTGCATCTATGTCGGGAAGGAAAATCACCATCCTCCGTCAGTCTGGGGCAGCTTGTGACCATCCCATTGACCCATCCTATCCAGAAGGGGCATACCTGTCCAATGTTTTGCTTAGAGTGCATTGAGTTTTCAGCCACCAGATCATGTAATTGGAGTAAGTAGTACCTCTTTGCCTAGACGGGGGTAAAGCACAAAGAAGTCCTGGTCAATTTTGAGTATAAGCCCTTTTTTTCTTTTAAGCATTGCTTCATGTATTCGTGTATAAATTTTGGATGGTTCATACAAGTTTAAAATGGAGATTTAAAAAATGATTCCCAGATCCTCCAATCCAATAATTCAAAAACCAATCAACTAATACACAACTGCTTTGAAACGTAAAGGGATTGTATTCGGGCACACAAGTACATCTCCTTTAATCATTTCAGCCTGAAAAGGCAATGTAGATGCTGGTTCAACAACAACTTCAAATAAATAAAAACAATTGATAAATTGCCTCTTAAAGATTGTCAACAGTAACTAGTCAATGAAAACTTAAATCAGGGCATGAAAATATAAAGGTACGCTATCATTTGCCAGTTTAGAGTTACAAAAGCACAATCTCGGAGAAGCTTATATATACTGTACATATGGCTCCGAAATTGAGATGGAAAACTTATATCCAGTGCTGTGACTGTTAAGCTAATCCAAATCCCACCTGAAAGACTTCTGGCTAGCTTAACGGCCTCCAGGGTTTCGGTTCCAGGATAAGTAAGAGGGATCCCCAAGCCGCCTGAAGCAAAACAGAAACAGATATGCATGGCTGTCAAAAACCATAAAATATTTATATGCAATAAAGGTATCATAACATGAACAACTTATCCCAGCAAAAGCATATAAATGGGAAAAAGCTGATAACAGGATAACCCAAAGCTCTCAGTTCACATTCTCCAAGCAAGATGACCTCAGTGAAATGCAAATACTCTTAGAGCACGGCATTGGCATAAGCACCGCATTGAGTTTTTCTTAGGACTCTCTACATGATATCCACTATTTTTGACATTTTATGCAGAAATGAAACTTAGGATTTACCTTTCCTCATGGTGTCATGCTAAGAGCTCACTAACTATTTATTCTTTCTTGTTAAATAAATTTACATATTTAACAGCTTTATCCTAGAAATCCTATCCATTTTGAAAATTCCTGCAATTTTTCATCTTTTTTACTGCCTAGTCTTCTATCAATAAGCTAGCAGGATTAAAAGCAGCTTTCTGTGGTAGCTTGAAAATGGGTTTTTCCTGCATCACACATTATTAAAAAAGAGGAAGCCAATGAACACTAGACTAGCACACAAGAGCTGGAACAATATTATTATTATTATTAAATATAATATATAATATATATATATATATATATAAAAATAACATCAACTAGAAAAAGGTACAAAACTAAGAATACACATACCTGGGTTTAACTAGGTATATAATTGTAAATATCATGGCCAAAAAGAAGCACAGCCCACCAACAGTGAGATACGCAATACCAAGAAAGTCATTCTTTCCACCAAGCCAGCTAGTTGTTGAAAGCACAAGCTTTTTCTTGCCATTGAAACTATAGGTGTTATAGTTGTTTTTCAGAGTAACATTAATTGTATCACCAATATTAAGATCCACCTCTATTTTGCCATATAATTTTCTGAATGTTGGAAGAGCAGCAGTACGCATCCAAACAATAAGGTCCTCTTGGTCACTCAACTGTTGCACAAATCGATCAATTTAAAAAAAAAAAAAAAAAAAAAAAAAAAAAACTATTACAATCCAGGAACGATCCAGTTATGCACAAGGTCATCCCACCACAAAAAGGGAAAAGGGGAGAAGATAAGATTGGAAATAAAAAACTGTCTAAGGCGAGGTATAATTCAGTGCAACCAAAGACTCTAATATAACTTTACAAAAAGAAAGACTGGGAAAAGTGAGATTAATGTCTTTGAAATCTAAATGAGAAAATAAAATCCATCTTTACTATTGTTTGCCACCAATTCTCTATTATACGTGGCGTAAAATATGACTTTTTAGTAAACAAGTTCACTATTGAAAATTACTTATTTGGATAGTCCTCATACTTCAGATTAACTACAGGGCAGAAAACTTACAGGTACAGTTTCAACAAGAGTTGCACCCCCTTTAAGTGTTCGATTTCCAAAATTCTTGGGGAAGACATTTTTCCCAAATTTGTGATCTCTATCACTCTTCCATGAGATTCCCCTCTTGTTTACTGGCAAGTTCTGGTTATTGCGGGAGAAACTGTAAGTATCATTGAACAAACTCCAAGCTATAAGACCACAAGGGACAATTGGCATCCCATTTATTTGATCCTCAGGCTTGCAAGCACTTGTTTCATTCTCATCTCTAGGATCTCTCAATTGCTGATCACTTCTACTCTTCACATATCTGAGATGCAAGAATATAAAGGTTAAAGGCATAAAAGGTACAGAGAAAAAAATTAGAATATAGCATTTCCAACAAATTATAACTTCCTTCAAAATAAAAATAAAAAAATAAAAAAATAAAAACTCTCTTATTCATCCTAAACCAGATAGTTTAGATGGAAACAGAAAAAAGGTGGAGAAACAAAATAGCAGGATAGAAACGAACATATGAAATATGTTTAATGCTAAATAAACGATGATTATTAGTGAGATAGAGACAAAAACTTGAAACTCATAATTCCTAGTACAAATGTCTTTTACCCACTTGATAGATGCCTCATGCAGCATTAGACACATTTGTTCCCAAATAGAAATATACACATACAAAATAAAGAAATATGGCCCTGTCGTAGAGGATAAACCCATATTGCATAATAGAAAAGTCCTCTAGTTTAAAAAAATTCTCTCAGAATGTACCCCAAGTAACAAAAAGGATACTGATTAAAATTCAGCAAAAGTACCGTTAGAAGTATATCACTTATTATTAACCAGATAAAGGCACATATTATACCAAAAAAGACTTTATTTTTACCACACAAAAGGTTCAAGTGTAACATCTTCAAAACAATTATGGAACAAAATACACTAGAGATAAGAAAACTTAGGAGAGTATGTGGTAAAGTTGCAGATATGGACCTCCGATGATTTTGGTAGTAGTTATCAAGCTGATAGTAGACATAAATTGGCGGGGTCATTTTCTTAGTCACCTGGACAAATAAGAAGAAACTGTATCAGAGAGCGTATTTGAAAAGGGTGATCCAAGCAATTGGTTAAATTATCAAGGCATAAGGTTAATAAAAACAAAAAGACAAAAACTACAGTTTGCAAGCTTGAAAAGGGGGAAAAGATAACACGGTTAAGGGACTCACATAAAGAGTTCTAGTACATGTTTTATCTTCAGGGCCTTGAATATATGCAACTTTATTATCCCTGAAATTTGGAGGCACGCAGGCAGTTTCATAGCCATCAACAATTTCCACGACCTGTGATGAAGCAACAAAGAGCAGTAAGTATTTTCCCTGCAGACGAGTGATGAAGCACAAAACATAGTAAATCCGAGACTTACTCCACGAGAAGCAAATAAAGAAGCAACTCCTATAGGAACAAATATAAGAGTTACAAGCATAAATGCTGATATAACCTGCATAAAGTAGGCACCCAAAAGAGAGGGGAAAGGGAAAAAAAAACAGTATCAGTTAGTACAAAGAAATATTCAGTATACATATATAGGTAACTTGGAGAAATATTGTAAAATTCGAACCCATTTGGGCGTCAGGATTGGCTTGCAAGCTGGAAGCTCCTGTTGTGTAAACCTCGAATCTGAAGAATTAAATTGAATGTTAGTAGAGAGGTAGAAGAAAAAAAAAATGATACACAGCCAACACAAAGCATATAAATGAAAACCCCATATTGATCGTACTGGAATTAATCCTATATAATTAAAGAGAGAAATTTTGGGGAAAGGTCGCAAGGAATTAAGGACATAAAATAAGAGAAATAAGCAAGTAATAAGCGGAGCTCCGCCGATAAAAACAAAGGGGGGTGGGGGGTTAAGAAAAAAGTAAGGGGAATAGAGAAATACATTTAGGACGCTTAGAATTTCTGGTGGGAGGCACAGAATCGACGGATCCAGGGCCTGATGCACTGGAGGAGGGAGCGTTAGAGGCCATCCCCGAAAAACTTCCCAGCTTTTAGTAAAAATTACGCCGCAGAACAAAACCCAAGAAATAGGAAAGAATAAAATTGAAGGAAGAAGAGAGATCGTGGACGGAGACGTAGAGGGCAGTAGATTCAATAACAAAGTTACAGGAGGAAGAAATGGAATTATAGAGGTGGTCGTGGGAGGGGTGTTTGATTTGGTAGAATTTATCTTCTACTCTTCTTCTTTGACTTTGAATTGTCTCCTTTCCTCTTTATTCCAAGTATTTGAACAGTTTGTATTAATAATAATAAAACAGCGCAAATAATAATAGCTCGAGCTTAGGATTGGGTTTAACGTTGGCCGGACGTTACAGTTCACCGTGGTTTCGCATCGCCGTCCTCTACTGTCTCCACCGCTACTTATGGTCCCATAAACCCAAGCCCATCCTACCAAAGAACGGGTCTTCTTCAACCTCTGGTCAAACAAAACTACCGCAACGATTCTTCTATGTGTTTTCTTTTCTCTTTTATATTCTTTTACGCGTAACAAATTTTGTGCCATTTCTTAACATGGATATTGAATATATATATGAAAAGTTTTTTAGTGGCGAGATTTTTCATTTTCAAACTAAAACCCATATATATATATAATGTCTATTTAATTAGATTAGGGAATTGGGAAGTGACTTATACTTAAATTTATGCCTAAAATCTAATCCATCTACTTTTATACCTAAAAAAAACAATTAAATATACCAAATGATGATATTTTTCCTTTCATTTCATTGGGCTAATATATACATATATATATATGTGTGTGTGTGTGCAATGGAGATATTTTGCTCCTTAATTTAAAATTTAAATACAATATTTATTATTAATAAGTATATATACTTTTTAAAAGTCATAAGAAATATCAAATGTATTTTTTATAATAAAAACTTAATTTAATTAATAATATAATAAAAAATTATAATAACTTAATAATTTGTGTATATTTTTATGAAATTAAGTTTATAATATTATTAATTTACGTATAATAAATCATGTATGTATTTTTGTAGCAAATAGTTGACCATTGAAATAATCTATTTTTTAAAAATTTTAAATAAATATAAAATAATAATGAATTTATAGAGGAAATATCAACCCAAAAAAATATTTTTTTTTGCGACATTATTAGTGTTTACTTCAATATTATATAAAATATATACATAAGTGCATAGATTATACAATTGCATTTACTCAACAACATTTTCTTTTATTTTATTTTTTTAAAATAAAGGTTTGCAAGATATGAGAATAAGTTAATCATTTTAAAAATTGGTTTGAGATTTAATTTTATAATATATATCATAGATTAAAAAAAAAAGAAAAATTATGTAAACAGTATTTTAAATTTTATAACTAGATTTAAAAGGGAAGAAAATTATTTTTTAAATTTTTTAAAAATTAATGAGTATATCTATTTAGGGTGACGATTATTTTGGAAACAGAGTATACTGAGAATATGAATTTTATATTATTATTATATTAGACATATATCCATCATCCATCAGATTACCAGCACATTATTCTGAGTATATACTCAGTGAGTGAGTAGTGAGTAGTGAGTAGTGAGTAAGATAAAAGTCAGAATCGATTAGGTGGCTGTTGTGACGGAAATGAGTTGTTGGGGACGCATAGTCATAGGCGCACGCATGGCCGTCCGCGCCGGCAGACTCGTCTCTCGAACTCCCTTTGCACATACCATCTTCATGCGCCAGGTAAATTGCTTCAGTTTAAAACCTCTATTGGTTTGAATCCCTCTATATTTGTTAGTGTATTTTCTCCATGCCTTGTATCTTTTCTTACTTGTGGAGGGAATTATAGAGGGTTGCTCAGTGGTTACCCTCTAAAAAACTGATGCCCCCACCAAAAAAAGGTTATTCTAGAGCAGAGATCTGATGAATTTGCAATATAAGGAACATAAATCTAATCACTGTAATGATGAATGCATGATCAAAATTCGAACAATGTAATCCCTTTGACCTTTAATTTCGAATCCTTGTTTTTCCTAATTTCTTGATTTTTTATACCCCGTTGATCGGCCCACACGTGAAGGCGAGGGAGTACCCCTTTCTATCCCAGTATGTCTATATGTTGTAAAAGTGAGTTTGCATTATTATCTGAGTCACATTATCAGTATGAAAGAATGATCTCCGGTATCATGTCTACGAAACATGCTTTCTTCTACATTATCTTCAAGCTATTAATCAAACACCTATCCCAGCCTGAATTTAATCTGTGCTGTCAGTGATTATATGCTTTTCCAGAGCAAAATATATATATAGAGAGGTGACCGTTTCTTTTATCATCTTTTTTTCTTTGTATTGATGATGTACCTGCAGGGGTGTAAAAAGAAGCAAATTGAAAACTATACTTATGTAATCAAGAAAAATATCTTCAAAGATCAAACTTTATTACAGTTCTTACCGTACTTGCAGATCCTTAACCTCTAAAAGGAGTCCTTTTTTATTTTTCCTTTTCCACCTGACTTAATATTTGTCATCAATATCTTAGAAATTTAAGTCTTGAAAGAAGTTCTTTAATTGCATATCCTTAGGAAATGAGTGAATAATAGCAAAAATTCACATTGCTATTAACTTATGGAATTTAAAAGATGCATCTGAATAAGAGTTTTGTTGTCCAGATGTGTATAGAAGCACAAGAAGTTGGAGTTCGTTTGAACAGTTCTGGATTGCTGCGAAGTCAAGGCCTAATTGCTGGAAAATGGACCGATGCTTATGATGGGAAAAATATCAGGGTGTGACATATTTGTTTTTTGCTCTACACTTTTCCTCCAACTCCATTTCTTCCAGGAAGAGATGAAAAAAGAGTCCAAAAGTAACAACCGCCCATGAAAGAAAGGAAAACTATAACTAAGTCTTCTCTTTGGACGTATAAAGTCATTGGCTTATGAGCCACCACATTTAATACAATTCTATTTCTTGGCATGGCAGGTAAGTAATCCTGCTACAGGTGAAGTTATTGTAAATGTCCCATGCATGGGTAGAAAGGAGACAAATGATGCAATATCTTCAGCATCTGATGCATTCAAGTGTATGTGGCTTTTTATACTGTAACCTTCTTCATTTATTTTGAAACTTAGTTACTGAAACATGATATCCATTAGAGAACCTTGTTTGCATTCCTGTGTAGCATGAACATAGCCTTGATGGATCTACTGCATATTGAACCTATTTTAGCTTGACATAGAAGGATACAAAGTAGTCTTCTTTGTACAGTGAAAATCCTATATATTGATGTTTTAAGATTATGGTGTACAATTTGAAGTTAAAACTCTCCTAATGGTACTAGGAGTTGCTGTTAGAAGAAGCATTTGTTTGTGTAGGTAATATATACATGTTTCTTTAATAAAATCTACTGAGGAAATAATTCCTTCATGATAGCCATGGTTTATGTAGTAAATTGGTGGTTGACGCCCTTGATACCACAGTGCCAAGAATGTTTGGGACTATTGGGAAAACTTTTCATGATCATACTTGCAGAATTCTGTTTAAGGCTACATCTGAACTGAGATTCAGAAGCTCTTAAGGTTTTGAACTTGCTCGGGTATATCAAAGAGGGGCTGTGGATCTAACCAAGAAGTTTCTCAGATGTTTTAAACAGTTTCACTTAAGAAGACACTTTTAAAAAGAAAAGAAAAAAAGAACAATGAAATTTATAATTTCCTTCTATTTAGATCCTTTCTCTATATAATTCACTCCTTCTCCCCCTTTTTTTTTGTATGATATTTTAAAATTGTGATGTTCCTGGTCATAAATTATATGCCTCAACTGTTGATGTTTGAATCTGTTTATATTATAGAGTAGTATCTTGACATCAGTTACACAAATTAACATTTGATTACTTCTGGGTAAAGCTTGGAGCAAAATGGCTGCTGCTGAGAGGGGGAAGCATTTAAGGAATTGGTATGGTAAATTTATATCCTGTTACAAAATTATAGATGTAAAAATATCTTCTGTCATCTAAATGGGTTACATTTTCTTCACTCATATGGGAACTGCAACACGGAATTTCTAGTTTTTAGAAGGGTACATATCTATGACTTGGGGTTCTGAGGGAACCAATATCACCCAGAAGTAGTTTTTTGAATTGAACTCTGAAGATTCTATGTTTACATCTTTAACATGTTACTATTTTTTTTTCCACTTAAGGTATGACTTAATAATAGCACATAAAGAGGAGCTTGGACAACTTATAACATTGGAGCAAGGGAAACCTCTAAAGGAGGCTATTGGAGAGGTACCTAATTCTCACAACGGCCTCTATATATTGAGTATTAGGTGTAGAGAAATTTTCTTCTAGGAAATCTCTATAAAAATACATTTTTCAGGTCAGCTATGGGGCTAGTTTTATTGAATTTGCTGCAGAAGAAGCTAAACGAGTATACGGTGACATCATTCCATCACCATTTGTGGACCGCCGGTTATTTGTGTTAAAGCAGGTTAATCTATTTACAGTCTCATTTTGTCTTTCATATAAATGGTTAAGTGATGTCTTTTGAGACCTCTCTTGAATTCTGGACCAGGTGAAAAAAAGAGATTACACTGTCTAATATGGTTGCTTGAATGCTAATTTATATTGAAGAACCGGACAGTCTATTATGCCTTATATTTGTGGTTGCCATATTACTTATTTTGTTTGTAACTCGGCATGGGGTTTCTGATTTTGTAATGTATGAACTTCTTCAACATGCATTTGACAAGTCAAACCTATACATAGTGTTGAAATGAGAAGCTATGGTTATATATGACTTCTAGCTTGAAATCGAAGCATTCAACTAAAATCAATTGATATTAAAAATTACTTATGCATCTCTTTCTTTTTGGAAAATTCACTTTCCATTTTGGGTGAAGCAAAGGTAACGAAGGTTCAGTAAAATACTAATAGCTGGGGTATGAGTATGCAGACATATTTATACTTGCTTTGCCACTGTAAGATTGACAAATAAAAATGCATTTCTTGCCACAACCATTATGATCTGACCTACTGATCATGAGTCATAACAACATGTGTTGTAGAGTATTTATTAATTTTTACTCTTAGTCCTCACAATTTGTTGTGAGCACATCATCTTTTCCTAGTCTGTGTTTATAATTCTGAAAAGTTCTTCAGTGCATCTCCACGCTATTCCTTTGTGACAGATGCATTTTTCAATTGAATAATGAAAGAAGATAAAGCTTCTTGCTCTGGTTGGTGCCTAAAAACGTTACACCCACTTGTTATGGACTCTATATGCATATATCCAGTCCATGCAAGAATTGAAAAGTTTTGTTTGTTGGTTACAATTACTGTCATTATAAAAATTCATGATAAGCAGTCTTCCATTTCTGTCCAAGTTCTTCCCCCCTCTATCTGAGAATAATATCTATGTGTTTCTTTTGGGTGCAGCCGGTTGGTGTTGTTGGTGTTATTACGCCCTGGAATTTCCCTTTGGCAATGATCACCAGAAAAGTGGGTCTCTCTTGGATTCTTAGTGATAGTTATGCATTCAATTTATGAATCAAATACTTTTTAGTGCTTGCCTCTCACAAAATTGAAAAATTTTCAGGTTGGTCCTGCCCTTGCTTGTGGCTGTACTGTGGTTATAAAGCCCTCTGAACTTACACCTCTGACAGCTTTAGCTGCAGCTGAACTCTCTATTAAAGCTGGAATACCACCGGTACATATATAGATTCCACTGAACAAAATACTACATTCTGTTTCATCATTAAATGAATATACGGTCCAAGAATCATGATTCTTTCCTGCTCCGCAAGTTCAAATATTTTTTTTCTCAGATATTGTTTACTGCTAATTTGATTTTTGATATGCAGGGAGTGGTGAATGTCGTTATGGGGAATGCTCCTGAGATTGGAGACGCTTTACTATCAAGTCCCAAGGTTGATTTTGGATATTACATTTTATTGTTTGATGTTGCGATCTATTTATTAGCAGTGACGTGTAAATATTTCTTATTCTAATTTTTAGGTTCGTAAGATCACATTTACTGGCTCAACTGCTGTTGGAAAGAAATTAATGGCAGGATCTGCTGAGACTGTTAAAAAGGTTGCATGTGCCCTTCAAGGAACATTATTAACAATTGCTCGTATCTACTGCTTAATTATGACGTTCATTTGTGTAGGTATCCCTGGAGCTTGGTGGTAATGCACCTTGCATAATCTTTGATGATGCTGACCTTGAAGTAGCTCTGAAAGGGACTGTAAGTCAGGCTATTATTTTGATGATTCTCACAACCATGCATTGGTCCCTATATCAGTTTCTTAATTGTTTGTAGTATACTCTTTCACATTCTTACCCTCTTTAGTAGATCTGAGGGCAGTGAAATTTGCCGTAATTCTTGTTACTCTTTGAGTCCATAACCAACATCAGAAAGGCCCTTACCTGAAATGACATTTTCAATCTTTTCAAGACCTTATATAGATGATTGGATTTATTATTATAGGCTAACCTAGATTAAAAGGAATTAGTTTGATTTTAAAGGATGTTGTACCAAATTTGCCCAATTTCATTGTTTAATGATCTTTTTAACTTATTAACGTACATTTTGAATGCATGGGGGCCAATTTACATTGTTGAATTATAATCTTCATGAATTCTAGTGTTGGCCATGATGCTTTATGATATATCTTTTGGTTCTCAAATGACTTGTCTGGTTAGATATTCAAACCCTGTTTGGGAGGATATTTTCCTTGTCTCAATACTTTGGTGCCTCATTTGTTGTTCTTTTTTACCCTAACTCACAGGAGTTTTGACATTGCAGTTGGTGTCTAAATTTCGTAATAGTGGACAGACGTGTGTATGTGCAAATAGAGTTCTCGTGCAAGAAGGCATGTGATGATATAGTGCTATTTGTTCATGCTAGTCTTTATTAAATAATTGCTTTATTGATTATTGCTTTTCTTTTGTTCTTTTTTTTTTTTTTTTTTTTTTTTTGTGAATCTATGTAACATGGAGTCCAAAAAGGAGTTTTTTGTGATTATTGCCTTGGGTTGTTGTTGTTGGAGACTAATTAATAAGTAATTGGTAACATAAAAAGGTCATTGATTTATCGTGGGGCATGGGGGAAGAAATATAGAATGTTATATATATCATTAAATATTGAGACAAAATACCTAATAAGTAACAATACTGCTCATTTTAGGAGGAAGGCCTTCAAACCAAATAGTGCTAGAACATCCTCCTTGATAAGTGAGTGGAAGATTTAAGTTGTAGCATTAGTGAACTTAAATCATTATAAAGTGGGTAGTGTGTTAGCAGAATAGAATCAACTTAAAGTTTATTCAAGGGAGAAAATGGTGAATTTAACTTTGTTTGACACAAATTTCAATCTTGGGTCCTTGAACTTTTTGTTTGTTCTGGGACATTTATGTAAATTATCTTTTCAATTAAGGTTATTTAATGTTTCTCAATCACAATAAGAATCTTTGGATTCAAACTATGGTTCCGAGTTCTTGTACTGATGCTTGATGTAAGATTTGAAATATATATGATTGAGTATATCTCGGTCATAGCATTTTGAGAATGTAATGTTATTTCATTTCAAGTTATTGCTTTGTTTTTTCCCCTGTATTTCCTCCAAAAACAATAAATTAGAGACTTAGTAGACCAGCAAAGGTACAAATCCCAGTTTTGTGTAAAATTTAATTCACTTCTTTCTTAAAATATACTTTTCTGCTTGTACTCTGGGAGCCTGGCATGCCTTATGTATGAAAGGAAAATTGCTGAGGGTTCAAATCTCATTGATTTCCATCTTTTGATCATTTGGAAAGATTTCTTTTCATCTCCATTTATCATTTTTCAGGGATCTACAACAAATTTGCAGATGCCCTTTCAGATGCTGTGCAAAATCTGAAAGTTGGAGATGGTTTCGGAGAAGGGGTGGTTCAGGTGACTCTCACCTTATACTAAATTGAAGAAAATTGGATTTCTGGATGCTCCAATTTTAGTTTCTATCATTACAGTATTTTACATCCAGTTTTGTTATCAAAATATGGTGATGGCAATCTACCAATTAATGTTGTTGAGACTGTCCTTTTTTGTCTATTCTCGTATCTCTATTTTTATGGAACTATTTGTAATGATATTTTCATCTTCTTTAGACCTCTAATTGTACTTTCATCCGTATTTTGAGAACACACAGATGGGCCATTAGACTTATTGGTGTTTAAATTTTTACAGGGCCCTCTTATTAATGAAGCTGCAGTGAAAAAGGTCAGTATCTAATTTTATATTTTTCTGTTTGTTGAAATAAGTTTGATAATGTTGAGAGATGAAGTTCTGTAGCAACTGAGCTCTTATGGATATGTATTGCAGGTGGAATCGTTAGTTCAAGATGCTATATCAAAGGTTTGTCAATAAATTAAGTTTTAAACCTTACAAAGATTTCAATTGCAGATTTTAATGCGCTATACATTACCAGTGAAAAGGAACAAGCAAAAGAAATTTTACTAATAAAAAAAAAAGAAGAAAAAAAAGCATTTTAAAACTAGTCATCCTAAAGTAGAAAGCAGATGAATAGGGCTTCTGCCATACTAGGGTCAAGATGTGAAGGTATCCATAGTTGTTTGTTTACATATGTTGAACATATGACTTCTATTACTTTGAAACAACCATTGGATTTTGAGATAGCTAATCTTAGAAGCGAGGGAAACAACTTATCTTCGTATGTAGTATTGTTAGGGAGATCTTTTTGCTAAATAAATTCTATTGATAGATAATGTGACTCAGCTGAAACACGTCTGATGTTTTAGTATAAAGGAAACTAAAATTCTTGCATTATTCTTTGAAGGGTGCCAAAGTTCGTTTGGGTGGAAAAAGGCATAGTTTTGGGATGACCTTTTATGAGCCTACGGTGATAACGGATGTCAAGAGTGAGATGCTTATATCAAGGTAAGGTGTACCTTTTCTGGTAAATTAAATAATTAAAAATATGAAGGTTCTCGGCTCCAAAATCATAGCTATTTTTTTTTTATGGTTAACCTTTCCTTAATGAAGTATTGGTTTTTATTCTCTTGTTTCTATAATTAATTTAATTTAATTTTAATTTTTTTTTTCAGGGAGGAAGTGTTTGGTCCTGTTGCTCCTCTTCTGAAGTTTAAAACTGAAGAAGAAGCAATCAATATGGCTAATGACACCAATGCCGGTCTGTGTATAGAACTGTGAATTTAAATTTCTGCATAATTTCTTTATCTTTTGAAATTGAGTAGATACATATGCAGAAGTATTTCTGAGTTTCTGTTAGATATACATTGGACTGTAAGATGACGACTGATATCATGCACTTTATTTGTTTTGCTTCGGCTCTCAAGGCTTGGCAGCTTATATATTCACGACAAATGTTCAAAGATCATGGCGGGTCTCGGAAGCTCTAGAATATGGAATAGTTGGAGTCAATGAGGGACTAGTTTCAACTGAGGTGGGTATTTCAAGAATAGCAGCAAAATTATATGGAGAAACTGGTTATGATAGCTTTGTAACTGCTTCTTTTCCCCTGTAGGTGGCTCCTTTTGGAGGAGTGAAGCAATCGGGGCTTGGTCGAGAAGGTTCAAAGTACGGAATGGATGAATATCTGGAGGTAAGAGCATTCTTTGCTTTGCAGGGAGAGACGGAGATGAGTGCATAGAATTGATAATTGTACATATAGTAGTTGTATGATACTCGCTTAAGTGTGGTCCGTGTATTAATTTTTGTTTACTGCAGATGAAATATGTATGTCTGGGAAATCTGTGCTGAAAGAACGTGAAAGGCTGGTGGATGGATGCCACAAAGCTTTTGGAGAATGCAAATTTGGTGGTCGTTTTGTAGATAAATAAATGGGGATGTGTTCCAAAATAGGGGCTGCATATGCGGATGAAATTATAGTGCAATGAAATAAATAGACGGGCATTCTTCCATTTCTTTTTAATCTTTATGAATTTTGTTGGTTATTATTAGTTGGGGCATGTGCAGCTAATTGGGCTGGTATACATGTGGGAAAGTCTTAAAAAGTATGGGCGCCAAAAACTAAAGGCCGTAATGATTCAGATGATATAGGATCCAATATTTGGGTAGCTAAAGGATTTGAGTCCTTTATTTTACTTTGCAAGTAGTGCACTTGACGCCTTGTGCTAACTCGATAAGGAGTTAAAATAAAATAAAGAAAATGAAAGATGAAGAAGACAAAAGGAGGGTTCATCAAAGCAACGAAGGAAGGAATCAGATTCTCTCCAGAGAGTCTATTCAAGAGGTTGGGTTGACTCGGTAACCTCTCCCCCTTTATTTTTATTTTTAATTTTATTTGTATCGTGTGTGTGAGAAAGCTGCGAGCAGGGCGGTTCATCTATGTGATTGCCTTGAACTGGATATTAATTATATATATATATATATTTTTTCCTTTCCCAAACAAGTGGAAGATAGTTCCACTGGCTTTTACCTAGAAGGAAAATTGAGGAGGTTACTGCCCCCATTATATATATATATATAGGAGGAGGCATAATATTAAAAGAGAAGACTATTAATCGAATCCATGAAGGGCTTTTATCTAATAGGATGGTAGAAGAGTGCATATAGAGGTCCCACCCATAATACAAAACACAACACAAATTCATCAACGCCTCTAACCAAACGAAAATTAGTAAAAATAAATTTAAAAAAAAGAAAAAGAAAAGAAAATTAAAGCTTGGGAATATATTCATTCATATTGGAATAAATTCGCAGGTACCTAAAGCGTATAAAGCTGCTTAAATTTTAAGCAATACAAATTGCAATTAAACCCAGCCCCATTCCCCTCCCTTTCGCTTTTCTACTGTCTCTATTATAACATATGTTTATGTTACTAATCTTCATGTTATAAAACAAACATATCAATTCTTTTTTTCTATTATTTTCAATTGCATGCATGATAATTATATTAATTTTATATATATATATATATATATATTCCTCTCATAGATTCTTAGGTTCATCAAATCATACAATGATTTTTCTTTTATTTTTTTCCCCACCGCGGATCCTATGTGACTTGAGAAATATGATTTGATGAATCAATCTCGTATGTAGGAGAAATTGTATAGTGTTCCACCACGTAATCAAGCTACAATCATATGACTTTTCTTTTTTTCTTTTTTTTAATGAAGTAAAAATCTGATTCAAATATGTATATAGCATCTAAAAGATTTTGATTAACTTGTTAGGTGTGTATTGTAAATGAATTTAAAATTTTCTAGGTATTAAAAGGTGGATTTGTTACATAGATAATTAGCTATATCGGGTTAAGGGAATTATATACAAATATATGTAGATTTTTACTATAATAAAAAATAAGGGGAAAAAAAAGGAGTTGGGGGGGAATCTTTACTTTGATTGTCAAAGAAGAAAGCATTTATTCTCTTTAAGGAGTCCAGGAGTTGGGAGTAGTATAGCTTGAGCGTTTCCTCCTTTAGATATTTGTTTTTATCAATACATTTCATTTTTCTTTTGCCTTTACTTACTTTAAAATTGTTCTGAATTTTTTTACCTCTTCCTTTTTTTTTTAACTATGAATGAGGGGGGTCCCAATAGTGTAGTTCTTGGGTTGGAGTGAATGGAGATACATTTGAATTGGTGGATTTAATTAATTAAGAGGTAGCTAGAATATATATATATATATATATATATATATATATATAGAGAGAGAGAGAGAGAGAGAACGCACATGCATGGTTGCACTTTCATGCATGCATGGAAGATTAAAGAGATGACAATCTTCTATTCCACAAAAGCACTAGAGAAGAAAAATAGAGATTTAATTTGAGCTTCAACTCATCAAAGGAGAAAGCTTTATATCATTCTGGAAGAAAAGAAAAGGGGAAAAAAAAAAAAAAAAAAAGGGTCCCCCGGCCGGTCTCCTGCAACCCATGAAAAAGCTTCACATTACGCTTAGCTTTTATGCTTTGATCTTCACGCCCCACCCCCTTACTAATTTAATTAATAGCATTTCATAATTTACTTCTTCTTTAATTTGGTTTCTTTCTCAAATCAATGCTGTCACTAATTCTTTAGATATATATATATATATATATATATGCCTCCCTGCAATTAACCAGATTATCTCCAGGCTCACCTTTCAGTATGTACATATGTTCAAAAACAATAAAAATCTAACTGTTAAAAGTTTATCAGTAGGGCATGCATTGTGATGGATATATAAATATGTGTGAGGTTACTATTTTATTACAGCATCATCGTGGATGCATATATATATATATATATATATGCCACTTTAGTAATTACAATACCCTATATTTAAATATGGAAAGAATTTCCCACTTTTTGAGGTATTTTAGAGTAACAAACTAACAAGTATAAAATGAGTTACCTAGATTACATTAATAATCACAAGATATCCGGTAATAACTAGATTATTTGTCATAGTAAATAAATAATAATGTCAAAAATCTCATAATTAAAAATAAATCTCAAAAAAAAAAGAAAAGAAAAGAAAAGAAAGAGTAATAGTAATAGTAATAGTAATTAGGTAGAGTTTTGGTCTCTTTTGGGAAAGGATGTGGGATGTGGGGTACAGCTTTTCCTTGATAAAGAAACAATTTAGTAATTTTGGATTTCTTTGTTTTATTTTATAATTTCTTGACTGCTGATTGATGAGTGGATGGATTTCTTTCTTTCTTCCTTCAAAATATAAACTCAAAGCACCTATTCTCAATTCTCTCCACCACCATTTGAATCTCTTCCCAATTCCCCTTTCTCTCTCTCTCCAACTTTCTTTCTTTCTTTCTTTCTTAATAGTGTTAATATTTCTCTCTGTGTGTGAGAGAGAGAGAAAGCAGCAGCAGGTTCCTTTAGGTCCGATCGAGAATGTTCCATCCAAAGAAACCCTCGACTATGAATTCCCACGAGCGGCCCATGTGTGTTCAAGGAGACTCCGGTCTCGTCCTCACTACAGATCCAAAGCCACGCCTCAGATGGACTGTTGAGCTTCATGAGCGCTTTGTTGACGCTGTTACGCAGCTAGGAGGACCTGACAGTACGTACCTATAATTATATAATCTCATCATCAATATATTTTTTATTTTTTATTTTTTATTTCTTGGTAATTTTTTACGTGTAGAGGCAACACCAAAAACTATCATGAGAGTTATGGGAGTTAAGGGTCTCACTCTTTACCATCTCAAGAGTCATCTTCAGGTTTTGCTTCATCGCATTAATATATTATATATATATATATATATATATATGCTCCCACCAGCTTTGCTCTTAATTTCTTGATTAATTTATAATCTCTTTTTTTGGTTTCCTCCCATGATTAGAAATTCAGACTGGGAAAGCAGCCTCACAAGGAATTCAGTGATCACCCAATAAAAGATGGTGAGAGAGGTGAACTAACTAACTAACTATATATATATATACTGTTTTCGCCCGGCCCGGACGTTATTCCTCTTTTACAATATAATAAGATCAGATTAGTCTTATATAATAATATAACCTTTTCATCGCAGCTTCAACATTAGAGCTTCAAAGAAATAGTTCTGCCTCCTCATCTGGAATGATTGGCCGTAGCATGAATGAGTGTGTTTTCTTCCCTCCCTTAATTTCAATCCTTTTTTCCACTATATGCTTGCTTTTTTTAATACATGTATTTCTTCTTTTGTTTGAATTCAAAACCTTTTTTTTTTTCTTTTTTTTTTTTTCATTTCAAGAACATAACATATATTATTAAAAAAAAAAAAAGTCTTTTTGTTGTTGTCTGATGTAATGTCTTGAAACTTAATGTTAATTCATTGGTATGGGATTGTATGGTATATATATTTGTGATTTGATCAGTGGCAGTAATGCTCACATCACTGATGCAATTAGGATGCAAATGGAGGTCCAGAGAAGACTTCACGAACAATTAGAGGTAAGTATATACATTTTTCATTCCAATTAAAAAAAAAAAAAAATCACGTTCTCAATTAAAAGCGTAGAACAGGAAAAAAAAAAAAAAAAAAAAGAAAAAGAAAAAAGGTAGGGAAATTAATTAACTGTTGTGGGGGGGGCATGCAGGTGCAAAGACATCTGCAGTTGAGAATCGATGCTCAGGGAAAGTACATGCAGAGTATTCTTGAAAAAGCTTGTCAGACACTGGCAGGGGAAAACATGGGTGGTACTTCAGCTGGAAGCTACAAGGCGGCCGGTTTGGGGTTGGGGGATATTTCAGGTATAAAGGAGTTTGGGCCTCCTCTTTCTTATCCGTCTCTCCAAGACCTAAATATATATGGACACGGTGGCGACCAACTTGAACAACCACAACAAACCATGGATAGGACGTCTTCTCTTGATGGATTCATGGGGAGTAACGACGCCGTATGCCTTGCTAAGAATAATAATAATAATAATAATAGTAATAATAAGAGACCTAACCCTTATAACAACACTACTAGTGGCAGTGGAAAGAGTCCTTTGATATGGTCCGAGGATCTTGGCCGTCTTCAAGAACTTGAACTTGGAGGACCAAATTGTCTTGCTTCCCAAGACCAAGACCAAGACCAAGAAGATGATCAGGACAATATTAATAATGCAGCTGGTGCAGTCCTGTCGCTTGATCGGAACGCAGACAATATGGATTCCGTCACGGACATTTACGAGACCAAGCCAATGATAGGTAGTACAGGCGATCACCATCACCATCATCATCATCATCATCAACCTCATCATCATCAGGCAATGATGAACGAAAAGCACGCATCGGCAAAACTGGAAAGGCCCTCTCCCCGAAGAGCTTCAACTGTAATTTCCAATGATAGAATGAACCCAGCGGTGATAAGCGCTAGTGCTGCTGCCGCTATGGGACAAGGACGAAATTCTCCCTTTGGATAATAAACGCATGCAAGTTAATTAGAATGGAAAAACAGTAAGTAGTACTTGTCGTCCTCGTCTTTTAATTAGGGTAATGTAAGATTTAGGGTTTTATTATATTATTAATTAATTTATGACCCAAGTTACAATACAAGAGAGAGCTGATGTCATGATTTGATCCATATTATATATATATATATATTCTATTTATCTATCGCTATAGGTAGCTACCTAGATACTGCATGTGACTCTTTATATATATATTAGAGTTTAATTTTTCATAGTTGGTGGGGTTGCTGATAAATGTTGTATTCTGTTGTAATTAACTGGCCGGCCCGGGTTCGATTATAATTAATTTCTTATTATAAAGACATGCATGTCTAAATTAATGCAGAGCTAGCTGCCTATCATCTGATAATTAAAATCCTTGAGATCTTTCTATCTCCCTTTACTACTATACCAATGATTAGGGTATGCAACCTTTTCTGACTAGGAATAGTACGTATCGCTTTTAAGTTGCTTATATATATATATTTCCCTCCAATATTTGATTTCAAATCAAAACCAAACATATTAGTAAGTATAAGAATCCATGCATCTTGGAACCCTTTTCCAATTGATCCATGCATGTCTCGCTACTATTTATATCTGTAACCAGCGGGCACTGCATGTGTGAAAGGTAGTTTGGAATAGATCAGTGGAGATCTAGAAGAGGCTTTTAATTTCAAAGTACGGAAGGATTATTATTAATTTTTTTAGAAACAAAAAATAAAAAATGAGCGAGAGTGAGTGAGAGAGAGAAACCGACAAACGGCATCTTGCTTTCACGGCTATCTTTATTGTTGGACGTCCTTCCACATTCCATTCCTATGGTATCAACTGTCCAAAAAAAAAAAAAAAAAAAAAGTAAGGTGGGGAATTATAGGTACGTACTTTCCACTTTATTCTCTACAACCCAACATAACATTACTACTACTCCATGGACGCAACTGTATAGTAGTAACTCCCCGCCCGGTTTTCTGGTTTTGTATCTGTTTTTGGGTAAGATACTCATGAATCGCCTTGGATTTAAGGCAAAATGCAATTAAACATGCATGCTGCTAGAGGCTTGGATTTTGCCATATTTTTAATTGATAAAATTTTTGGGATAAGGAAAGTAATATAATATTTATTCCATAAACATTAATCAATTTGTAGGCACATTCCATACAAAGTATGGAAAGTAATTTAAAAACTCCGTACTCTCATCTGTTTTATTAATTTTATATATAGCTAGATATACATACCCACCCAGCCTCTGTACACACATTACATAAAAGAAAATGTCAATAAATCAATTAATTGGCTCCATGCGTGTTGTTTTGTACCCCTATATAGAAATATATAAATGTATATGAATGTCATTTACACAGTCCACACATATACTGTAAATATATAGTTAGTACGTACAATGTAGTAGTAGTAGCTTAATTTTAGCATATATATATATAATCGTACATATTAATGAAGTAAGAGGAGTAGCTAGCTAGCTAGCTAATCAAATATGCAGAATGCAATTTAAAGATGGCTAGAGATTAAAACTGCAAAAAAAAAAAAAAATTAATAATAATAAATTAAAAAATTACGGTGAGATATCGGCCGGAGGAATGAAGGAGTCGACAGAAAGTCCTGGAACATTAAAAACTACATCGTGAATTCTCCAAACTTCCTCCATGGTGGTCCTGCAATGCTGCGCGGATGTTTCACCGAAACGGAATACAGTTGCAACGGTCCTACCTTGATGAGCGATTAATTGCCCCTCCACATCCCTGTAGTCCCCAATGCTGCTTCCTATGGTCGTCTCCCAGTAGACCACTACCGAATCGGCGGCTTCCGGTGATTGTTGCGGTACTACTCTGGTCAAGTGAGAATCCTCGAGATATATAAGTAGACCGCTCCTTTGACTGAAGTATCCGTATAATACGTGTCTGATTACCTCTGCGGGGCCTTCATTTCTTTCCATCACAACTGAACGATCTGCAGCCACTTTCAAGACAAAGCAGTCTTCTTCTCCGATTCTTTTCTCCCCCAGGCATTGTGCTTTTGCGAACAAGCTTGCGGTGCTCTTAGGATCAAGACCCTGAAACTCATAATAATACATGTTAAAAGAATTCGTTTTCCTTTCAAATTTATCCTATCCCAAAAGTTCCATTACATTTACACCAAAGATAACAATTCTAATTTTCCCCAACACTAACATTTTCAATAATTAATATATAATCATTAATGTTATAATGAATGACATCAACATATTAATCAAATCTCATTAATTTTATTATTTAATATTAATTTAGTTCTAACAATAATAATAGCTAGTGAATTTCTTTTTTATTAAGAAAAATAAAAAATATTTTTAAAAAAATTAATAGAAAATGTTATATGAAATATTAATGTTAGTGAGGGCCACAAAATTAATGCAAATAATCAACCTTAGATACTTTAATAACAGCATAAAATATCTAATAAATGTACTAGGGGGCCTCAAAATCACGTTAAAAAAAAAAAAAAAAAAAAAAAAAAAAAAAACTCTGTTATTAGAAGTATTAATAAAAAGAGGTTCTGCATCTTCTGGCAATGGGTGAGGGAAAAGAAAGAAAGTCCAGTCCAGTCCAGTCCAGTCCAGTCAAGTCCTGGAAGAGTAAAGACTAAAAGACAAGAGAAGAAGGGATAAAGTAGGGAGACAGCTGCTGCCCAATCTTTGTTAGTCGGCCCTACAATACTGTCTCCGTCTTGGTTTCTGTTTGGTAGTGTTTGCTTTTCGGAAATCTACGCTCAATCAGATGCCGATGCGTACGATGTCGTCTCTCTTCCTCGGGATTGGGACTAGGGAGTGCTAAATTCAAGAAACTTATAGCACTACACTGCGACTACTTACTACCCCCTGTCTTATCAACTCAAAATACTTTAGATTTATTATTTTTACTTTCCAGCTTTATTACAACTGCTTCTGGAGATATAATTCATATTGGAGTAGTACTACTTACTTCGGAAAAAATTAAGCATGCTTCAAAATTATCAAAGCAATATATGTCTTTTGTGCACAACTTAAAGCATGAAGAATTTGGAGGAGAACAAATTAAATCCTCAGATACTGTATTAACTTAGCCCCAAAGCGAGACCATCAACATAGTACGAAAGAAATACAAGATGGAGGAGACATATGAATGTATGTATTCCTGACAAATAATTAAGTGTAAGAGTTAGTTACCTGGATGATACGACGTAAGGGACGTTGAGGGCCTTTGGCAGCATGTGTGCCAAGCCACGGGGTGTGTCGCCAAACAATTTTCGAATCGCTGCCTGCTAGCACCTTGTTCCCTCCCACCACCAACTCCAAGGACCACATGTCCGGCGCCATTTGCCAAAGAACAAAGCATCCGTCCTCTCCGCTCCTGGTTCCCAACGTCTTCACGCCTTTCCCCGAGGACACCTCGGTTTGGCAGCATATCATCTTCACAACACCTGCCGTGTACATGTTCTTTTTTGCGCTTTTTTGTTGTTTAGAGCATCCTGTTGCCGCTAAATACTGTCGTATTATGTAATGTGCCGTAGATGTCTCCTGTACAGAAATTTATACATGTGCGTGAGTAATATTTATTACGATCTGCAGACCGACAGAGTCGTTCGGTCTACTTACCATTGGAATGTCCTTATTGGGACGAAGATGTAAAAGAGGGCAGATGGGTAGCGGAATAGGGGCCAGTGGACAACCCAAGACCCCAAGTAAAAGCCTCAGGTCTTGCTTCTTTGCCGGGGTAATGCTTCCGTATATCGAGGGCACTGAGAGAGAGAAACCCCCATTAATGCTTCCGCGAACAGGTCCAGGCCCAGGCCCCTCCACGTTTCTCTGCATTCTAAACCATTCCCGAATCACTTCCCAAGAACTCTCCTTCTTGCTCCCTTGTTGCTGCATTTCCAGTTCGGGTCCTTCCATCAGAGGTGTCAGAGGTTGCACACACCATCTCTGTTTTCTTCGATACCTGGACGCTGCCATATTTAATCAATATATCTTATATACAAGAGGCAGCGGGAAGGCAGAGAGTATGTTTTTGGATTTCTGGGATCCTACTATAGTGAGTATTTGCAGGAGGAGGTAAGCTAGGAAGGCAAAACCGGAAACTGGGAAATGAAGAGAAGATCTAAAGACTAACTAACGGGAGCACTCAGCCTCATGACACATGTGGATGGACAAAATGAAACGCCAAATCCCGATCCAACGCTACAACTGATATAATCAGGCTACCTTCCTTGCCTTTGCCTTTGCCTTTCTTTATTCCTTCTGTCCTACCCCCCTTCTTTCTTTCTCTCTTTTCTTTGTTTCTTTCTTTTTGGACCTTTCTAGCTGGCTGACCAGCTTCCTCCACCATTTTATATTTTTTTCCCCTTTTTATACCTCTACTAGTAATGCTAGTACTAGTATTTTATTTTCCTTTGGTAAACAGTATTTTACACTCCAAATCTCCCTCCTCCAAATGGGAGATCACCAATTTGCCTCGCCCTTTTTCGTCATGGGCTCACACTGACCCACCACTCTCATCTATCAATGTCCCTCACCTGAATATCCCCTCCAACATCGTCAAAATTTTCTTTTTAAAATAAATAAATAACCAGGTACTGGTATCTTGGAACGGCAAACATATTTGTCAACAGGGCCTCTTCATCACTTGGTTAACTTTACTTTTCTCTCTTTCTTTTTTTTTCCCCTTCAATTTTCTTCAAGGGCAATCTCCATTATCTCAACCATCCATTGAATTTAATGCATCCAGAGAAGAGTAGAGAATGTCCAAAACTTACACAAGGCTACTGGTGAACTAAAATAGGAGATACAAGAAACATTTTCTGTCTCATTTTTTTTTTTTTTTTTTTTTTTGAGAGCAATTAGTAAACTGTGACTTGGAGCTTGGTGGTGTTTAGTCGGCATCAGTGGTTGGATAAGCAATTTTAAGTGGGTATATTTGGTACTCGAAACTGACGTGTGGGTTTATCTCCAAGGCAAGTAACCATGTCAAATATAGTTGCGTGAGGTAATCAAATCAAACAACAAATATGAAAGCCCCGTGCCTATGTACAGGAATTGCTCTCTTCACTGCTTATGAGCCCTACACACCAACATACATATAAGAGGAATCCAGTTGTTATACATTGTTATAACTACCATACTTTTAGTCCTTGCAACATTACCAGACTTCCTGACTGCTTTCGTGTCTGACTCTTGAAGAAGACGATCAGTTCCATACTGATGAATATATTTATTTGTGTTTCTCCTGGAACTTGAGCACACCAACATACAAGCTTCTGAAACATCAAAACCAACTACCTTGTTTCCTTCGAGGCAATTAGGACCAAAACTAAACCCCCCCACCAGAAAAAAAATAAAAAGAAAATTCCCAATTACACAGTAAAAACTCTCAGGGATAAATAAAACTATCGTAACATCTAGTTGCCACATTCCTTTTCATGTATATATATACACACACCATATATCATGTTAATGTGGTAAACAAAAGCAAGATGCACTAGTTCTATGATTCAATGGCCTGTACAAACAGACCAGAACACTTTTTCTTTCACATGAATTGATCCACTCCCCTCTAAATACACATGAAAGGAAGACCAAAGTTTTATTATTTTTTATTCTATTTTTAACTCACTTCAGTAGATCTACCAACGGTGTAACAGACACAAATTGGAACCCAAAATCCCTTCAGGTCTTGCATCTTTCTGAAGTAATGCTTCTGTATAAAGACAGAAACTAAGCTCCAGCAATTGCACCTATTAAAGCAAATCACATGCCAAGAACTTTCTTTACTGTTCTTGATAGATGAAGTTGTGTGTGCCAAATATATACCCAAAAGACTCCCCATTTCACCCTCTTTTATAAACAGCTGTGCACCCAAGGCTCATATTCTTTGTACTAATTTATATGAAAAGAATACTAGTGTACATAGAATTATAATTTAAACCTGAAATAAAATCCTAAAAAATACTATATTAATTATTGAACTTTCAACACAACTTCCTTTTTGAGACAAACAAATGTGATGATTACAATGAAGCCAGCCATAAATACCATAAAAATTTTTGAATTTCCCATTCTTAACCGTTCCTAACAGAAAACACTTTACTGTGGACCACAAACTTTGGCATAACACAAACATAGAAAGAAAAACAAGTGCGGAAGGTGAACTTACCTTTTAACTTAATGAAGAGATGAATAGGGCAATTTGAATATGGTCAGCATCAGAGTGTCACTTCTAAAAGGGGAGGGAGACAAACCCAAATATCCACAAGATAGAAAAAAAAGAAAAAGAATAGATATATGAACAAGACCTGTGAAAAGGAAATCCATGACAAGCAAAACCACTTACAGACTAGTGAAATCTTTCCCATTCTGCAGGTTTCCTGCCCATTTTTGCTTCAATTTCATTCAAAATTGATGTAGGTATACTGCAAGAAGAAAAAACAGCAAATTCTGATAAAAATTACAAATGCAAAATATGCAAAACAAGAAGATTAGAGCCCACCACCTTGAGGGAGAACTACTCCACAATGCGTCAAAGAAATGAGTAGAAAAGAATGGTGACAAGTCTTTGCAGGAGAAGCAGAGGGCTGAAGAAGGCCACCAATGGAACCCTGAGAAGAAGCATTGGATAATACTCCAGCTAAAGGCACAACAACCTTACTCTTTCATCATGGAGGTGAAAGACACCCTCCATTCTAAAGAGCAGTCCATTAAGAAGGGAATGCGCAAGAGTTGACAAGAACACCACAAAAAAAAAAAAATTACTGATATGCCATCTAGCACAATCTTTTCTTTGTTTCTAATGATACACATTCTCCGGGGCAATTACTCAAAATATGAACAAATCTACAACAGCATAGCAACCAAAATGAGATGAAACTTTGGCAGACAAGTCTTCTTTCCATTACATTCTCTATATGCCCCAAAAGTAGTTTGCTCAAAAAAAGCATTTGAATAACAAGAAAAGATGATTCAACCACTTCAAATAAAAAAAATAAAAACAAACAAAAAAAACTTTCTCGTAACCAGAGGACCAATTATTTCTTTGAGTGAAATAAAACAATGCATAAAACAATCCTAGTACATTACGATTAGCAAGTTCAACATCATATAAGATTAGGACGAAGAAATTTCAAATTTCCAATGACTGATGTGCTAATCTAATTTTCTCAGAAAATCTTCAAGGTAACTCATAACCTCTTCAGTTCCAATTATACATGATAAGTAAGATGGATCCCGTAGCAACCTGAAACATAAAGAAATGGTGAACTAAAACAAATATATCATATGGAAATATTCTATAGTGGACTAATTATACCAACAACACATAAAGGGAGAAAAGAGAGTTGCATGATAACCAGGTCTTAGTTGACACACTTTAAGCAAGATGACCACAGGGGAAAATACGTGCTTAGGAAGGTATAAGAACCACATCGACAAGTGTTTTGTGGGCCTCAACTTAAATTTGTAGTTGTCAATTATTTGAGCAAAAAGGTTACAGTTAAAAAATTGCTTAAGCCGCAAGTATATAATCATGCCATTACACCAAAAATCCATCTACTCATTCTGAGGAGATATCCATTATTTTCATTACTTCAAAATCTTCCACAAACAGTAGGCATTGTTTCTTCCACCAGGACAAATCAAAATATAGCTCAAGTGGTCGCTCTTGAAAAACTCCAAAAACAGCAAATAATGGGCAGAGTTTCAACAGGAATACCTCTAGTAACAAGAATTAGAACTTGATCATTTGTAACTCTGGGAAAATTCAACCACAAGCTTATCCATGAATTGGCATTTCTTATCAAATCCCCAGCCTGGGTTACTCTGCAATATTGCATATCACAAATTTTAGAAATTAGTACAGTTCAACAAAGAGAATTTGGGAAAATTAATCTTGAGTGAGGAGTAACTTCAAAAAGTCTTTTACACCTGGCTATGATCTCTATATGTTTTCTCCAAAAACTTACAAAAAATGTTTGATGTTATAGTCTACTGTAAAAAAGGAGAAATGACAAGATAAGAAGCACATTCAGTTCAAATATTTAACAAGAATGCAACCTGAAGAGATAGAACTGCACGGTCAGCGAAGCATTTCACAGAAGCTGGCACACTCTTTGGAAGTGTTTTGGCCACTCTTTCTAGTTCTTCTCCTTGTTGCTTTGAAGTTACTCTATCAGGTCCACTATAGTAGTCAACAATCTCTTTCAGAAGAGGGACCCTCTGCATAATTTCCTCCACAACTTCCTAATAGTATGAAGGTGAGGTCAGAGGGAGGATGATATGAAGTAAAAGAAAGGAAATCACATAAAAAAAAAAAATAGGATCTAAAAAACATGAAAACAATTGTTGCACTATTTTAGCCAGAAAGAGACAACATATGAGAATATTAAAAGAAAACAAGGCATGGGACTGTCTTCATACTACACTTATGGTAGCAATCATCAAAATTACTTCATAGGGTATTAAAGAACAACATCTGATGGCTTTCTATGTCTCTTATGTTCTACAAAAGCCAACATTTGATAAATTGCAACAGGATACTGAATGGAAGAATCCAGAGGCATTGAATCATAGGAGACTGAGCTATGTAAATTGCAACAGGATAGAATAAAAGTGGCCTTTGCTATGCAAGATGCATTAAAAGCTCAAACTAAGATAAATTGTATATTGTAATGAAACCAGTGCGCCTAACTCTTTTTGTCAGTAAACTCCTATTCTCCAAAATAAAGTATATTCCTTTATTATGAAACTGCAAGTACATTTTGTTGAGGTGAGTACGGTGCTGTCAAGATCTCTACGTTTTTACATATATAAACATCTTCAATTGCAAAGGCAAAATCCAAAACAACAGTTCAAAGCAAGGTTATGGATAAATGAAATAATACAAAAGGAAGCATGGAGGTTGGCATGCATTACAATATTAGAGGGATGTGCAAAATCAATAGTTAGAATACTACGCCTAAGAGAATAATAGAAATTGTACTGTCAATTGCAGCAGAAAAGGAATACAATTTATCCTATTCTTATCAGCTATGAACCACTATGCTATATAATGGGTCATCCTTTAGACATGAATGAGGCCTAGACAGCAATTACATAGAACAAAACAATAAGAAATTTACTCTACAATCCATTACCATTTTCAAAATGCAATTCCTACATCTCACTTTTGATTTAGCCAAATGGAAATTCTATCTCAAAAAATTAATAAGAATGAGTTCACATTGATCAAATGGGTTGGCAAGTGAAAAGAATTATAATTACTACAATTAATCCATAAAAAAATTAGAAATCGCAGCAGCTTGATCACCTCCCACTCTTGCTGGTTTTCAATTCCTTCATAGACCATGAGGAAGGGCTTCATTTTCTCTAGAGCATCATGAAGAGAAATTGGAGGCTTCTCTTCAATATCCGGATTAGTGCCAAATTCTTCCATCAAGAACTCCGGCTCACACTCAATCTGTAAGACAAAAGAATTCATAAAAGAGGGGAGATGAGGTAGGAGATTTAAGACATTACATCCCTAAAAGTATCAAAATTAAATGAACCTATAGGTATGAAAAACACAAATGAATGTTCAATGTCTTTACCGATAAATTGGTATGGAGAGCGTCTACATAAGCATCATCCACTGGAGAAGGTAAGACCCTGCTAGACATCTCCTCAAAACCTTCAACCAGCTGATTCATAATCTCTGGTCCCAGCTTAGCACTCAATTCATCAGCACAGTCGTCCTCTTCATCAAGGTAAAGACCTGCATCATCATCAGCATCCTCAAACCTTCTCCCCCTCCCTCCCCTTCCTCTTCCCCCTCTGCCTCTCCAAGCCTGCAATCCTCTACCCCGGCTACCTCTTCCCCTATAACCTCCTCTTCCGGCCGTTACACCCTCCTCTACTCCATCTCCACCCCTGGACAATATCCCAACAGCTTTCTTCGTAGCTTCCTCGCGACTTAAACGTGGGACCGTGCTTTCCTGACTCCTGGGAGCTCGGATATGTCGGTTTTCTTCTTTAGGTTTCTCTGGGACAACCGAGGGTGCTTTGGAGGGCTTTCCGCGGCCCGCACCAGATAGAGCAGACAGAAGGGTTGCAGAAAGCTGATCACCCCCGGGATACCGAGCCTGATTGGGAATTGCATGGGTTTGGGAATCAGGTGATGAACCATTGGAATGTTTTTCCTCACTAGGAAATGTCTTTCCACGCCCAGGGCTTGAAGTTAGGGACGCAGATGAGGAAGAAGCAGAGGTTTCTTCATCTTTGACAAAGAAAAAGGGCATTCTACTAGGATTGGATGATGGAGGAGGTGGATGACCGGAGCCACGGCCCGCACTAGGAGTGGTAGCATTTCCCACCGAAGAAGGAAATGGAGGCAGTGTTGGGGAAGAAGGAAGAGGTTTGCCCCGACCATTTCCTCCTTGTCCATGCCCAAAACCTGAAGGTGGAGGTTTGACAGAAGCAGGTTCGTCCTTAGCGAAGGGAAAGTTGGAAAGGTCAGAACCACGACCACGGCCTCTACCTCCGGCAGAGGAGGAAAACGTGGCGGTGCAGGAGGGAGAGATGAAAGATGGTCTACTGGAGCAGTAACGAAACCTTGCAAAGTTTCCCTTCATGTCGGTAATATGCAGTTCCACCAGCCAGAAGCCAAAAATACTCCCGTGAAGAGCTTCTAGCCGTCGACCAATTTCTGTTTAGGGTTTAACTGATTCTTTTACGTTCATACTTTGATCGAAGATTCCGGTTTCTTGTGATAAACGGTGATTTTAATCCATGTAAAAAATTCCTAAAATAATATTTAGGTATTTTTAAAATTTATAAAAAAGTGACACAAAAATTTTTTTTATTGAAATATTCTTATAAAATTAAAAAAGTGACACGATTCTAAAATTATAAAATAATAATAATAAGCAGATAAGTAGATTTTTTTCCTTTTTTTTTAGATAAATAGTTAGACGTTTACAAAAATACTTGTTACGGACCCCAAGTAGAGAAAAAGGACTTCCAAACAGATTGGGCCGCCAGTTGGGCTTAATTAAGATTTGATGGACCTGGCAGTTCTATTATAGGCCAGATCGGAGAAGGTGCCGGAGCGTGTCATCGAGGGTTGGAGGTCTTCTAGGATGTCGGTGCTGTGGGAGAAGAGCGGGGCGTGGAGGTGGATCGTGAGGAAGACGAGGGATTCTAAACCCTTCTTCTTCGCTTTCGCCACCGTATGCGGCGTTGTTCCTGGAGCCATAGGCTACTGTGTGATGCAGGTCACTAATTCCAGATCTCCCGAACTAGAAGCAAAGCTCCGACAAAATGCTCGTCCTGATACCCTTGTAAGTGTTATTCGTTTTTGTTTTTTTTTTTTTTTTTCCTTTCTACCGTTTTTAGTAGATTTAGTATTATAAAACTTCTTTGTTCTTCACAATATCTCTGACATCTTAGCTTTAGTTATTAATTCGCTTTCCCCTTTGAAAATATGGTCTATTATTCTTACCTGTGGAAAGAATATTTGACATTTTATGAATGTTATTCAACAATGATCGCTTAAAAGTATGGTTTTGGTATCACTAGATGATGGGAAAAGTGAACAAAGAGCGGCTAGGAGAATACCTGGGGGAGTTGCATAGGAAAGAGGATACCAATGATAGGTATGTGGCTGCATTAAAAGGAGAGACATTAACCAGAAACCCATATGTCAGAATCCAACCAGTCACAAAGCCAAGTGAAGCTGAAGTTGTCAGAAGAGAGGAAAGTAAGTAAGATCCGGTCATATGAATTAGATTGTGACTCTTTCCAACGGCTTTATATAGCTACAATCAAGGTAATACAAGACATTTGGTGGTTGTGCACCCCCAGTCCCCTCGCATGTTTTGTTCCCCCTTCTTAGAACTCTAAATACAACATATGTGTTTATGTATTGCTCGTTCTGTTCATATAAACGATTGGAAATGAAAATAAAAATTACAGTACAACTACGAAACTTCTTTTTAAATAGTTTTACAATTGATAACACGATAATACCAGAATGGATCATCAAGAAGTGTAGCCCGTATTTTATAGACGAGTATCTCTTAACAATCTAGCAATTTAAAAGCAAGATACAAATACCACTTACATAGTAGACTAGAGTGAATGGTTTACAGTTTACATGGCTCAAGAGTAGAGCCTGAGTCGATTGGTTATTTGTGCACGACAAATCGGACAGGTGGACAATCGTGCCCCACATTCTTTGCAAGTCTGCATTTAATTTAGCATGAGCATGACTTGTTTTAGTAATCCAATCAAAGCCAAAGCAAAATGATGAAGTGTTCCAGTTCCAGTTTGCATCTCACCGTGTGACCACAACCGAAGGCCATATCCCTCCCATTAGACACGCAAATTGGACACAGCTGCATGCAGTGCAGATAGAAGGAGAGGCCAAAATTAATGAACAGGATAAGCAACGGGGCAGAAATACATAACTAACCTAAAAGGAAATTAACGGGGCACAGCTATTCAGCTTATTTATTCTTTATTGTAAGTGCAGTGTGGACTCGTTCACAATAAGAAGTTCCTTCTTAATCTCATTGCTCCAGGAGATTTTTTGAGCCCGAGGAATTATCTGAAAAGGAAAAAATTGAGTCAAGCAGTATTCCCTCCTCAGGCTTACCTGATTTCTTTCATCTGGAGTAGATGCAGATATGTCGCATGGATCTTGAAAATGAAATGCTGGGCGAGCATAAGGCACTGGTGGTGGCTGTGGAACTACTCTCTTTGCTCTGCCTGTCACGTGCCTGATAGAGAGTGTGTGTGAATATTGCTTAAGGTAATTTTTCCTAAATATACAACTAGAAAATGAAAATGAAAGCAGTTCTAAATTTTATAGAGATGCTCATATAATTTTTTTAATGTAACTTTAACTAATCTCTGCGTGAACTTCTGAAATGTACACGGAAAATGTGAGTCATGGAATTTTTTTTTTGTATGGTCAAATATAAACAATTACTTACCCTAATAGACCGAGTTCCATAACTGCTTTATATTGGATGGGCACTTCCATAAGGGCAGCAAGAGCAAATGCAGATTCTTTTTCTGAACTACTTCCGTATTTTGACATAATAGTGGTAAAATTGACAAACTGCATATATAGACGAAGACAAAGATGCATGCATACATTAAATCTGGAGTCTTGTGAATTTGCAGGGGAAATTACAAAGACGTAATCTGGTAAAAAGTACCTGAAAGTTATCAAATCTACTGGCTGGGATTCGGTCATCAAACTTTTGCATGTCTTCCCATGGTCCATCGCCAACGCCAACAAGAACAATTGACAACGGATACAAACTGATTTCGTATGGTCAAATCAATGAAAAACAATAGTAAGAAGCGGCAGAAGCTACACTAACTTGGAAGGTGCAAAATTGCATCATTTTGAGCGACACGATCATCAAATCAAGGAAAAACAATCTTCCAATAATTTGAACATGCAAACAAATGGCTTGCTGCTGATTTTACAGATAATGAAGACAGAATTTTTTTTTTCAGCCAATCAAACAAGGATCAACCAAGAAAAGACAAAATAACTGTCTCACTTATATGGTCATCTTAGCTAATTATAAATCCCCAAGGTAATGAAGTGATTCTGTCTCACATTGATTATGCTAATATTAGCTTACCAAGTAAATAGAACGATGACAAACACATAAAGATGTAATATTTAGGTCAAATTTTTGCAATCACTTCTATATTTAGCCTATTGGCACGTTAGCAATGCAGACATATTTAATCTTGCAGGTGCTTAAAAAACAAAGAAATGGTTCTATTGGAAGTACTACAAGATTGTGTTTCCATTATTAGTTACTATGTAGCAAAACTTTGTGCAAACCTCTAATGCTTATATCTGCTCATCTAGATAAATTCTAACTATTATAGGAGTCCAGGCTTATTAAGTTGTACCAGAAATGCTAGTCCTAACTCATCAAATAATAAGTTTAAAGAAAGGCCAAACCACAAAATGGACCTGTTAACTCCCTGTGAAATCTTAGAAAAGCATACTTCTTTATGTAACAGATAAACCCTTGCAAATTAACAACAAAAATGAAATAATATATACACATCTATTAAATTTTGAATCTCAAAAATTCTCTGAGCCCAAACGAAGTTCACGTGTTACCTAGCATTGGCTATAGAATTAATGGTTTTCTCTTCCTGTGGGCTTAGTTCCCCTTCACGAGTATTGACACTCCTTGTCACCTTCACAAGAAATCAGCAATATCAGTAGAAAATTGGCACCACGACTACTAACCTCAAAACTGTTGAATAGATAAGAGATGAGGGTTGCTGTGACCTGGCCATCTGCAATTATAACCAATACATGATATTGTCCACCACTTCTGTCCACTATGTTTACAGCTGCATCTACAACTGGTGCAAATGAAGTTGGCCCTTGAATTCAAGGCATTGATTACTTTGAATGAATCTCAACTTAAAAGCACTTCAAGGGGGAACAGGGGAGCAGTTATCCAAGAACAAGGACCACAAAGTGAAGTCGGAATTATGGCACCCCACCTGATAACTGTAGATTTGGAGTTATCCTCCTATAGCAAGCTAAAACTTCCTCAAAGCCTTGGCAAGGAGAATGGTCAATATGAAAGCTAAATACTGCTTCATCATGTGTAGTCACTGTATAGATAACAAATTCAGGAAAAAAGATGAAGGGGCAGTGGAAAACAGAAAAGCCACATTAATAATCAGCAACTGAAAATAAAATTCCAAATCTATGTTCAGGGAAGATTTAACTAACCATCACCAAAACCAAAACAATGGATGAGATTGTCTTCATCGAAGGAGGCCAAAGTCTTCCCAATTATGGTTATGGCTTTCTCATATGGATTAGGTGCATCACCAGTTGTATGTAAACTTTGATTGTTAAAGGATAATCTGCCTTCAGTACATAGAATTTGAAAATTAGCTTCAAAAGACATACAAAGCAAGTAAGCCGTCAGAATGCTTGTAGCATTTTGAAAAACCAACAGCATAATGACTAATGGGCACCCCAAAGTTCTTATGAGAAAAGATGCCCTTGTCATTACCAATGTGTTTGCTGCCTGAAAAACAAACCTAATCTTAGCACCACATTGACTGTTTCCTTTCAATAAAACATAAATCTTTGTACATCCAATGTCAACCTCTCATGCCAAGCCTCAATAGCATCCTTTTTTAGGCTATGTTTTAGTTGCAGTGGTAGTTAATTGCATGGTAACCATAAAGCCACACAAATTGAGTAACATCAAAAGGAAAGACAGTGTAGGAAAGAGAAGAATCTAAGAAATGCAAGGTTAATTGAAAATAAAATAAGACAAAAATTTAAAATTAAAGAAAAAGGATCAATTTGGCTAATTACAAATAGGTTATATTGTTTTACACATACATATATTCATACATAAGTCCATAATGTTAGACTCATAATAATAATAATAATAAAAAGTACTCCACAAACCTGTCCATTCATTGCTTTTAGTGAAATCTATCCCAAGAATCAAATTGGATGACTCTAGACCTGATTCCCTTAGTGCTAATGTGACCTGTAAAAGCCAAGATGAGAAGAGCTCCCTTGAATCAGCACCACTAAACAGTAACCACAACTGACTTCGTCAAGCACAATTAAATCTTCAGCACATTTTTAACTTAATAAGAGACAAGCTTTTACTCGAGTTTTGTAAGATATAAACTATACAACAAAAGATCAATATTTCAAATCAGGAATCAGCAAATAAATTTTTGCAGGAAAAATGCAACCATTACTGCCTAAGCACAAAGAAAGCATCCACAAAGACATCTATGGACTGGATGCAAGCAAACCCGAAGCGCATATACTGCAATAAATTCTGTTAAGACTTAAGAAGGCCTAACTCGAAATCAACTTATGAAGGCATTCAATTCAAACTCTAATAAAAGTTGATTTCCTTCAAACTCGAATTTTCTTCCAGTCAACAGCAGGTTTGTAATTACGAACGAAAACCACGAATCATGAACTCAAAACACAGTTAACTATGAATGCCAACGTGTGTGCATATATATATATAAGCCGTCGTTGACCGTACTTCTGTCGGGAATATTATTCCAGTGTTGAAATTAATTTATACATATTAAACCAACTAATTCCTCCTTACTAGAATTTGGAGGGAGAAAGAAAAACTTCATTAACACTGATCGCCGTTTGACACGCTACCAGCATTTCATGTTGGCAGGGCAAAAGTACACTATGTATGCTACCAGTGCGGGTAGGAAAAAAAATGCTAAGGAGCTGACCTGATCGAGGGATGAGAAATTATCGGGGATGAAATTGTACTTATTGGTTTCATAGCCTGGCAGGTTGTTGCTTTTCTCCGTCCTAATTGCCGCAGCAGCAGTAGAAGTCTTCGAGGATGATGAAACAGGAGAAGAAATTTCGGAAAGAGAGCTGGAACCGTGGAAATGAGCAGAAAATGATGGCGAGAAAGATCTAGAGGGTAACCGAGAACCAGAAGTGGTGGTTTTTACTTCTTCTCTCCTTACACCACTGCTGCTGCCATCTTTTGCGGGAATGGATCGCGAACGAGAAGCAACCCCACCGGAGTTACTATTACGTTTGCGGAATATGTTGCCCATCATCTTCTTCCTTTTCGCTGCAGCCTGGAACTGGAAGGCCGAAGAAACCAGTCACCACTGGAAAGAAGATCGAATTCCCCACTCACTCCAAAAAGTTGACGGATGTCATACGCTATTTTATTATTATTATTATTATTATTATTATTATTATTCTTAGGAAGTTTTATTACTGAATTCAATGTATCAAAATTCATTTTCATATATAACCAAATTTCTGCACAAAATTAACAAGCTTACCTAAAACTGCTTAAAACTATAAATTTAATGGAACAAATTCTGTTTGACTACTCGAATCGAATCTTCACCTTGCTTCACATAAACGTCTATCTCTTGGTCTTGGAGCCACAATCAGGTTTTACAAGTTTCTGTTTTTTAAACTATTCAATCATCTTAGACTAACAAAGTATAAAATAAAGGGATAAGTTTTGCTATTCTTTAGAAAATATTATCACAAATTAATTGATACTATTACTAATCTTTCTCAAATATTTATATCTAATTATTATTTGGTTAAATAAATTAGATTAACATAATATTTTCTTGCAAATAATTGAATTTATTAAAAGTATTATTTTATATATTGTAAAATTAAATAAATTAAAGTTATATTTAAAAAAAATCTATCATGATTAAAGTAAACTTTCTATTATTGTTTAATTTCAATCACATGTATGATTTAAAAAATAATAATTAATAATTTTTTTTCATTTAATTATTTTTATCTCAATTGTTATTATTATTATTATTTACTCATAATCTTTTTAATTTTTTTTCTTTAAGACCTCTGATCATAACTCTGGTGATTCCTTCCAAGGTCGAAGGCATCCTCCATTCAAAATAAAGCTTAAGGTTCTCGACAAATGAAATCAAACCACATATCTTGATCAAGAGTAAAGGCCACTAAAACTAAATCTATTATGAATTAACTTAAATTAAATCATTCATACATCAATATCAAGAAGAATAAGTGACATATGCAAAATTAAAATTCAATTTAACAATGAAAAAATATATTTGAATATTTATAGTAAATTATTGTTTTTAGTATAATAAGAATAACATTATATAATTGATTGTGGATCATAAGATATTTATACTCACTATAATTAATAAAAAATTTTAAATTTTTAAAAATTCTTATATATATATAAAAGATGCATTGTGTAAATTGCATCTCATAGAAAATAATAAAGGAAAAAGATTTTATTTATATAAAAATTACATTCCCTTTGTTTATAAAATAAAATTTGAAAAAATAAATAAAAAATAAAAACAAATTCTTAATTAAATTTTTTATTGCAACTAATGTTGTGATTGGAGTTTGCGATTTTTATTTTTTTATTAATTTTTTTTTTCGAATAAATGGATGAGAGAATAAAATAAATATGAGAAATATTTACAAATCATAAGAATATGATGTTCCAAAAATAAAGAAGAAGAAAGAATAAAAGAATGAAAAAAAGAAAAAAGAAAAAGAAGAATAGAAGACTGTTGAGATAATAATTTTATGATATTTAACGTAAGTGAATGGATATTTTTACATTTTTATCTTTTAATATAATTAATATTTTTTTAAATATTAATTAACAGTTAATCATCAATAAACTAATAAAAATAATAAAATTTGTTAAAAAAAATTATAAAAATATTATAATTTAAGAGATAAAATTTATGAAATTAAAAAAAAAATTATATAAAAAGTATTTAAATTTATATCAATACCGTAGAACTCAAAGTAAATTAGAGAAAATACGATCAATGAGCTTTTACTTCTGAGGGTACAAGCAAAATTTTTACTTTCCATAATTAATTACTTGTATAGGCTTCAAATGCAATTAACGCTATATATATATATAATATCCTCACACTATCTCATTGTTGGTTGAGCCATCAGAAACCGTCTACTTCTCTAACTCCTTAAAGTAGCTCGATGAAATTAGCGGTTAAGATTCAATATCCACATTTTAATGAATTTTTTTTTGAGAAAAATGATTTTTTTTTTCATTTCCTTTTAATTTATTTATTTTTCTATCTCCTTAAAGTTGATCATTAATTTAACATAAAAAAAATGAAATTTGTAAAATTATTAAAATAAAGAATATAATAATATAAAATTATAAAAAATATAATATTTTGAAATATTTTTTATATTTCAATAACTTCTTTTTCGGCCTGCTCTTTTACCGAATGCCGATTGAAATAATGGAAATGGACTTTCATTTTGCCGCTCTAACGAAAGCCAACCCCCTGCGGGTCTGGACCGGACTGTAGATCCTCTCTTTTCAGTTCTCATCCATTATTAACTTGCTGCTTCATCAAGGGATCATATTTTCTCTCTTCTCCTTCCAGTTTCAATTCTTGCTGAATTTAAAGCGGAGTAGTGTTGCGATTGAGAACCGTCTTTAGTTTTGGAGTGCAATCAATATATTTTCCGGAAATGGGGCAGCCGCCGGTGCCGTCTCCCCCAATTCCGTCTGCCCCACCACCACCACTGCCGCTGCAGCTGCCTGTAATCCAGGGCAGTGCCAATGGAAACGGTTGTCAAGTCCGCTGTGCCGGTTGCAAGACGATCTTGACTGTCGCCTCTGGAGTGCCAGAATTCATTTGCCCTAACTGCGACATGCCGCAGATGCTGCCGCCGGAGCTCCTGCCAGCTCCACAGCAACGGACAGCACCTGCCCATGGCATTGATCCCACAAAGATTCAGCTACCATGCGCTCACTGCAAAGCCATACTCAACGTCCCCCACGGCCTCTCTCGCTTCAACTGCCCTCAGTGTGGTGTCGACCTTGCCGTTGATCTCTCCAAGATTAGGCAATTCTTCCCCACTCATCAACCGGGTCCTCCTTTTCACCTGCCACTGCCACCAGAAGAAGTCAACGAGGTTTATCATTTCAATGTTGTCTAGTCTTTATTTCAACTATAATACGGATTGTATTTTTACATTTCCTACCTATGTACATGCATTTTCTTGATGCAACAAAATCCATTGTTAATTTTTTTCATTCTCTCTTTGTATCATGCTTCTGTTCCTTTGGATGGAGAAATCTCAACTTTGCATTCTCTTGTCCCAGAAACTGAACACAGTTGTCTGTTGATATAGAATGACTTTTTTATTTATTTTTTCTCTCAGATAAGCTAAGTAATTTGGTTGGAAGTACTTTTTTAGGAGGGGTTTATTAGAGAACTTTCATATCCTGTTATGACAAGCATTGTATTTATTCATGTAAAATGTAAATATGTTAGCACGCCAATGTTTACATATAGATGTTGAGGTTCTGTTTGGAAACTAGTCCTTTTAACATCCTTTTTATCATTATCCCAATGTTTATCGAATCCTAAATGGATCTATTGTTTCTATCATTATTTCCATTTATTAAATATAAATGGACAAATTGGTTAGATATTTTCACAGACAGTTTGACCCAATTCAATGGAAGTAAAATTAACCCTGTTGAAATGTAGGTTCTCTGGCATGAAATAACCCATTCCATGTAGGTTCATTGCTCTAGTAGCCCAGTTCATCTTCTGCACAAGAGGGCTTGATCGGTGTTTTGGGGTTTAGAAAAAGTGTGGATTTTTGGAGAAAGAGAATCTTATGACACATTTTAGAACCAGACACGCTAACAGTTTAGTTGAAAAGTATTATCTTTTGGGGTTTATTACATTTGACATTTTTTTCTGGCCAAGGTTTCCATTACCCCTCTGCTCATATGTTTTCTTGAGATGTAATCAGCTAAGGTTGTGGGGTGCAAGAACTTTTTCTTTATTTAATTAGTGATTAGCTGGCTATACTTGTGCGAGGCCAAACTATAATCTACATAATTTCTGATGCATGCATTGCGATAAGCATTGGGGTTTTTTTGGGACCCACTTTAAAGAAAGCTACTTGAACAAAAGTAGGGTATGGAGAAAGAGAATGGTAAACCATAGAGACTTAGAGATTTATTAATAACATGGTAAATGGGGCAATTCATGAAAAGGATTGAGGAAAAGAATTATCATTAAATGATTTTGGATGGAGGTATTTTTGGTAAATTTAAAGGAGTAGGGGATTCTAGTTATTCCGTGACTTAGGGATATTTTATGGCCTGATACTTGAAGGGAGCAGAAGGGGGAAGAAGATATCTGACTCTGGCCCTGGTGCTTACTTGGTATTTCGTTCAGTTTTGTTTATTTGCAAACAAGTCAGTTTCTTGTTTGAGATTCATTAATGTGTTCCTTTATTTCCTGTTGCATTCTCCAATTTGGACTTTAGCTCGAGTTTGTGTATCTATTAAGGTTTTAAATTTTCAGTATTCTATTTCTATTTTTAAAAAATTTCAGGTGGCAATTGAGGTGGAGCGAGAAGAAGATGAAGGTGGAATGGCTGGGGAAACATTCACAGATTATGTAAATCTTCTCATCTGCCTGAAGGATATGAGTAGCATTTAACCTTTGTTATGGTCTTGTCATTGAGATATCCATTAATTTTTTCCCCTCAATAAGAAGGTGGGCCCCAGTCCCTTTTTGTTATTATTATCTTTCAACTTCTAAATTTCTTTTATATATACTTTGTTTGCAGCGACCTCCAAAACTATCTATTGGCCCCCCACATCCAGATCCTGTTGTGGAGACGTCATGCTTATCTGCTGTGCAGCCTCCTGAACCTACTTATAATCTCACAATCATTGATGATTTGGAAAGCTCAAAATCATTGTCATGTTTGCAAATTGAGACATTGGTTTATGCCTGTCAGGTCATTCTTTTAGCTCAATGATGTATCTCATTTTGAGTGCTTAGTGACATCTACAATATAATATCATTCCTATAACAGAGACATCTTCAGCACCTTCCAAACAGTGCCAGGGCAGGATTTTTTATTGGAGATGGTGCTGGTGTGGGAAAAGGACGAACAATTGCTGGGTTAATATGGGAGAACTGGCACCATGGGAGAAGGAAAGCTCTGTAAGTTTTTATTCCAGCAAAAACTTTATGATTTGGATCTGATTTTCTTTACCGTAAGGATTAATTTTCCTCATTTTCTGTTTATTTGATCCACACTTTATTGGTCTTTTTTCTTCTTTTTTCTTTTTGAAGTGCCGAAAGGGGTGTCATGTAATTTTTCTTTTCCTTTCTATGATCAGGTGGATTTCTGTTGGTTCAGACTTGAAATTTGATGCCAGAAGAGATTTAGATGACATGGGTGCAATGTGTATTGAAGGTAATATCCAACTTCTACATTACTTATATTTTCTCGAAAGTAATCATTTGGGAAGTGGAATTAAAGGTCCACATCTAGAGCAAACTGCTCAAAAAATTGATGCAGGTTGGACCCAGCTTAAGCTGTTGCCCAAAGCTAGACTTAAGTATTCTCAGTTCTAGATAAAGAACTAAGCAGAGAGATGTCAAATTGTTGGAAGTTTGAGAATGAAAAAACTTTGCTACCGAAGTGTTGATATAAGTAAATTTATCCAACAAGAGAAGAATAGAGATTATTGTGCGACTCATTAAGCGGGAGGATAAAGCTTAGGTATCATATTTGAGACCTTAAGACATTGCACCTTGAGATTGATTGCATCACACGACCATGACAATAGAAAGAATCTATATGATCTATTTAGTAAATAGAAACACCATGGATAATGTAGATTGAAGTCCTCTATTTATAGGTTCTAAACAAAATACTATTTGAAATTCTAGGACTGAGCTTCTAAACTACAAGACATTAAGAATTATGATCGTTAAGATTTATAATATCTGATTCTAATTATAAACTGACTAGAAATATGCTGATTGAACCATTCTAAATAACTTTCTTAAGTCTGATTTGACTGAAAATATAAAATACATAAACACCCTTAACCTCTAAATGACTCGTAAATAAAACTTCCAAGACAAATTCTTTTGTAGTGCCCTTGCTTGATTAAGAATTCTCCAATTCTTTAGCCTTTCCGTCTGCATCAGGAATGCTGTTTTCTCATAATTTGGTCCATCAGTAATTTATTCACTTAAGTGTCAAACAAACTTTCCATCAGGGGTATTAGACTGGCCCATTCTGGGGTGGCTATTTTGATGGTGTGTTGTTACCATTTAGATTCTTTGTACAATCAATGCAAGAGAGTCTACAGAGGTCCATTCCTCAGGTTTTATCCTAGACAACCTAGAAAGGCAGTGTGGACTTCAGCAGGTCATGGAAGCCTAGAAAAAGGTTATTTGGATAGCTCAGGTTTTAGACACTGAACCCATTTTGTTAATGCCTTCTTGTTGGGGAAATACATTAGTAGTTTCAATGCTGTTGATGTAGTTTTGTGTCACAAATTGTATGAATGATGCAACTTTTACTTTCTCGCCTGATATGACAGGAATATCTCTTTTTGCCATTGACATTATGTAGTAACTTCTGTTAGATATTCACGAGCTGAGTTTTTTGTGTTTTATTTTTAGTGCATGCCTTAAACAAGCTGCCTTATTCTAAGCTTGACTCAAAGTCTGTCGGCATTAAAGAGGGAGTCATTTTCTTGACGTACAGCAGCCTCATAGCATCCTCTGAAAAGGGTCGTACTCGTTTGCAACAGCTTGTACAGTGGTGTGGATCCGAATATAATGGCCTAATCATATTTGATGAGGTATATTTTGTCAACTTCTGGAACACATGTTTCTGTGTCCCCTTTATAAGCTTATCGTAGTTTTCTGGACCAATAGTCACTAAACATCATCCAAAGAATGGGTTCAGCAATATGGCTTATGAAGTCGATGTAATTTCTGTAGTGTCACAAAGCCAAAAATCTGGTCCCTGAAGCTGGAGGTCAGCCAACAAGGACAGGCGAGGCTGTTCTTGAGATTCAGGTTTCTCCTTTAAACTGGATGCCTTTAAATTCATTTACATTAGCTTCCACTTTTTGTATTGTATTATGCATTTCAACACACATTTAGCATTGCACTTTTGTCGTTATGTAGTCCAATGGAAATCAATCGGCGGTTTCAGCATTTCAATATGTTCCTGTTTCTCTTTGTTTGTGTCTATCCTTCTCAGCATCTCTCTCTTGGACATGTTGAGTCTCATGCTACCTATTTTTTCCCTTAAGGGAGATAATCTAGAAATGAATCTACGTGTTTAATTTCAAGTATTCTAGTTGTTATTCTTGATAACACAGTAATCTTTTCAAGTATTCTAGTTCCCTTGAGGCAGAGTGTAGATTCAAGTAATCTTTTCACCCATGGAGGGAATTCAAAAATTGTTGTTGTGGACCCAGTAATCAAGACATGGGGACTGGAAAATTGTCGTGGTCATTATGCATGCTTTAATTGGAGGTTTTGGTGTTGGACATCCTGTGTTACATTTTTTTAGAGTATTTTTTTTTGGTGGGGGTGGAAGAGGAGTAATCATTTGAATGGTTTTGGTTGGTTTTTTATACCGCGTTAGAATAGGACATGGCAAAAGAAGTGTTGGATGGTTAAGCTTGTTTTCAAATTTAGCTTTGGGCCTAGTTGCCCTTTTGGAGGTGCTTTGTAGGGGAAGATTTCCCATGATTTTATAAGAAATGTATTTTGAATCTACTAGGTCATGTAGGTTTCAAAAATACACTCTCTCGCCAAAGATTAGATATTTGAGGCATGAAATCTGCTTAACAACAGACTAACAACTCAAACTTCAAAGTACCGCTTTAGTACTATGTAAAATTACCACCTCTAATTTTATGTGGTATCATTGTTTGAGTTTCTGTTCAAATTCCTCTGTTGCCTCTCTTAAAGTTGCCATCTGCATATTGGGCACTAGTAAATTGTGTGCTTGACTCAGATGTGAGGAGTGTGTTTGTGCTCATTATTCTTTCATTTGACTATTGTGCTGCTGCTGTGTTTTTGTTTACTGTGTTATCAATTCAATTTCAGGCTCGTCTTCCTCAGGCTCGTGTTGTTTATTGTTCAGCAACTGGTGCCTCAGAACCACGAAATATGGCTTATATGGTTCGCCTTGGTCTTTGGGGAACTGGAACATCTTTCCTTAACTTCCGTGATTTTCTAGGTATAATTTTTATTGTTGAGTTGGCCAATTCCTTAAATGCATTCAAGTATGATCTAAGATGTACTTTAATGATTCCAATTCCATTCAGTTCAGTTTTACTTGCATTAAACAAGGTCAAGATTTCAAATTTTAGTGCTTATACTATCTTGAACTAAATTAGTGCCACTTGGAACTTAGGGACCTGATAATTTGTCTTTTCACAGAATGAATTGAAAACCTGGAGCAGAGAAAAACAAAATTTTCCAGCATTGGGGAGTTCACGTGAAATTTGAGAAATTAACAATCATGTTCACCTTTAATTTTCAAAATTCTATGGAAGAAAGGAAAGATTCTAAATAAGTTTAGACATGCCTGTGGTCTAAGGCAATCTGTTTTATATGAGTTAATCACTGTTAGTTGTTTGCTATGTTTTACTGGAAATCTAACTGTTTTGCAGGTTTTCTGGCCTCTATCCTGTGTTTTGGCTATACTTCCTACCATGTTTTGTTATATTTTAATTCATCCTTATATGAGAAACATAGAAGCACCGTTTCCCTTCCTCTTTCCTATTGGTGTAGTTCTATATGTCCATTAGCTGAAGTACCAGATAGTTGTCTTCTAGGTGCTATGGAAAAAGGAGGAGTTGGGGCTCTTGAGCTTGTTGCAATGGACATGAAAGCAAGGTCTACAATTTAGAGTCTTTTCTCTCTTAGATGTTCACATTTAAAGTAATCGTTATAAAGTAAATTCTACCTTTTCTGTTAATAGGGGTATGTACGTATGTCGTACACTTAGCTATAAAGGCGTTGAGTTTGAAGTTGTTGACGTACCATTAGACACAAAAATGCAGGTATGTTGTTGTTTCTTAACTTTTGTAGCTGAGTATTGCTATTGCTATCTAAATGCTTTTTGATGCCTTATCTTGCTAACTATTCCATGTTTTACTTTTTCAAACTATATCATCTTTTACTGTATACCTCTCTTGTTCCTCATTCACAAGTATAAATGAATAAGTAATTACTTACGTACATCTTTTCCTGCTTTATTGTGCTCCTTTGGGTCACGAGATGCTAGCTGCTTTTGGTAGATTAATGTTGGCTTAAAAAATATATTTTGTTCCTTCCATGGCCAATTATTTTCTGGTTCTTGCATATTTCCTGTGGTCCTAGTTATGAAGTTAGTTTTCGAAATTTGATTAGCATAGAGTTGTTGACCATTGGGTGTAGTTTTCTTTGTTTCGATAAATTTAACTGGCTGCACATGGTTTAGTTGTCCCATCTTGGCATTTTTTGCTGCTTTCAGGAAATGTATAAAAGAGCAGCTGAATTTTGGGCAGAGTTGAGAGTGGAATTGCTGTCAGCAAGTACATTTCTTGCTAGTGAGAAGCCCAGTGCCAGTCAACTGTGGAGATTGTATTGGGCAAGTCATCAGGTTCCTACTTCCCCATTTTATACCCAAAAAATTGTTATGTAAGTCAGGATTTCTAAGTGCATTTGGTTCACATTGTTTCTTTTTATATGTTTTTGTAGCGCTTTTTTAGACACATGTGCATGTCAGCTAAGGTACCGGCTATACTAAAGCTAGCTAAGGATGCATTGACAGAGAACAAGTCTGTTGTTATAGGGCTACAAAGTACTGGAGAGGCACGGACAGAGGAAGCTGTATCAAAATACGTAATTGTTCTCTTTACTATTACATGCAACAACACTTGCATAATGTTGTATTGAATCATCTCTTAAAGCTTTTATCCTCCCAATATTTTATAAACAGGGCATTGAACTTGATGATTTTATTTCTGGACCTCGTGAATTGCTGCTTAAATTTGTTGAAGAGAATTATCCTTTGCCTGAAAAGCCTGAACCTCTACCAGGTAACTGTAGGATTTGTGGTAGTGCTTCCTAACTGTTGAATTTTTACAATTTGCAGCTCCTCCATTTTCCTTTCTGTATATCATGCACTCTTTTCTCAAAATGAATGACCAACATATTTGATTGAGTATTGAGTAATGTACTACCTTACCCTAATTAAGTTATTATGGTTCTCTCATATGTAAATAGAGTTCTAGTTTTTTTTTTTTTTTTAAGTTGAGGCTATAAGCAATTTTACCTTTTCTATTGTGATTAGAGGAAAGTGTGAAAGAGCTCCAAAGAAAGAGACATTCAGCAACTCCTGGTGTTTCATTCAGAGGGAGAGTAAGAAAAGCTGCTAAGTGCCAACCTGCAAGCGATGAAGAAAGTGATGAAGAATCAGAAAGTAAGTTTAAAGACCCAAGCCTAATTGATCCTAAACATTAGGAAACTACAAGACTTGTTACCCTAAAACATATAGGAAACTAAAAAACTAGTTATCGTAAAGCATATAGGAAACTGAATCAAAATATAATCAAAATTAGAAAATACTACTGCCATTAACACTAATGGTTCCTAAGAGAACAGTAGTGGCTGCCTAATGCTAAACTGCATCCAGTCACCCTAAATACTAATTATCTAGTTAATTTACATCTCTGTTCTGCTTGTTTTGATTCTGTGCTCATTCTATTTCTTATAAAATATAGTTGATTCTGAAGAGGAATCTACAGAGTCAGATGATGAGTTTCAGATCTGTGATGTTTGCAATTCAGAAGAGGTACATTCCCTTTTCTTTTTCTTTTTGGGTTTTGCAATAGTATTGCTATCTCACTTTTGTACCATCATCTTCTCCTGTAGGAAAGAATGAAATTGCTTCAATGTTCATGTTGTGGCCAGCTTGTACATCCTGACTGTGTAGTTCCACCTATTATAGAAGCAGATTCTGGTGATTGGTGTTGCCATTCATGCAAGGAAAAAACAGATGAATATCTCCAAGCAAGGCATGCTTATGTTGCTGAACTTTTGAAGAGGTATCCACATTTGTGAGATGACTACTGTCTTTATTTGCTTGTTGCATCTAGACATGACAATATGATTTTTACTTTCGCTTTCTTTGGCAATATGTCCACCATTGATAGGTATTTGTTTTCTGATACTTTTCAAATCAGGTATGAAGGAGCTTTGGCACGTAAATCACAAATTTTGGATATAATCCGTTCACTGGAACTTCCAAATAATCCGTTGGATGACATTATTGATCAGGTTGGATGGACTGTTGGCAATAGGCTAATGGATTTCTTGTCTGATCTTTTTATGTTTGTTTCATATTTTCCCTTCTTTGACTGACCAATGATTCTTGTGCAGCTTGGTGGTCCTGATAGAGTAGCTGAAATGACTGGGAGGCGTGGCATGCTTGTTAGAGCCTCTGGTGGAAAAGGTGTCACTTATCAGGCTCGGAACACGTGAGTATTGACATGATTTGGCTTGGAGAGTTTTTTGTTTTTATATTTTGCACCATTGCTGCTTCTAATGGATTTATGTTATTTAAGTAAGGATGTGACAATGGAAATGGTCAATATGCATGAGAAGCAGTTATTTATGGATGGTAAAAAGTTTGTAGCCATCATTTCAGAAGCTGGATCTGCTGGTGTTTCTTTGCAAGCAGATAGAAGGGCGATAAATCAGGTTGTTTTATCTCGTTGCAGACTTCATCAGTTACTAAAATGCCATGGTTCTTTCAACATTTTGCAGTATAAAGATCAATATTTGCTGTTAATGAACTTTTGAAATGTTTCATTCATGCTTCGGTACCTTTACGTACTATTTTTCTGTACCATTTTCTTTAATTACTCTATTGTTTTGTTTATTGATTATTAAGTAAAATTTAATGCATTTATTAAAAATTGTTTAAGCAGAAAAGAAGAGTTCATTTAACTTTAGAATTGCCCTGGAGTGCTGACCGAGCAATTCAACAATTTGGTAGAACTCACAGATCAAATCAAGCTTCGGCACCTGAATATAGGTATATGTTATGTTTCCAATCTAGGTCAAGTAGAGTTGTGTGTTATGCGTTTAAACTTCACTTGTTCCTTAATCCACATAGAGCTTGAAAATTTGTAAATTGTTTGTTCCTATCCGGTCACAATTCTTCTCAGGCCTGCTTCAGATAACTTATGATTAATTCTTAGTGTTCCAGCGGATGTGCACCTTGCCCTATTTATTGTCAATGAGTAGAGGAAAAAAAAAAGTTTTCTATCATTCAACTTATGGTTTATTTATATTTGATATTTGGCACTGTTCTAGCTATGTGGATATTAACTTGCCCTATTTTTTTTTATTTTTTTCCAAAAAAAAAAATATTATTTCAACTTTGTTTACCGCAACGAAGGTGAGACAATATAGATTTAATTGCTTCCACTTGCATTTGCATCTTTTTGAATGCTAAAATACAATAAACTGAAGAGCGAGATGGAGATATTCTTTAGAGCTTTTATTCTTCTTGTAGGTAAAGTTAGTGGTATAATGGAACATGATGACTGTTTTGTGTTTCTTGAATAATCTGTTGGGAACTTATCTTTAATGGCTGTTTTATGTATTGCTGAATTTAATACCTGCCTTTAAATCTCACAGGCTGTTGTTCACAAATCTTGGTGGGGAACGCCGTTTTGCTTCTATTGTTGCCAAGAGATTGGAGTCTCTTGGAGCCCTCACTCAGGGAGATCGCAGGTTATCCTTGACTGTCCTTGTTGTTAGTCGGAATCAGCTTACTGTAGGTATTTGTTTAATTCTCATTATTTCTAAGAATTTGTTTCAGGGCTGGACCATCTCTGAGTGCTTACAATTATGATAGTGTATTTGGAAAGAGGGCTCTCATGATGTTGTATAGAGGGATAATGGAGCAGGTTTTATTCTTTTTTCCTATTGTTGTGTGTTTTTTTTTTAAAATTTATTTATTTATTAATTTTTTTTTTGCAGTTGAGTGAAGGAAAGGAAGCTTATAATAAGTAATCATTTCGTTTCTTTTTCCTTTCTTCAGGAGCCTCTACCAGTCATACCACCAGGATGTTCATCTGAAAAGCCAGATGCAATCCAAGATTTTATTGTGCAAGGAAAAGCTGCTCTTGTTTCTGTTGGAATAATAAGGGACTCATTTCTTGGTAATGCTCCTTTGGATTTTTTTTCTCTATTTCATTAGTGCTTAAATATTCATTTCCTCCAGTTTCATTAGCATCCTCGTGAAGTTACAAAGGGCATGGGCCAGAGGTCTATTTAGTAGAGACCAAGAATTGTTGATCGGTGAATGAAAAACATGTTGTGGATGGAGTGTAAAATTTTCTTGAATGGGCAGGTATAAAATAAGTCTAGATGCTTGTCTGATAAGGTTGGTTGATATTTATGAATTTAGTCCCTCAAGCTTGGAGAAAAGACGAATTCCTTAAATTGATAAGAAACTCATCCTTTAAATGTAATGATTATGGGGAGGATGATCTCTAGGAATATGATTGAGTAATAATTAGATCATGTTACATATTCATTGTTTATGCTCATGGTTAGTTGATGATACACCTAACTATTTCCAAGCCCAATATCCTTGGAACATGGAGATGCTTTTTCTACCTTTTTCTCATAACAGTTATTGAAGGTTTAGCAAATTGATGAAATAAGTGGAAGGATTAAGAGATTAAGCATGCTGCAAAAAATCATGTTTATTGCTCCTTAGTATTCATTTGAGCTCATTGAGTCTTTTTTCCCCTCCTTAGATTGTCTATAAAAGATCTTGACAAATATTTATTTTCAAAGTTGATGAAGAGCTAAAGCAGATATTTGAAATTGCAGCAGTGCAGATGTGGTATATAGGGGCCTTAGCCTGAACTTAATTGAAGGGAGGGAAAAAAAGACATTTTGGTACCAGTTTGGATGTAAAATTTGTCAGAAGAGATTTTCATATACTCACACACACACACACACACACACACATATATATATATATATATATATATATATATCTTACCTTCATGAGTTGAGAGTTCTGCTTAAAGTTAGTTTATTTTCTGAAAACTTAATACTTTCTACAAGAAAGTGTAGTTGCAATATTAAATTTTGTTTCTCTATTTCATAAGGTTGACTTTTTATTTCAAAATTGAACTTCGTTATCAATTATGTGTTACTGTTTGATTGCCTTCATTGGATTGTTGAGTTTTTACTGAACATTTCAAGAACTTTTTGAGGGAGCTGTGGGTATAGCATTGCATGTATGGAGAAACTTTTGGGATGTGAGGGAAGGAAAAATAGATTTCAATACTTGCATCTGATGACTGCAAATAAACTGTTCCCATGCTCCATTGTGTCAAGGACTTCCCAGATTTGCACTGGATTATAGCCAACAAAATGTTTACATGCCACTTATATGTGTTAAGAATTTTGTAGTTAAATGCTGGAGTAGTTGAAAAAAGTCTCTTTGCTGCATCTTAATGAGTTCTCAAGGAGTACTTACTAATTATCTGAAGGAAATTACTGGGTACTTGACATTTTGATGAAAATATCATGCAAGAAGATATATATAGTCTCCAATGAAGAATAATGTTTGTAATAATAAGTAAAGAGCTTTTGTAATCTCCATTAAATTTCTCTTTTTAAGGTAATGGGAAAGATAGTGGAAAGCTTTCTGGGCGCATAGTTGATTCAGATATGCACGATGTTGGCCGGTTTCTCAATCGACTTTTAGGCCTTCCTCCTGAGATCCAAAATAGGTTGGTGGTTCATTTGTCAAATTTGGATGTGATAGCACTGATGTATGGACTAGTAATAGTCAATATTTAACCCAATACAGGCTCTTTGAGTTATTTGTCAGCATCCTTGATCTTCTAATTCAGAATGCACGTATTGAAGGACAATTGGATTCTGGCATTATTGATATGAAAGCTAACATTATTGAGCTACAAGGAACACCTAAGGTTTTTCTCTTTCTAACTCTGGACTGTTTCCTTAATGAGCTATAAATAACATTGATATCTTTGCAGACTGTTCATATCGATAACATGTCAGGGGCGTCCACTGAATTATTTACTTTTATGTTTGATCGCGGATTCACTTGGGAGGTATTTCACTTATGTAGAAATATTCCTGTGTCTCCATTTTCATTGTATTACCATGCAAAGTTTATTTATTTATTTATTTATTTATGTAGCATGCGTCTAAATTGCTTGAAGAGAGGCAGAAGGATGATTGTAGTTCAAGTAGCAATGGATTTTTTGAGTCTAAGAGGGAATGGTTGGGAAGACGACATTTTGTATTGGCACTTGAAGGGTATGCATAAAAGATTTCCATTTCCTGATATTACACTAAACCACATGTTTGATTTTAATGTTTGCCTTATATATAAATGTTTGATTTTGGTGTGTGGCTTACTTTGTCAAATCTGGCTTTGAGCTTCACCACCTCTCTGATTTGTTCTTTCAGTCTACTTTATTTTTTGAATAGGTAAAATAGTTGTGTTTTATGTAAAAATGGAAATTTGGAAGGCTTGTATGAAAGCATATAAAAGACCTTCTCAGCTGAAATTATAATATTCTTTCAGTAAGTGGAATTGAGATGATTGTGATGGAAGGTACAGCAAACCAGAAACAAATTTGCTCTCAAGAAGAAAACACACCTGATCAATTTTTTCCTTATGTTTCTTGAATTTGGTTTAGTGTCTTTTCTTTTCCTTTGGGGGGAAGGATGGGGATGGATTTGGGTAAAGAACTGATACGGTTCATACTTGTTGTATTCTATGTACTCCCTCCATCCCAAAGTGTTTATAATTTTTACATATATCCTTATATAGGTATCTTAAGTTAAAGCACTTTAATTAGGGTACATTTTGGGTTCCGATTATTCTTTAGAAAAAAATAATATTACATTACTTATTTAAACTGTAAATTTTTAACTGTATTAATTATATTTATAATATTTAACTACTAAAATTTCAATTTCAAATATTCAAATCTAAAAAATATGACTTTCAATTTTTCTCCAAAATTTTAATATAATTTTGCCAGTTAATATTGACTTTCCAAATGGAGTCTCTCCCTCATTTTTTTCCCCTCAAATCTTATTTAAGTACAATGAGATGATGTTCTTATTTGAAAACCAACATTGGAAATCAGAATGTCAGTATGGAAAATAGTGTCATTGGAAATTGATGTATTAATTTTAAATGTTTAAAATGGGGGTGAAGTTTGAACAAAAACTGTAAATGATCCGCTTGAGAAAAGGGCATGTGATTTGCTAGTCTAGTGCTTCTAGTTTTCTGGTAGTTTTGGTTATGTTTACTTATTGCATCTTATGGAGCTTTGGCATGGCTTCATCTGTTACTCAAATGATTTTCTTTCTCAGTTCTGCCTCAGGAATGTGTAAGATTTTTCGTCCTGCGGTTGGGGAAGCTATCAGGTGAGAACATGTACTGTTGGACATGTGGGGTGCTTCGATCTTAATATATATTTCTATGTTATTCTTTTAATAATATTTTTATCTCCTTTCTCTTTGATGATCTTCTGTCTAGGGAGATGCCTCTTACAGAGTTAAAAGACAAGTACCGGAAAATTTCATCATTGGATAAAGCTCACAGTGGTTGGGAAGATGAATATCAAAGTTCATCTAAACAGGTGAAACGGTTGAATTTACTTAAGTTACTGGTGCCATTCTCTTAAAGCAACTAGGCCAGGGGTTTCAAGTAATTGGATGGGATTTCTGAAATTATGAAACATTTAAAACCTTTTTGATTTGATTTTCAAAAGTCGCGTCTTTTGAATGGCTGTCTTACCTGTTAAAGGATGAATGATAGCAAGATCTGGTAATATATGACTAGAAAATTTTTTAATAGTGGCTATTTCTTGTAAAAAGCTGCTTAGGTGATAGATATCTTGTTCTAAACCACTAGTTGATGACATTTTTTCCTATTCAATATGATTGGGGTAAATGGATTCTTTCTTTTATGATGTTCATATAAGATATCTTAAATTTATTTTTGCTGAGGATAATATCTCTGTTACTGAAGTTTGTTGCCAATTTCTTCTGGTTGTATCCTGCAATCAACTTACTGTATATCTTTCTCTATAGTGCATGCATGGACCAAATTGCAAGCGTGGCAATTTTTGTACAGTTGGTAGAAGATTGCAGGAAGTAAATGTGTTGGGTGGCCTCATTCTTCCTGTTTGGGGAACTATTGAGAAGGCTCTCTCTAAACAGGTAATTGCTTGCGATGTTTACCTTTTAATTTATGCTTTATATTTGGTAAAAATTGACATCAATGTTAGTCTCTGTTTCTTGAAGATAACTTCCTCTTTTGGAAGTGAATGTCTTTATTTAGTTTTTAAATTGAGAGTATTTTTTTAACCTAATATCCTATAAATTAGGAGAATTTAGAATGCATAAGACAAAAATATGAAGATTGCTTTTATGGTATTTGGATGTATCTTTTTATATCTGGGTTTTTAGTGTTTGGATTATTTTCGTGATTTTTTATGCTGTAAAATGAAGTAGCAGATTCTCTGTCATGATAGGTTAATATAGAATAGGATGTCATTCCATGAAACCCTTAGTTTGTTGAGATATGATAAAACTTGTAAATCACAAGTTTATTTGATTACCTCAAACCCTTAGACCAATGGAATTATAGGCCATTGGTAGAATCATGAACCATATTTGACCCTAGACAATATCAGCCAAATGTAGGGGAAAAAAGATTTTTAGTCCACAAAGGAACTTAAGAAAGAATTCTTTGGCAAGAGAATAAACTCAGGATTGAATAAATGTACAAGTGCTAGCAGTAGAAGTCCTTGTATAGGTTTAGGCTTCAAGAAATAAAATTATACAAAATTGGCTAGGGTTCAACTTTGACAATTTTATCAGTGGCTTTCACGTGTAGCTATTTCTTTAAAGTGATATCAAGGATTATCATTTTAGCATCATGCATTTGTTGAACTTTATGTTTGACGCTCAGTTTATGTCACTTGACCTTTTTCTTTTCTTTTAATTCAATTGATTGAATTTTTTTTTTCTTTAATTAAAAAAAACACAAATATAAAGTAATAATGGTTATCTATGCAACCTCAATTTACATATATGCAGGCCCATCAAAGCCATAAGCGGATCAGGGTTGTACGTATTGAGACTACTACTGACAATCAGCGAATTGTTGGATTGCTGATCCCAAATTCTGCTGTTGAATCTGTGCTTCAAGGTTTGTCATCCTTTTCTGTCTGTTCCTAGTTTACACCAGGCTAATATTAGAAGTACGAGAGGAGGCATCATCATTTCAACCTTTAGAGCCCTTTGGGGATGTTTCTCTGGTCACAAATCTACTAGAAATGTCTAATAAAATAGTCTCTGCTCTCTCTTTATCATTCACAAATGATAATTTGATTTAGGATTAGTTTTTTAATCTTTAGTAGGGTGCTCATCCTAGACATTTCATTTGAAATTGGAGTGAGATAAGGTGCATCTTCCTGGCACGATTTTCTCACTGTTAATGGCTTTATGTTGTGTTCTGTGGGCAGATTTGGCATGGGTTCAAGACATTGATGAATAAAGCATGGTTCTTCTCTTCTCGTGGTCTATTATCACGTTCTTAATGTGCAGAGGGTTTGTTTTGGAGAAGCCACCCACAAGAATCATGATGGGACACAAGTCATTCTTGGCCCCTTATTAACAAAGACTTTTTTATAGGTTCTAAGATAGTGGATTTTGTTTTTCCTTTTTTCCCCCTTTTTTGAGTTATTTGGGGCCAGGCGGTGGGGGTGGGAGTGGGCTGGCAGGGAGCATTTTTTTTTATTATTCTTTTTTTGTAAATTATAAGGAGTATTCATGATAAGGAAATATAAGTAGTGCGTGCAAATTATACCAGGTTCAATTTTGTTCAATTATATTATTTTGTGGTTAATGTATGTGGTCAAATGGCATTTTTTTTTCTGGAGCAAGGTAAAAAGTTGCATATCAGGGTCTCCGGTGTGGGTATGGGTACGTGATTGCATAAAAACAAACAGCAGGAGTGGAAATCCTTTAACATATACGAGGAGTGTGTATCTTTGCCACTAGCATTATTTGATAGTTTACTATTATAAAATAGTTAGGAATCTGTGCCCTTAGGTACTTGTATTTCTTGGTTTAATCTGTTGCAGTTGCAAGTCCTTGATAGAGAAATGTTTGTTGTTTTTTATTTTTTATAAAATTTAGGAAGTAACAAGTTTAACATTCCATGATTCATGTTGGATAATATATAGCATCCTTGTGGGGGAGATACACTGCAAAAGAAGACTAAAAAAAACACCAAAAGTGGTTTGGGGAACAACTATTATTATTGGGGAGATGAAATAATAATAATGAAGTAGCTAATGTGTCCTCTTTGTACAAGTTAATCTAGTTACTCAAGGTGGGTTGCCATACTGGCAAAGATGTAAATATATTAATTAGGAGGGAAGGAATTTCATGAGATTGAGAGAGGAAGGGCAGGGCTAGAAGTATTCAAAATCAACGTAGGAAGAAGAATCAGTAGAAGAGGCAGTCTTGGATGGGATACTTGGATCCATTCCGATCTCCGCCATCTTCTTGTCTGAATGGACTGATTCTTTAGCACTAAATTGGGAGTAGTCAATGGGTTCAGGGATGTAGGGAGGGTGGGCGCTTCTTACCAATGCCCAGTTGACGCCTTCGAAGAAGGGATGCTGCTTTATTTCTGTGGCGCCCCTCTTGTAGGCAATTCGCTTGAGTGGCTCCTTAACCAAGAGGCCTTTAATGAGGTCTCTAGCCACCAAACTGATTTGTGGGGTTTCTGGGAATCTCAGGGGTTGGCCAACAACGTTAATCAGGGTAGCTCGATTTCCAGAACCCTTGAAAGGAGTTGTTCCGTGCAAAAGTTCATATAGGAATATCCCGAAGGTCCACCAGTCGACTGCGCTGCCGTGACCTTCCCCGCGGATGATTTCCGGTGCTAAATACTCGTGAGTTCCCACAAAAGACATAGAACGCACGTTTGTTGGCTCCGCCATTAGCTCTGGGAGGGCGCCACCAACAAAGAGGCCGAAATCCGATTTAGACTTGCGGTTCTTTTTTGTGGGAAGTATGCGAGGGAAAAATGCGGAGGGCTGGATGCAGCCATGCAATGCAGCATTCTCGTCGTCCAAAATGCCACCTGTTGCTGAATTAGAATTTCCAACATGTACGGACGAAGATTTGACGAGAGTAGGACTCACAGAACAGCGTAAAGAGAGGTCGAAGTCGGAGAGCATGATATGGCCCTGCTCCCTCACCAGCACATTCTCTGGCTTCAGATCCCTGTACACAATTCCCAGCATATGCAGGTACTCCAGTGCCAGCAATACTTCAGAGGCGTAAAACCGTGCAGCTTCCTCGGTGAAATACTTGTTAGGCTGCTTCTGCCGAAGAGTATGGAGGTTACCCCCGCTGCAGAATTCCATGACCAAGCAATAGAACTTCTCGCTCTCAAAATGGGAATAAAGTGTGGGCAGAAAAGGGTGGTCCAGAAGTCCAAGTATCTCCCTCTCGGTCTGAGCACGAAGGAGCTTGTTTCGACTCGCCAAAGAGCCCTTATCCATGACTTTCATGGCAAAGAAAGCGCTAGTTCCCCTGAGTTCAACAAGGTAGACACTCCCAATGTCTCCATATCCGAGCCGCTTCAAGAGCCGAAAGTTGCTGAGGCAAAGTGGAGAATCTCTTGAAGAAACAGAAATAACGGCATCCCATCTAACATCACCCCCAGTGTGGGGTTTGAGGGATGCAGTGGTACTCTCTAGGCTGTCACTGCGGGAGCTATTGCAACTATTACCTCGGCCATGATTGATGACCAATTGATAACCTCTAGGATCAGTCATCCTTGTGGTGGATGATACTGCACCAGATGATGACGACGACTTTACAATGTGTTCAGTATTATTATTTGATACTGCAGGTTTTGTTGTTGTTATTAATAATAATAATAATAATAATAATAATAATAATAATAATAATAATGTAGGATTTGAAAATTTTCCATTCTGAATGAAGGGGAATTGCATGAACTCTACCTGGATTAAAATTACTTTTGAAGGGAGCTGCATCAGGTTTCTTCCGTTCAAATGCTAAATTAGACGTTGAACTAATAGAGGCATTGAGGGCCAGGCCCGTCTTGCGCTGACCTGCTGCATGTTCTGATGGCATGTCAGTCATCTGCAAATACGGAGATAAGTACATCTTCTTCTTATTATTATTATTATTACGGTATCATATTTGAATACCAAGTAAAAATGAAACGTGATTATAAGCCATTCATTATTTACAAGTAAAAAAAAATGATCCCTGCAGTATGCGGAGCCAAGCCAAAAAGAGTAGATAGATATTAATTTATAAGCTATTAAAGATCACGTTGCACCAACAAAAGAAACAAAGATACATATATATATATATATTATATATATATATATGGTGTTAGAAAGAAGAAATCCTTCTGGAAAAATAATTGAAGGCAGAAAATATACCTTTCACACAGATAGTTCTTGATATGGTGGCTGCTGCAGGGTCCAGATATTAATGCCTTTCCCTCCCTTGGAAATATTATTAGTTAAAGACATAGACATAACGTGACGAGGTCCCAGACAAAGCTAGAAACGGTTTAATGGCAGAGATATGGTAATAATGTTTGAGGTAGAAAATTTGCATGGAAATTAAGGAAACAGAAAAGAATTAAGACATATGCGCGCATATGATATGATCGATCATCTGGTAGAAGCGATGGATGAGAAGGAAAGATAGACTGGTCATTTTTTATTTATTTTTCTTCTTCTTCTTCTTCTTCTTCTTCTTGGGGGCTTTACAGCTAAAGGGAGAATGAGAATGTTATGGTGATGAATCCCATTCCCATGGGAGGAGGGAGTTGTCGTTGTTGTTGCTATTGTTAGCACATCATCAATTCAATTCTGTTGGGAGAGGAGAGAATTTTGTGGAAAGAAAATCCATTACCAATATTATAAAAATTGGTTATAACCAAATTAAGAATGGCGAGATTGAGATGGAGATTGTGATTGTGATTCTGCATCACAACCCACCAACCAAACGTGGATCGCAGAAACACAAGAAAAGCTTGTCCGCCCAGATGAGGGGAGCATTCCCCATAACTTTTGACAATTCTGTGGTTGGTTGATTGATGTACACTGCAAGCCTATATGTCTGTTTGCCACGTTTCCATTTACCGTATTTATTTGTTTATTTGTTTGTTAATTTGTTTGTTTCAATGTTTTTCTATATATATATATATATTTATATAGAAAATAATAATAATTATACGAAAGATAATAAAATTCTCAACCGCTCATACTCCTTGATAATAATAATAATTATAACATAACGATGATGATCGGAGCCTTCCTAATATTAAAAAATTTAATACAAATCTTATATTTGTTGGCATTTCTTTTTTTTATTAATAATGCATGTAACTTCAAAACAAACGATACATTGCCAAAATTCATCCAGGTAATAATTTTTTATACTAGGACTTTTATTTTTATTATTAATTTTTAACCTTTTCAAAAAAAATTTCACCAATTTATAAGTGATTGGATCAAAGTTACTTTAAATATTTATTATACAAAGTTTTCCCTCTAAAATGACCTAAGAGATATTTAAGAAATTACTATTTTTGAAGAGGGAAAAAAAAGAGTAAAAAAATAATATATTTTTGGTATATGTACCATTCCTCCATACATAAAACATATCTCCATAACATAAAATATCCCAAAAATCCTATAATTAAACTAACGGAGAAATCTAAAATATGTAAGAAAGGCCCATAATACAAAAAACTCACACATATCTAAAATATCTAGAAACGGTCTATAACACAAAAAGTCCATATATTGTAGATAAACACCCTCTTAAGAAGAAAGAAAAAGACATCTAACACAATCAATAAGACACGCACGCAAGAAAGGCACAAAGAGAGAAACGCCAAAGGAGAGAATTCACTAAGAACAAAAAAGAAGAACGAAAACCTTAAAAGATTTCCATAAAAGAAGAGGAAGAACGGAAAGAGAATTAGAGTAATTAGGATCAGACCATATCAATTTTAATAAATAAAATTTGATATTGTATTATAGATGATTTACTTAATACATGTATATGTAATGGATACTGAAATTTAAAACTCTGCAGAATAAATTATATATATATATAAAATAAGGTCAAGAATAATTGGTGAGTTTGATCCCAAACAAATTTATCTTTGGCAAGTTCAGTCCCAAAATATTTTTTTTAACTTTTAAGGTCCCAAACTTTTTTTGTATTGAATAATAAGGTCCTTCTTGACGGATTCTGTCAAAATTTCTAAAATTTTAAAGGTTGTTTGTCTTTAGTTAATTAAAGACAATAATAAAAAATCATTATATGTGAAAATAAATAAAGAAAATAATAATAATAATAAAATATTTAAACGTAGATATAAAAATGTCCTCATATTTTTTAAAATTTTATTTTGAAAATGTCCTCATATTTAAAATTTTAAAAATAAAAAATTTATCAAAATAATGAGAATATCAAAAGTCCTCGTCAATCTTCTTCTTCTCCGGTTAATCTTCTTCTTCTTCTTCTCTCTGGCACAATATTTTTATCTTTTTCTAACATTTTTGAAAAAAGGAAAAAGAAAAAAAAGTAATTGAAGAAGAGATCTTTACAGAAAGAAAAAAGAAAAATAAAAGTCCTCGTCAATCTTCTTCTTCTTCTCTCTCGCACAAGATTTTTATCTTTTTCTAATATTTTTGAAAAAAGGAAAAAGAAAAAAAAAGTAATTGAAGAAGAGATCTTTACAGAAAGAAAAAAGAAAAATAAAAGTCCTCGTCAATCTTCTTCTTCTTCTCTCTCGCACAAGATTTTTATCTTTTTCTAACATTTTTGAAAAAAGGAAAAAAAAAAAAAAAGTAATTGAAGAAGAGATCTTTATAGAAAGAGAAAAGAAAAAAAGGAGAAAGAGAGATTTAAGAAATTCAAATTTTAACCAATGAAAAGAAATAAAGTTACTTTGTTTCAAGAGAAAGAGGACATTGGTGATATTGAAATACTCATTGAATCTTCAATAATTAAAACTCATTTGACAAATCAAAGTTGTTCTAGACGACAAGAAACGAATTCAAGTGGAAGCAAAAATGGAATGTTAAATTCAAAGACATTTGAATCGATGTTTGAGTAAGTATTCACATTCCTTATCATGAATATATTTTAGTAAGTATTTAAAGCTGTTCTAAAGAATGTAGATGTATTTTATCTATTTTTATTATATTCTTCTTTTCTCTATTTGATCTCTATTGTTAATTTATATTTGAGTAAGTTAATTTATTCATATGCTTGATAATTCAAAAATATTTTATGTTATTGACATTTTATTAACTAAATGCAGATTTATATGGAATGATATAATAGAGGATAAAAGACACAAATTTGCTAAGCTAGATTCTCTGTAATATTTCAATATATTCTATAACATTATTTAAAATAAGTAAATTTTTTAATAGCCTGAGTACACAATTATTAGATGTGTGATGTCCCGTATCATCAATTTTGATGAAGAGTCAGTATCTTTTTTTTGATGAACAAATCACAAGAGCTTGAAGATCTATGGGTAAGAAAAGGATGAACCAGAATTTAAACTCAGATTCATATTAGAATTTCTCTTCTTTTGTTTTTCTTTCTCTTTCTACAAAGGCACTCTTATTCTTCTCAATTTTTTTCTTTTTTCTTTCTTCAAAAATGTAAAAAACGGATAAAAATTTTGTAGGAAAGAAGAATATTGACGAAAGATTTTATATGCTTTGATAAATTTTTTATTTTTAAAATTTTAAATGTGAGGACATTTTTATTCATTATTTAAATATTTCTTTATTTATTTTCACATGTAATGATTTTTTTATTCATATATTTAATTAACTAAAGACAAACAACCGTTAAAATTTTAAAAATTTTGACAGAATCCGTCAAGAAGGACCTTATTATTCTCTATAAAAAAAGTTTGGGACCTTAAAAGTTAAAAAAAAATATTTTAGGACTCAACTTGCCAAAGCTAAATTTATTTGGGATCAAACTCACCAATTATTCATAAGTCAAATTAGCACTCTTTTTTTTTTAAAGAAAAGAAAAAAAAAATTTAATCTATAATTAAAATTAAATTATTCACTTCGTTGATATTCTGCTAGTGTCCCAGACGGTCCGTCCATAGGGCTTCTGTGTGAGTGAGTTTCTCTGGGTGGAGTGCAATTTGATGGGAAAAAAACAACTGTACGGATTTAGCTTCAACAGCAACGGCGAAGGAGCAGCAGCTAATCTGTCAAGCGGCGGCAAGTATATCCCGAGATCCGTCACTGAATCCTACGTGTCTTCGGACCATTCATTGCTGAGCTCTTCCAGATATCTCGCTTCTCCCGATCCACTATTCTCCTCTTCCTCTTCATCTATGCTGTTTGGTCACGCGGTTCCAGGTGCGATATCTTCCCCCACCACTACGCACCTGGCCTCTCAGGTGTCTTGGTCAGGACCCCCTGGTGTCGATGTCGGCGTTGGACCGGCTGCTGCTGCCTCTGATCTTCTTCACGCGGCCTTGAAGCGCCCTGCTTCTGGAGGTAGTCTCTTTGCTCTCCAACTTTCACAAGATTCTCATTTGTCTCCTTATGTTATTTCCATTCATTGGATTCTTTACATTAGCATCTATACAATATGCTTAGTATAAATATGCTCCCACCTCCACTGCTTATGAACATTTGAATGCCAAGTTAGAAATAAATCTCTAGGAGCTTGTTAATTTGCTCTATTTTTGCCAAGAGGTTTGTAGGAGATTGATCCAGAATTCTAGTGTCAGCTTGGCAAGTTAAAACTAAACGGGGACATGAGGGCAATTTTGCTTACTCATTAGCTATTAGACACATAAATAAATTAGCTGGCCATTTGAAATTATTTTCAATTAATTTTCATGATTCAATGTCTTATTTTGGGGGTCAAATCAGTTCAAGACATATTTGTTCTATATGGCACTTGAAGACTATAGTGTAGCCAACTATGTTGCAGTGACCTTATATATATATATATATATGATATATATTACAAAATGTATTCTATACAGTTCTTTGTTTGCATAACTTGCGCAAATAATCCTTTTTGTTGGAATTAATATTGAAATAGGAAATTTGTTTTATCTCAATTTCCTCATGAAATCTACTTTTAATTTCTCATATTCATATTAAAGTAATGTTTATTTTCATATATACTAGTTTAAAATTAGACCAGTACTTATATCATTTGATTACTTTTGGATTTCATGTTTTACTCGCCCTTTTCTGAAAAATATAAAGTCATTATAATATTATAAGTATGGGTTTGATGAGTTTATATATGTCTACCATCTATCTAGCACTTTATCATCAGAATGTTATGGGTGCCTATAACACGATTGGGCAAACTGAAGCTTGGTTTTCCACCAACCCCTTAACCAAGCGCCCTAGATTTGAGAGTGCAAGCAATTTGCCCATTTATCCCCAAAGGCCTGGAGAGAAGGACTGTGCTCATTATATGCTCACAAGAACCTGTAAGTTTGGAGATAGCTGCAAGTTTGACCATCCTATTTGGGTTCCAGAAGGTGGAATCCCAGATTGGAAAGAGGTGATTGTTTTGTTATATTATCTTTGTAGTAGTGATTATATACTTGTATCACTATAGTCTCTATGACCACTACCTAGTTTATGTCCTACATACAAGAAACATTATGCCTCTATTTTCTATAAGTAAATAAATTTGTGTTCTTTTAAAGAATTTTCCAACTATATATTTATAGAACCATCTTGTATTCTCACTACATTTATCAGAAATTACTTTTTGAGTGAAATTGCTTCAAATGGCAAGGTTCAAGAAAAACTATCAAGATCCTATGTACACTTGTGTTAACATAAAAAGATTTAGTGAACTTAGCATTTCAACAAATTTATGATTTTTAAATGTATGTGGATTTTGATTTGTCTATGTTAATTCCTCCTGCCTGGTATCTTTTCTTTGACTAGGCGGAATTCTTGTCTTTGATGAATTGTCTACTAGCTGCAACAACTATCACAATGCACAATCTCTGTGCATCCTCATGTTAAGTAGTGCTTTGTTGTATATTAGGATACTTGGTAATTTCATTTGTGACTTGATCATCTTCTTAAGCCTTATGACTAATACTTGAGATCACTAAAAGGACAAAAATAGTCATGCTTATTCCAATTCATAGTTCTCATGAATGTCAAGAGTGTTACTGGTTCGTATCTCGGTCTTTAATAAGTAAAGAACTAGGCTTGTTGGGGTTGTATTGATACTATGTGATACTAGAGTGACAAATGGGTTTCACCCAATTTCATATCTTCCTTTGGGAAGTCCAATTTATTGATGTAATTGCATTTTATATTCTCCAGATCTTTGCTTTTTGTCAGATTCTTGATTTGTTGGCTTTGTTCTTTGTATTATTGTCTCTGGCTAGGTTTTATTATTTATTGTAAACCATGGATCAAACACTTTGTTTGACATCTTTATTGGCAATGGAGCATTACCAAGCTTGGCTTATTGTTTCTACAATTTTAAACTTCTGCTCCTTCCTGTTGTTGTCTTATTGCAAATTTATTCGACTTATGTGCTTCCTAGTTACTTTTCACTCTTTCTGCAGGAATTGAAAAACTTAATATTCTCCTACAATTCTGGAAAACTTCATTTTAATTACTATGTGCAGGTTCCTATCACCTTTGAAAGTGAATGCCTTCCGGAAAGACCTGCCGCGCCAGATTGTCCGGTAAGCTAGAGTTAAGGTTATTTAGGCTCGTCTTACACTTATTTCTAAATGTATTTACCTCATTCTCCATTTCTGTCTGCAGTACTTTCTGAAGACTCAACGGTGCAAGTTTGGTAGCAGGTGCAAATTTAACCACCCAAAAGATATAATGCCTCCTCTGGTAGGTTTTTTTATGTAATGTTTTGTGATAAATTCATAAGCAATGGTAATTTTATTTCCACCTTTCATTTCTGCTTATTTATAGGGATACCAGGGCTCTTCGGAGAACATTGATGCTACTATATTACCTGAGAGGCCATCAGAGCCGTCATGTGCGGTATGGTATTTAGGTTGCAATAGTTGTGCACATTTTTAGTAATTGACTACATCTTGATGTCTAAGCTGATCTAATCTCTCATGTAGTTCTATATGAAGACTGGCAAATGTAAATATGGTGCAACCTGCAAATTCCATCACCCAAAAGATTTGCAAATATCACTTACTGGTTTAGAAAATCATAGTGCAGAGGAGGCTAGCTTGGGTAATAATGAGTTCTCTTCCCCAGCATTGATGCATAACACCAAAGGTCTTCCCATTAGACCGGTAATTTTTTATGTGCAAGATTTTGCTCATTTCACTAAACAAATAAAGCTACTTTAGGACCTTATATCTGATGTTCCTTATATCAGTATGTTGTTGTTAAACATACTTATTTGATCACATTGGTCTTCTTTTTGGAGAGCACGGTGGTCGGTAGCATGACTTTTAATTTCTCTCAGTTTTCTTATTCATCAATTCCTGTTCATCGGAACAGGATTCCTGGGTATGATATATGCAAATGGGAAATACTGTTAATTCTGAAAATTTTCTGTAATAAGGTTTGGTTAGTTATCTAAAGAGTATGATATTGGAAATCTGTGCTAGATTCATTTTTAGTTAAATGATAAAGCATCATGTAGAGGTTAGTTCAAGGTGGAAAGTTACTCCTTGGATGCAATTTACTGCATTTTACTTGCCCTTTTGTATTCAAATTAGGGTAAGTGCATGTGTGGACACGAGATTTATAGGATAAAAGAATACAAGGGAACTGGAAATGGATTTCTTAGTCTTTTTGGAATTTGAACCTGTTTGAAAACCTGGACCTTCGTGAGACCTCTGCTGTGGCTTAACAGTTTTTCCCTGACTTATGTAATCTTGATTTTCAGTCTGACTTTCTTAATATCTGACTATTCTTGTATCGTGTAAAATTTTTAAATGGTCCTGAGAATCAAGTCCTACTAATACATGTTATGTTCTTTATGCCTTTGGCAGGGGGAGGTCGATTGTCCTTTTTACCTAAAAACTGGCAGGTAAAATTCATTTCTTTCAAACAGATGACCGCGCCTCTTATCTACATTAACTCATCATATCTTCTTCTGAATGTGTTCAATTGACGAGTTTTGTATTTTTGCATCTTTATTTGTTGTCTTGCGGGACCAATTAGCTGCAAGTATGGTCCCACCTGTCGCTATAATCATCCAGATAGAAATGGTAAGCATCCTATTCTCATTTATTTCTTTGCTTGATTCACAATGCTATATTGAGTTTTAACAAGTTTCTGCAGCAATCTATCCTCCTGCTGCCATAATAGGCAGTGCTTTTGAGGCCTCTCCTGCAAAACATTTTAATATTAGTGTTCTTGATCCAGCATCATCTGTTCTCCAGAGCTTTGACCCGAGGCTGGCTCAAACGACGGTGAGATAAGGATTCTTCTTGCCTTAAATGGGTTAAAAAAGTTCGCTTTTCTTGAGTCTCCCCACAACAGAAAAAAAAGAATAAAAATGAAAACACTCATGTCCAAGGGTGTGTTTCGACATATTATTTTGTTTTTGCGGCAATTTACTAGATAATATGGCTAATGTCTTTGTAGTCTTTGATTTTGCTAGATTTGAAGAACTTCAGTAGTGCTCTTAACTTTTCTTTTGTTAATTGTTGGACACAATTGTAGGTGGTTGTGTATGTTTTCTGAATTAAAATTGAGAAATTTCAGTTTTCTGCAGCTGCAGCTTGGATTAGCGATGTCTATGCTTCCACAAAGACCTGGAGAGATTGAATGTGATGTGGGTATCTCAACTATCCTATTTGGCTTGGTTATATTACATGTCCATTATGTTCAGATTTCATGTTCACAAGAGTTTCATATGACATTTTGTGTTTTGGGTTTGGATGAAGCCTTTGGCAAGAGGTCTTTTATGCTTCAAAAGTTTCTTTGTTTTGGTCCTAATTCAATTTGTGTTATGGTTTTGGGAAAAAAGAAAGTCTTTAACCGTTCTTGGTTTATTTGCTTTAATATTCTATTCTTGTACTGGCTGTCTTGCGTCATGTAAAATGACTTGGTATATTTGCTGGGATGTTATTTGTATCTCGCAGTTGGATGAGAATTTGTGTAGTTGTTGGTCTGTGTTCTGATATTTTCTTCATAATATTTATAAACACAGTTTGTGTTGGACTGGTTTCTCTCATTGTTTTATTTTATTTTATTTTATTTATCATTCTGATTGGGTCTTGGAAGGTTTTGGTTTTTAAAAAATCGTGACTTTTCTACTGTAGTTCTACATGAAAACAGGGGACTGCAAGTTTGGACAGAGATGCAGGTTTCATCATCCCATTTCAGCTCCAATAGCATTGCCCAGTGACTCTCAAGTGGAAAATGTTAGGCTCACACTTGCAGGCTTGCCCAGGCGAGAGGTACACATATGTGTATATATGTGTGATTACAGCCACACACAACACACTTTACTAAATAGAAGTTATTATCCTTTAACTTAGTTACTCCTTGGTTAGTCTATCATGTGATTTCATTGTTGTCTTTATGTATTATCATCTATTCTTCTCTTCCTCTTTGATTTTATTTGATAAGATGGTTCAGTTCTAAGGAATCCAGTTGAGTTTAATGTGATGAAAACTCAGGCTGACAGGCTGTGATATTTACGCTTGTCCAATAGAGGCTCGTCAAAGTTGTTTAAAGTATAGTGATATAGAGAATTTAGCAGGAGCTCCTAAGGCACCTTGTGCATCCAAGCATTTGAATCAATATCTAACCAAATAAATCCACGTGAGAAAGTGTTTTTTGCCTTTGATCAGTATGGATACGGTGGGTGCTCACATAGGAAATGCTCTACTTCACTCTGTCTGATTCACTCTGTCTGATTCCCAGATGATACTAAAATAGATATCTTTGTTGCTAAATTAGCATATTGATGTTTCTCTGCTCTAGAAAATAAAACAAAACAGGGTTGCCACCTTGCCAAAAGGCCAATGAATAGTGGAACAAACCTGTCAATTGGGAAGTTGGAAGCTGAGTGCACCTTTAGAGATACCTGATTCGGTTGAAACATAGAAACTTATAGTTTAGCACAACCAAGGAAACTTAGATGGAGTGATTGCTTGTAAAATGAGAAGATAATGAGGAGTCTGTAAGGGAACATATGAAATTCTTTGATTCCTTTATTATTCGAGAGTTATAAAGTTTCTTCCACCACTAAATCACCGATCTTCACTTTTCTGGTTGCTTTTGGGTGTGTGCATTCTGGAATTATATGGAGAACTGTGGATTAGTTTCTTGTTGATTATTGTCTGCTTGTACATTTTACCTTGGTATCATGTTGAATCTTTTGCTGATTATGTACCATCAGGGTTCTATACACTGTCCATATTACATGAAGACTGGAACTTGCAAGTATGGAGCAACTTGCAAGTTTGATCATCCGCCTCCAGGAGAGGCCATGGCAATAGCAGTTGGGCCTGATGAAGAAGGGTCCGAGAAGGAGAATGAAAATAGTTAGCTGTATCCTGTTAAGAACAAAAGTGATTTTTTCGTTCTCCGTTTTCTGCCAGGCAGTTGTTACGAACTGTGGAATTGATGTATGTGTATAAGACTTTTAACTAGTAGATTTTTGTGTTTGTTTGAGGTGAGTGAAGGCAAAATATCTTCTATTGGAACTTCAATTCGTCCTTCACTTGTATCTTTTCCAACAATGTTAACTCCTACTTCCTTCTTTTAGAATTTTTAAGTCTCCTTCAACTAAGTCATAGTCATCGATTCAAGGCATCACAAGTGATTTGGTTGCTTGCACTTTCCGGATAAAATTTAATTCATTGCCAAAAGCTTTTAAAATATTCATTCACCCAAACTAGTAACCTCTGTGATCCACAAAAGGGATTCGCAAAAGTATTTATAAGATTTGCATCAAAACGATTCTGATCCACAATGATGTCTTTTGAATAAGGAATGTCTATTTTGTGTTTAAGCAATATTATATAGTGCTTTCATGGCAAGAAAAAAAAAAAAAAATTTCCTAATTTCTTTACTGTATTAATAATAATAAATAAGAATTTGTCTAACTGGAGAGAGAGGCAAAGAGAAACACTGGTGGTGCGGAAGCACGGGTGACGTGTCATTACTCGAGCGCTAAATTCTGGTAAGATAAATACTATCTTCGCAAATAACAGTATTCTGGGCTCTTCCCCCCTTAGAGCAGAGTCAGTGGAGCTGAGTGATGATGGAGTCTCTTCTCCAAGCCCAGCATTCGTTTGTCACAAATGGCGCTATCCGTATAACTCTCAGGCGGCCACTCACATCGTTAGGAATAGGCATTTTAATCCTCCCACATACTAGTCTTCCATTCTCCAAGGTGCCGGCAAACAGACATCTTCCGAAACGATCCCGGTTTCTTTTGGCAGCAGAACCTGAGTCTTCCGTGTCCACATATAATCAGCATAGCCAGGCAGAGAAGGGCCTCCCTCTAAGAAACCTCGCTATCAGGTTCTGGAAAGTTGCTGTTCCCTATTGGTACTCCGATGATAAAGTGCAGGCCAGATTGCAGCTTGCTGCTGTGTTTGCTCTCACTTTGGCAACCACTGGCATTAGTGTCGGCTTTAATTTCCTCGGTCGTGATTTCTTTAATGCGCTTGCCAGTACGAATTTCTCTTCTTGCTCTAGTTGTGTGTATATATATATATATATACATATATATATATATATATGTTTGCTTTTGAGTAAAGCCTCTAATTCATTTTTAAATGTCAAGATTTGATTTATAGATACAACTCGTCTTAGTAGGCACCTGAAACTTGTGTTCTCCTATTATTGCAAGGTAAGGACCAAGAACAATTCACCAAGCAACTTTTCTACTACCTAGTTAGTTTTGCTGGTGGAATTCCGGTGAGCACACATATATAGCTTCACTTTCATAGTAGGTATAGCTCTAGAGTGTCAATTGTGCATGTATTCCTTATACTACCCATACTTTCAGTTTCATAAGTTTGAGTTTTTCTTTTTTTTTCAGGTTTTTGTCTTGCGAGATTATGCAAGAGAGACCCTTGCATTAAGATGGAGGACGTGGATGACTAGTTATTATATGGAACGCTATCTGAAGGAAAAGACATTTTACAAAATACAGTCCCAGTCAATAATAGACAATCCAGATCAAAGAATTGTTGATGATTTAAGTTCCTTCACTGGAACTGCTCTATCTTTTTCTTTGACTCTCTTTAATGCTGCCGTAGATTTGATATCTTTCAGCAATATATTGTATGGCATCTATCCGCCTCTTTTTATTGTTTTGCTAGTTTACTCAATTACTGGAACAGCAATTAGTATTTTCCTTGGAAAGGTAAGTTCATATTATTTCAAAATTTTTAATGCACAAGCACCACCACTGGTGCTAATCTTGTCTCTGTTTTTCTATTCAAGGTAGGATGAAATTTTTCTCTCGGTAAAGTTGAATTTTGTTAATGATTTTAGGGATTGGTAAGCCTAAACTTCCTGCAAGAGAAAAAGGAGGCAGATTTTCGTTATGGACTTGTGCGCATCCGCGAGAATGCTGAGTCTATTGCATTCTATGGTGGTGAGGAAAATGAAATGCAGTTGTTAATGCAACGTTTCAGAAGCGCTTTTGAAAATCTCACTGTATGGAAACTTTTGATTTTCTGTTGATTTTTTCAGATGATATATATATTCTTCCTCGTTTCAAATATATCACTTAGATTAAATTTTAATGATATTTTTTAATCTAGTTGTTTGATATCTGCTTCTTTTTGTGCTTCCTTTCATAATAACTTAAGGCTACATCCTCATATCATTAAAGCCTCATCATATACATACATATATATATATATATATATATCTTCACCCTAGTATTTTGATCTTTTGTTAATTTTACTGAAAACTCTTTTGTGAGTTTGATTGGAAATGTGTATGGATATATGTTTCTTCATCAAGGAACTTATCATGACCTATGATATAGCCATGTGTATCTGTAATGTTGCAGGCTTTGGATACTAGATGGCTAACTAATGGATTAGTTTTGAGGTAAAAAATGGAACAATCACTAAGAGACTTAACAGTGAGAGATTGAGCAGATTTTAGCTGACTCCTTTTTTGTTTCTATTAACTGAGTTTTCTCTGTGTGAGTTTCCATATTAGATAAGCAAAACAAGCATGAGTAGTTAAAAACAGCAATGGTATGGCGGTTCTATGTTCAAAAATATGGTGCAAAAGTATGCAAGTTCGTTACATGTCATTGTGGTGCCTATATTCACTGAAAGAGCTCCTCTTTGAATAACTCATCATTACATGAATGACTGAAGCTCTTATAAGTTTTGATTGAAAACTTTTTCAGATAAGAAGCAGTGAAAAATCTTTTGGTGTTTATGGTGAAGTAGTGAAAATAAGAATAAAGCAATTTGAATTCTTCTTGCCATAAGAAGTAGCACTCATCAACGCACCAAACTAATTAGCTCCATAAACTACACTTACGATGTGTGGAGGGCTAACCTATGCATAAGAATATCACCATTTGATGCATTGTTACCTGAATAACTTATTTTCTTCTGCACATGTTGGATTTGTAGATGGCTGTTGTTGATCTCCTAATTAAAGAATAATCGATACACAGAATTCAACATTATGACTATTAGATGTTTTGCATTGGCAATTTTTGTTAGATGTTATGTTAGATAATTAATGCCTCTGTGCATCATAGAAGTAATTATCTCCCTCTGAAGTTTTCTAGTTGCTCTTTATTTTGTGATTTGTCCTATTAAAAGAAGAAAAATGACCAAGGTTTTAAACATTTCAAAGTTTGAAGCATTAATAAGTAAAGGAAGTACATCTAGTGCTAAGATCTGCTTGGAAGAAACAGATGTCTTGTCTTAAATTATGTTATTAACTTATACTTGATTGTTTTAAATATATGTGTATTTTTTCCCTATCTAAATGCGATTCATTTTCTTATGTTCGTCTTATGCTTCACAGGAACTGCTGATCTGCTCAAGAAATCTCGAGTTCTTCACCAATGGCTACCGTTATCTTATTCAGATACTTCCTGTAGCTGTTGTTGCACCAATGTATTTCTCTGGAAAAATTGAGTTTGGGGTTATAAACCAGTCTATATCTGCTTTTAATCATATTCTTGGAGATTTCTCCCTTGTTGTGTACCAATTTCAGGCTATTAGTGCCTTTTCAGCTGTCATTGACCGATTAGGTATGATTCTTTCTCTGAAGATAGTTGTCTGCATTTTGTTGGCAAGAAACCTTGGATACCTTTTAGAAAAGTTTTATCCTATATATGGCTTCTTTAAGTGTATAAATTCAACCCTCTCTGTCAGCTTAAGATTTTAAATGAGGTTGAGGTAAAACACGGTATCAAAGTGAGAGGTTCCGTGTTCAAGTCATTGTTGACCTAGCTCATTTATTGGCATTGTTCACGTATTAGATTTTGTTAGTAAAACTTGTGTTTGGTCCACTGGTGAGGATATATGTCAAGTGTATATATTTAACTCATCTATATCAGCTTCTTGATGAGGTGGAAATTTAATAGTTTTTCAGGCTCATAACTATGTCAAAGACAGGATCCTCTTGTCTTGTTCCAACTATTCTCCAGTATGCTACTTTCCTGCTGATTAAGATACCTGTTGGCAAGTTTTCTCATTGTAAAATCAACTTACTGTGCACCAATTTGTGGAAGTTGCAGTTCTTTCTAATATTTAGCTGTTCTACTTCTTGCTACCTGGCATATGAGCGCTGGAAATTTTTTTGAATCTAGCATAGCCTCCTTTGTAACACTACTTAAATTTTTGGACAGCATTTTTTTTTTTCTTTTTTGTTATGAATCACATCATCATTCATACAAAATATGTTAGTGATTAAAAATTCATTTACGTGCGAGTGTTGAATGAGTTTTTGCTGAATGGGTTGAAATTCCTTAAAAGTTTTAAGTATTACTTGGATTTTAGTTTTATATTATGAAACTGACATTCACCCTAGATTTGTTCATGATCATGGTTACTTTGTTCAAATTTTAACCAAATGTTCAGTGGAAACTGATAACTTTTATCTTCTTCCATTTCATTTCTCCTGGAGGAAATAATGTGGCTGTTGCATAAGAGTTGGACTGAGATTCAACTCTATGTGACTGAGTGGGGTCTCCTGAAATTTCAATCTGCTTTTCCACTTTTTCTACTATGCCTGAGAAGTTTAGTATTCATTAGTTTAATCTATATCTCCTTTCCTATTAGTTTTTAGCTTTATGTGATAGTTTTAATCTTTAACACACTGAAGTTGGGTTCATTCTGCTGTTTTTGATGTCTGCCATTTTTCACCTAACGTTAGCGACAACTGGGCAGGTGAATTTGATGATGTCTTGGACGCTAGGAGTTCCAAATTATACGTGGATCCCATGGAGGAAATTGAGCTCGAGTATTGTGATGTTTCAAATTCTCTGGTATCTAATGGGTCGAAGCCCATTAATCAACGTTTGAAGTTATTGAATATTGATCATTTAACCCTTCAAACACCAATGAGTAGAGAAACTCTTATTAGAGACTTGTCAGTGGAGATATACGAGAAGAATCATTTGTTGGTTGGATTTTAATATCTTATATTTTATTGCTAGGATGGTAAGATACCGTAAAAGATATCCTTATTGGTTGTTCCTTCCTTAACAGATTACAGGACCGAGTGGTAGTGGTAAAACTTCACTATTGAGAGCTGTAGCAGGTCTTTGGAATTCTGGTCAGGGGAAAATAACATTCTACACTAGAAATGCAGGGGATCCTCCAACTCAAATTACTTGGGATATATCTTTAGCAAGTGGGACAAATATAAATCCCGGAAAGGTCTGTGATAGAACTTCTAGAGGTGTGTTTTTTCTTCCTCAGAAGCCATACATGGTTTTAGGAACACTTCGTCAGCAATTGCTGTATCCTACTTGGACTGAGAATGCTTATTCTATATCAGATAGTACTAAACCAAAAGGTACTAAATTTGGAATTCTATTCTCTACTTAGAGCATTGCACACTGAAAAGTATTCAAATAATGCATCTGAGGTGATTTGAATTACTAAATTTATGTCTCATGTGTCAACTTCCTTATCTCATGTGCATGGGCATGTATTTGTTGTTTTATGTCCCTTCCCGGTCTCATCCTTTTGCTGTCTTATTGTCAACTAATCACTGCCATGAGAATATATATATATATTGCTTTGACATCATTTCATTAGTTGTGCAGGTTCACTGCCTTACCCTAGTTATGTTCCCAGTAATAAATATATGACGGTCCAGCCTGCAAAACCAACAAATGATGATTTGGTACAAGTTCTTGAAGATGTTCGTCTAGGATACCTTCTATCACGTTTTGATAGTCTGGATTCTACTCATGAGTGGTCTAATGCACTTTCGCTTGGTGAGCAGCAACGTCTTTCATTTGCACGCTTGTTGCTTTCAAAGCCATCGTTGGCTCTCTTGGATGAGGCCACCAGTGCTCTGGATGAAGTGAATGAGGTAAATATTACCAACGTATTGCATTTTCGACGTGTTCTTTTGAATTCTTTTTCTTATGAAGAAAATTTTGGACTCCTAAACTTGCATCATATAATCATAGCACCTACAAATACTTCTTGATTTTGCCTTAGTTAACTGATATAATTGTGGGTTGCAGATGCTTCATTTGCAAATACCACAACAACTTCAAAGGTTTGCATTAAGATCAATTTAATTGGATGAGAATAGTTATAGTGACAATCTATAAATGAAAATGGATTTTGACTTTTTCTTTTTTGGGTGAAACGGGTAGACAATTTAGGACTATTTGCATGATTTTCTCTATAGTGCTGGCCAGCCTTCTTTTGATGTTGTGTGCATTAGTACTTGACTGTAAGATCAGAGATTAGCAATTGGAGGTGTATTTGTGAATTAAGTAAGTTCTATAATTTTTTGAATTAGTAATTAGAGCCTCTTCGAAAAATGATTGTTCAAGTGGATCCTGAGTTCATTATCTTTATTTACTTATTTATTGTATCTTTTGCAATATAAGCATCAACAAAGTCAAACTAAGAAATTTTTTTTTGTACAAAATCTGCGTGAGATTTGTTGAGTAGTGGGGATGAAAGATTTGTTCTGGCAATGTGAAACTCCTGTTAAACTATTAGAGTTAGGATTGCGTGTTTGATCAGCAAACAATTCATGTGTATGAAGTCTTTCAGTTTCTCTGGGTTGGCTTGCTTGGCACATCATATATATATATATATATGTATTCATTCTTTTTGCAGGCTCATTTGTATCAGCTAATTGGAGCAGCTGACATTACATTTATAAGTGTTGGGCATCGGAGAACACTGTATAAGCATCACAAAAGATTCTTACATATATCCAAAATAGATCCTGATTGTAACAGCCGGAGCCAGAATTGGCACATTGAACCAATCAATCAAGATACATCAAACAGTATGCAGAAGCCATAATAATGTCCATTATATGTGTGTAATTGGTCTAGACGCAGGCAAGGCTGTGAGCCCAAAAGGAAACGGAGATGAATGCTTGTGGGTTAGTCTTGCTAATATTGTGGGAAAGTCATCTTGAAGATGTGGACTTGCTGGGAGCTTCATGGGTAATTTTGCTAGTGGAACTTGGGATATACTTTTATACCTGAATAAATAATCAGGGACTCATGAAATATACACCTAAATGGGGGAGTAAGAATGATGGACCTGAAATTCATGCACCCATATATTTTATTTTCCCTAATCCCGAGTGGGACGATGAATTCTATGACCCGCGGCCATTCCTAGAGCTGAATGTTAATGGCAAGCAGTGAACGTAAAGGTACCGGCACTAAATTTTTGTTTATACTCCTACGGGTAGTACATAACATTAAGGTCGTAGTCTGAAATCTTATCTTAATTGTATAAAATTTGTATTTAGAATTTGCAATAAATTACATTAGATTTTTTTTAAAATTTTTTTAAGTTGTGTTTAAATTTCGTACTTGTATGGTTAAATTTATTTTTTTAGTATTTTATTTGAGTGTTTGTAAATAAAAAAAGAAAGAAAAGAAATTGTTCAAAATTTTAAATAAGTGAACAAATAAGTTTTGGATTGAGGAACATTTAATATTTTATATGGCAAGGCCTCCGTGTTTGACCGGAAAGGATGAAAAGAGAGGTAGCGTAGGAATCCATCTGGGATCATTAGTAGATTAAAACTACTCTCATCCAGCTCTTTGTATCATGTGCATATATGTATATTGGAATTGTTTTAGGCTATCGAGACCTTGGATTATTCGCTGAATTTGTTGGATCAACAAGCGTACATAACACGGACTTTCAGGATTTTATTTATTTATTTTACTGCTGGTATTCCTTATTTTGTTTATTTATTATTATTCCTTCTATACATACAAGTTTTTGCCCAGTCTCTCTCTCTCTCTCTCTCTCATATATATATATATATATATATATATATATAATTTTATCTTTTGATAAATTTCTTTTAATTTTTTTAGGGTAATAATAATAACAGTTATCTAAACTTTAATCAAGACAAAAAAAAAAAGAAAGAAAAAAGAGTTAATTTTCAACAGGAAATATGTTGCCTCCATTTTTATTATTATATTAAAAATAATATTATTTTATAAAAAAACTCATATATATTAGTATAAATAATTAAATAAAGAGTATTAAGTGAAAATAATAATAATAATATCTTAATTTTTAAAATTTATAATTCGATATAAAAGTTTTTTTAAAAGTTTTATTTTTTTTATTTTCATCCTTAAAGTTTTATTAAAACTCAACTTTACAAGCTTATAGTTTTAATACTTAGTTTACCTTTTTCTCTATATTGATATTGGGATTTTTTGTTTAAAATATTCAAATATTCTAAATTTTTTTAATATATATATATAAAACAATAAATAAATAAATGGATATTAAAATAATAAATACTGCATTAATTTTTTAAGGTCATTACAAGTAAAAAAGATTTCAAATAAAAGAAGAAGAAAGTTTTTCTATTAAAAATTATACCATTTTCCCACATTCTTCTTTCACTCTGTAGAGCAACTATGAAAATAATTTTACTAGTAATTAAATTGACAGTCGGGGCATATTTTCATCACTCATATGCGGCGAATTCCAGGATGAGGTCTCCCGTTCAACGACATGTTCCAAACTTTTCTTCGTCTTCGTGAGAAAAGCCGAGAATTGTATGGTCCTTATTCTTTTCTACATACTGCACCTTAGGGACGCAGGATCACCGGCCGGAGGGCCCTGTCCCGTTTCGATTATTCATTTATATTTTAATATATATATATATATATATATATATATATATATATATAAAATTAATTAAGTACATATCTTAAATTTCTTCTTTCACTCTCTGTTCCCCCACCTTCGTGATTGATTAACTAACTAGTACCGATCCCTTGCAAATTACAGTTCTCTCGCTCTCAACCCCTCTAGAAACTATTCCTCCAAGCAGCTGGTACGTACTCCTCCTGTGCCAGGAATTGTTCTTTAATTATAATCAGCTTAAACATGCATATATATATATATATATATATATACAGCTGTTGGCCGACGGAAAGTACAATTTTTACCTTCTACGTACTCTCTGGGATTACGTTATGCATGTTCATGTCTCAGATCTAACATATATAAACCTCTCTCATATATTATTTTCCTTCTTTGAAACAAGATTGCTGCTGCGACCAAATTATTGAATGAAATCCAGCTTGACTATATATATATATATATTAAATGTTAGTTAAAATGGAAGTCCCTCTGGGAGATACCTGCATATATATATATATATATATATATTGCCTTTTATTGTTATTTTACGCGTTACTTACTTATACTGTTTAACAATCTGCCTAGGTTTTCTTGCCTCTTTTCTTTTTAATTAATTCCGAAGCAAGCATCGACCACCGGACTCTCTTACATGCATGACAAAACTGTCCTTAAATTAATTAGTTCCATGCATATAATATAATGCAGGGCTATATAGGCGTGCGATCCATCGGCTCTCTACGAGGATGATGCCAGTCAACGGCCAGCTTTCTGTTCCTCCCGGTTTCCGTTTCCATCCTACGGACGAGGAGTTACTTTATTACTATCTACGCAAGAAGGTCTCTTATGAAGCTATCGACTTGGATGTTATCAGAGAGGTGGATCTAAACAAACTAGAACCTTGGGATCTAAAAGGTTAGTAGAGATTTGTGGATGCTATATATATATATATATTTAAAAAAATATATATTTCAGATTCGTTCTATGTAGTCATGAGCAGATCCAAATTGAACATCTTAATTTTGATCATGCATCTCGGTTATCTCTGTAGACAAATGTAGAATTGGATCTGGCCCTCAAAACGAATGGTACTTTTTTAGCCACAAGGACAAGAAATATCCTACCGGGACCCGGACAAATCGGGCCACAACGGCTGGATTTTGGAAAGCTACGGGAAGGGACAAAGCCATTCACCTCAACAGTTCAAAGAGAATTGGCATGAGAAAAACTCTGGTCTTTTACATAGGACGGGCACCTCATGGCCAGAAGACAGACTGGATCATGCATGAGTATCGGCTTGATGACGAACAAAATCCAGATATCCAGGTTTGCAAGGGTTTCAATATGTATTAAGTCCCAATCATATCTAAGGAATTCTAAGTCACATAAAATAATTAGGACGTCTACCATCATTATATCATGCATGTTATACAAATATATATAATATTAACGGTCTTTGCAAACAGCATCTCTTTCTTAGTTGAACAGCTAGCTTCTAAACTGATAATGAGTTTCCACTTTCCATCAGCTGTGAACGCTGTGACCAGTCCCTGTTCAAAGCATATTCTATATATATATATATATATATGCTTTTATATATAATTAATTATGAAATAAACTCTCTTGCTTTTCGATGTTGCAGGAAGATGGCTGGGTGGTTTGCAGGGTATTCAAGAAGAAAGGCACTAACAGAGGTTTCCAACCTGAAGTTTCTCATGAAGAAAATTTTACCCACATGGAGGCTAGTAGTTCCACGCTAATGGAGCCAAAGCAAAATTCTCGAGCCCTATTATGTAATTACACATTTGACAGTTCCATGCATCTCCCGCAACTGTTAAGTCCTGAGTCAGCACCAGTGCACTCCTGCAGCTTCTTACCCGCTCCTCTGACCAGTACGGACGTTGAATGCTCACACAACTTGCTTAAGTTGACTTCTGCTGGATTCACTCAACAGGAGAAGTTTAGCAGTGACTGGTCATTTTTAGACAAGCTTCTTGCTTCAAACCAGTGTCTAGATCAAGGAAAATCCTACCCATTGTCTCAAGTTGCTGATTTGGTTCATTCAGCTCACAGATTTCCATTCCAATATTTGGGTACCCAGCCTGATTTTTCCAACTTTTCCAAGTAATCTTGGGTCAAACGTCCAAGTATCCGTTCGTTAGTCATGATCATGCGTCTCATTACTCATTATTAGAGGACATTGCTAGTGCGGCTTTTCTTTCTGAGTGCTCAATGTTAACATTGGCCTCAGACACATAATTAATTTTGCACCGATCATGCATTATATATCTCAGGCTGCATGCACGGCACACTAATTAGATTTTTCATTATCAAGCAATTATCGTTCCAAGTTTGCTATAGATCGATTTTGGTTGGATCAATACCAAACTTTTAAAAGACAACCAATGAATCGATTTTAGTGTACGTAAAACATTTGTTTTGAGCGTTTTACTTCCCCCTTATTATAATGACTATAATAAGAAATACAAATATATAAATAAATTTGTTATCAAATTATAATTTTTATTAAGTATTTTAAGTATCTCAAAAAATTATAAATGTGTAACATATTTCAAACCTAATGGTCTGTTATATGTTGGGGCATGCCAATAGCGTACCAATTCAAAGCAAATCTAGACAATCACACATCCTATACCAGTTGTATGATCCTTAAAAATTTAAAAGCAAAAGGTTTTAATTCAACCATAATTATTCTAATAATTGTTTTTAGAATATTGCTTTCATGAGCAATAAGCTTGACATGTTACCCTGTTAGAAATTTGCAATATCTTTAGATCCTACTAAACAAATAGTATAGCCAAGGGAAAGGTCACAACTACTTAAACGAGCCTAAAGAGGCCATTCTTCTTTTTCTCCAACGTTTTAGTCACAGTCAGAAACATACGAAAAACATATAGCTTTTAATTAATGTTTTCAAAGAAAGTTGGAACATAATTTATTAATCAAACAACATATAAGGTAGTAGGTCAAATCTTTTCTATACTTATATGTATGTGTGTGCGGGTATACAATGTAATTATATTTGAGCTGGAATTGAATATACAAAGGATAAAGTGTACCCTTAAGCAATTTGCTTTTCTATCTCTCAAAACCCACTTATCGAAGCCAAACCTGTATAAGTTTGCATTTCTTAGCTATCAAGACAAATAGATATCATGATATTTAACTTGAACAGATTGCTATGCTGACCAAAACACCCAACATGGCACCTGCTACAACTTCCACCTCTGAATGTCCAACAGATTCCTTGAAATGTGCGTGCATGAATGAATCACTTTCTGAGTTAATCTCCTGACCAGGTAGAGAGTTGTTCTCCGGGGCCATACTCTCTTTTCTGTTACCAGATTTGAGCGAAAACGAAGTATTTGTTGGCCTCAGCCTGGTAGGTTTTAAGTTCTCCAAGAATAAAGGTTTGACGGACCTTGAGTTTGATGATTCTACTGAAAAGGAGTCTGTAAAATCATCGGTATCAGTAATTGAAGATCTCTGTTCTAATTTAAATTTTGAGAAGGCCCTGTTCAATACTTTAGCATGATTGCCCACTTCCCTCCTGACACCCTGCAAGGAAAAATGGTTTTATATCATTAAACCGCATTAAAAATGATATTTTAATTTTATTTTTTAATAGAGGATATGTAATAATACACATTAAATTTGAAGGAAAGAAGGCCACATAACCACATAATTTTTTAACACACAGCAAACATAGCCCTATACTCGGTCTCTATAGAAGATTTAGACACGCTTTTTGCTTCTTCCATTTTTATAAAATCAAAGAATCTCTTACATTTTCATGAAATCAAAGAATCTCCAAGAAAAATACACCACCTGTCGGGACAGCCAGCCCAATCTGCATCACTATATAAAATCTAATGAATATCAAATTTTGTGGAAAAAAAAACTCATGAGTAGGAGACCTATCGAATTATACGACCAACTGTAGCCAGATGGAGATGTCAAGGTGATTGCATAAATATGTCAACTATATGAACAACATAAGAAATATCAGATCTTGTAATTGTTAGATAGATAAGACTACCAACAAGTTGCCTATACGACAAAAGTTCGCCTTCATCTTTTTGATATTTCACATTTACCTCCATTGATGTATCAATAGCAATAGGATCCTTTAAACCTATGAGTTTTATGAGATCTTGGATATATTTATATTAATTTAAGAACAAACCATAATATCCAAAGTGAATTTCTAGTCCTAAAATATAGGTGAGATGTCTAAGATCTTTCATTTTAAATGTATTATGCAACATATTTTGAAACTTAGTAATCATCCGCTTATCATTGCCATTAATGATAATATCATCAACATACACCAAGAGAAAGACCATACCGGTGGTTGTCTTATGAAAGAAAAGTGAAGAATAATATTGACTTTGTGTGAATGAAAAATTAAGAAGAGTGTTGCGAAACTTCTTAAACCATACTCTATGTGCTTGTTTTAACTCATACAAAGAACTTCTTAGTTTGCAAACTTCATGAGCATTCGTCATGACATTTCCGGTGGAAGTTTCATGTAAATCTCTTTCTTAAGATTCCCATTCAAGAAGGCATTTTTTACATCCATATGGTGTAAAGCTCACTATGGTCATCTTAGCAACTGGTGCAAATATTTCTTTGTAGTTGAGACTATATTCTTGTTTATTCCCAAGAGCAATCAATCAAGCTTTATATTGATCCAAAGAGCCATCCGACTTGAGTTTCATATTATTGACCCTCTTACTACCAATGGGCTTAACATTTGGAGGACATGAAACAATGATGTTTCCTAGTCTAAAGTATGATTTTCTTCAAGTGCTTGAAGTTCTGCTTCCCTTGCTTGTTATCAACAATGATATTTTATAGCCTTTTTATAATAAGGGGGGATGAGATAGAAGATAAAACAGTAGTCATAGGCACAGAGGTTAAAAAATCATACCTTTTAACAGGTTTGTGAGGTCTAGAGCTTCTATAAAGAGGAGGGGATAACTGGAAATAGAATCAAATATCGCAGATTGATATGAATGGACCATAGGGAGACAATCGAATGCAGGAGGAGTGCGTCTATGATAAACATAATCAAGTTTAAATCTGTGTGTTGGTGATGCAGAAAAATATGATAAAGTAGATAAAGAAGAGAGTTATGAAGTCTTTTTTATGTTAAATAAAGGTTGATTTTCAATGAAAATGACATTTCTAGAGACACGAGTGCAACATGCATGAGCAGATTGTGCAGTAAGTTTATTCCTCTCATGGGCAGCAAGTTGTATAAAACAAATGCATCCAAAAACATAAAGATTAGAACAATTTGGTGCATGTCTAAATAAATAAAAATAAGGTGAATTATTTGGTCAAGTTGGAGAATGGTAATCTATTAATTAAATAAAGTGCAGTAGCTAAAGCTTCACACAAACAATGAGAAGGAACACAAGATTCAATTAGAAGAGTGCGAACAACATCAAGAAGATGAAGATTCTTTCTTTTAGTCACACCATTTTGTTGTGGAGTGAAAGGACAAGAACACTGAGAAATGATCCCATGACTTTGAAGAAATAATTGAAATTTATTTGACATATATTCCCCATTTGAATCAGATTATAAGATTTTGATTTTAGCAGAAAATTATGTTTCAATTAAAGCAAGAAAGACCTTGAACACAGAGAAAAGGAAAAGGAAGTATTTTGCTCTTACCAAGTTTACAATATGCACAATCAACAATATCATTGTTAGAAGAAGAATTTTTATTTTCATGTAAACCGGATTTAAGCAAGACCCGAAGTACATGAGAATTAGGATGTCCTAAACGTCTATGCCACACTTGATTATCACATTGGACAACATTACAAGCAACATGGTTTGACACTAGAAAAGGAGACAAAAACAAAGGAAAGAGATGTCCTATTTTAGGTCCCTTTGCAATTATTTTTCCGAACATTTGATCATGAACAAGACAACCAGAATTTAAAAAATGAATGGTACAATTATTGTCAACTAATTGACCAACAGATATAATATAAGATTAGTAGACAACTTAGGAGACACAAAAATATTATTTAAAGAGATTGAAATATCACCAACAGTTGTGATAGGTAAAGAATTTGAAGATTTTCATTATACTTGTGAACATTAGTTAAGGGAAAAGTAGTGTTGATCATGTGATTAGAAACACCCAAATACCAAAGCTTAGGATTAGAATTTTTACTTTAGTTATAAATCAAAATATCAAAATACCTTCCTGTGTTGCTTTAGTTGTAAATTTTCTTCATGTAGTCCCACATTTCTCTAAAAGTTTTATAAGGCTTGAGGTTGAGAAGTATGAAGGGTTCCACACTTCCAAGGATCGATGACATAATCTAAACATCTTCTACCTCCCATTTCACATATTTCTCCTCATTTCTTCTGTTAGAAGAAGGATCAATCCCATGAATATGACTTCATAATTCTTTTCCCTTGACAAAGAGCTCAAATTGGAATGCCCAGGCAAAATAGTTCTTACTATTAAATCAAACAAAAAATTGTTCAGATCGTTCCAAAGATATGATTCAATTAGAATTAAGAGAACAAGTCAAAGAAAAATAGAATAGCAGGATACGAGAGATACGAGATAAATAACACTAAGATCTTGGAGGAAGACAAGAAATTGGACACAAGATTATTTTAGAATTTCAGAATTTTTGTTTTGATAACGATGACAAAAGAAAGATATAAATTCTAAAATGATTTCTATGTGCTATTGCTTATTAGAATTACATTATATAGGCACTAATAATAATCAAATTTCTTAATTCTAGGCTAATCAAATTCCCTAAACTTAGGCTCTATCTTAGGAAGAATTAGAGTAGTAATTACAATAAGAATATACACAATAATTATGAAAAAAATCAAAAAATATAGTACACAATAATGATAAAGAATATATATTGACATGTCATGCTATCGTTTTACATTTTGGTATACTCTTGCTTCTATTACATATGTTTGATCTAATATTAACTTCAAATAAATCTCTAATTGCTTCATGAGCTACTTTAATATCTCGAGATCCATTTCCTTCCATTGAGTTGTAAAACCATCCAAAAAGTGTTTAATTGAAAGCCATCCTATCTTCATAGTCTAGATTGATGATTGGTGCCTATGTTCATAGTCAATACCTACATTTTACTGTTATTTTCTCCTTCTTCTTATCTTTCAGAGATGATGAGAGGCCAAATAATTAGAAGGAAGAAAAGTACTTATCCATTTTGCTTCCACAGAATTACCATGTAAAAAAAAAAAAAAAAAAAAAAGAAAAAGATAAAGAAAAATAAAAATGAGTTTGTTGGTATAACTATGGAGTTAGTTATGCGATCAAACTTAAAGCATTTATTTATTGTTCCTTATCTTGGGGTTCTTCCGAATAGTAGTATTTTATTTTTGTATTTTTAAAAGTTTTGATTTTAAACATAATCCTAATCGCTAACTGAACCTTATGTTCACATAACAAATTGACCTTACTTGACAATCAGATGATTCTGTTTGTACCCGAGCTTCCTAAGGCAAATTTTAAATAGGTATCTTCAAATAACTAACAGAATAAGTAGACACATAATCTCCACTTCGAGAATACCAGGAAACATGCCATTCTAGGAATCGAGAATGAACTCCTTGACTTAATGTAATCCAGCTTCTATTCTATTGCCCACTCTCAAGTCTAAATCAAGTGCTCTGATCACATTGCAACAGTATTAATATTGCAAAGCATAAAAAGGAATTGGACAAGAATAAAATGTAAGCAGAAACCTGCGCATCGTACATGATGAGGCTGGCATAAACAACCGCTAACCCAAAGATAGGGTCAGACAAACCCCTGCAATGGTGCAAAGGGAAAAGAACATTAACTTTAGTTCAGGTATATGTAGAATAATTCATAAATTCTTATTCTTTTATTCTTTTTTTTTTTGTAAATCCATAAATTCTTACTCATAGCAATAACAATTCAATAAAAAGCAGCAAAATAAATTGTGTCCAAATATAGCTGGTTTCCAAAAGAAACAGGGGAAAAGGAATACCTCTCGAAGCCAAGTGTTGTCGCTGTGGCCACAGCCGCCTGTGTCAAATCGGAAACAGACAGAAATCAAGGATCCACCACAAGGAAATCAACCAAAGAGTTTTTTTTTTTTTTTTTTTGAAAAAAAATGTTTAAAGTACTCTTTTGTTTACACCGTTTGTATGCAAAATCTGATTTTTAGTTTGCATTTGAGGGTTATGGAATGAAAAATGGAAAATGAAAAATGAAAATAAAAGAGAAAGGCATGAATTACAGAAGTGTGTGTGGAAGGGAATCCTCCAGCCCGAAAGACAGCCATATAATCAAAGCTACTCTTGCTATACAAGAGCAGTGAAGTGAAAGGCTTCAGGAGTTGGCCAATAGCCGCAGATGCCGCTGCAGTTATCAAAACCTATACAATCACCTTTGCCCAAAAATTATTTACATTTCGCAGAAAAAGGAGAAATTAACAATTAACAATAAAATTGACAACGGCAACCACCTTATTCTGTAATATCTCTGCAATTTGAGTATAGGAGAAACACCTGATACTGGTCTTATTGTTTCGTCGGAAGAAGAGATGACGAACCTTCGCAGAAGTAATCTTATAGTCTCTGGTTACAGCTGCAGATACGAGGACGCTGGGAAAGCTACAGTTCTGCAGCAACACCATCTCTCTATCTGTCTCGGCCCTCACCAATGAATTGTAATACTATTGGAAAATACTTTTATTGTACTCTCCGTCATTTTTGCAAGTGTTTTTTTTTTCTTTAATTCTTTTTATCTTTTGTAAGCGTCATTTTTGCAAGTTTCATTCCAATCCCTAAATTATTTTACTTCCACTTAAAAAGACCAAGTATCATTATAATATTTGACCAAATACATTTCAAAATTTAACCCTTTTTTCACAAAATTTTACATATAATAAGTAAGAAAATTAAACATTTTAAAATTTTTGATTTTTTTAATATCTAAATATTTAAATTAAAACAAAAACTCAATTATTATTATTTTTTATTTTTTGTAAATGGATGATAGCTATATGTTTTTTTTTTGGGTGAAAGATAGCTATATTATTTAAGTATTAAATATATAATACATGGTCTGCGGCCCAGGCCAGCCATATTACATGTGATCCATTAATTATTGGATCCAAAATACAATGGAATGCACATCCAACTGTTGTCCAACAATCAAAAAGAAAGACGACTGTAACCAAAAACTCCTGCACCCTTTCCTGCTTTCAGTTTATTTTATTAGCCCAAACTCTTTAATGTTTTTTGTATTTATGGTCTATTTCCTGTTTGTTTTGATAACTCATGTACCCTTTTAGCTTCTGGTTTTAATCCGATTTATTTTATTTAATTTTTATTTTAAAGATTAATTGTTTTGGTAGCATTTTCTATTAACAAGAAATTCAAATTGAAGTTTTGAGAAAATAATGAAATGCGGTAATATAGTCCCTTCAAATTCCAACCTATCGAACATATATTCTCTAATTTCTGGTGCCCGGTGAGTGGTGGTGTTGGGATTAGATCTTTTATTGCCGGCGACATTTCGTTAGGGTTTCCCAACAAGAAATATAAACAGGCAGAGCCATATGCGTCTTTGATTCATTTCATCTGCAGCTATCCTCGAGTAGAATAGGAGCAACCTTGGAATAGGGAGTAATGCCGATATTCTTGTCTGAGGAGGAATTCCAAAGCTGCTCTCATGACTTATCTCTCGTGGTGGAGAAGGCGGACGCTTTCATAAAAGAGATTCTGAACCAATTGGAGACAGTGAAAGCCGAGGCTGATGCTTCTTCCATTACTGCTGAACAAACCTGCTCTCTTCTCGAGCAGAAATATGTTTCACTCTCCTCTGAATTTTCCAGCCTACAGTCCCGACACTCCCAACTGAACTCTTCTCTAGACGAGCGCGTATCGGAGGTCGCTCAACTCCAATCACAGAAGCACGAAATTCAACTCCTATCGGTAATAACCCTTTGCTGTTTTCTTTTATTGACGCTCTTGCGGCGGGTGACATTCTTTTCCTTTGGCCCTTCTGCTGAGCTCGCTGATTTTCTTCTTTCTATTTTCTTTCTTTTAAATTTTGCATTTCCGGGAAAAAAAGATTGGAAAAGACGGGGAGATTGAACGCCTCTCTAGGGAGATATCAGAGCTCCATAAGTCTAAGCGACAACTGATGGAATTGTTGGAGCAGAAGGACATAGAAATCAATGAAAAGAATATCACAGTGAAGAACTATCTGGATAAGATTGTAAGGCAGCTCTTACTTAATTCAATATCTTTTCTGCCCCTCGTATGCATTTATTTCTCCCTTTGCACTTCTTGGGAAAAACAGCAAAAGAAAAATATAAGAAAATAGGAAGTTACTTCTAAAGCATTTTTGAAGTAGTCATTGGGATTACATGCTTCTTTTATTTCCTACCTTGAAGGTCCACCTGACTGAAAGTGCTGCACTAAAGGAGGCACGTTTGAATGAGATGGGATCTGAGCTTGCTCGATCAGAGGCTCTTTGTGCTCGTTTATCTCAAGTAAGTTGAGAGATTCTGCACATGCCTTAGGTGTTGTATTGATTTTTGATCATTAGTCTTGAATGGATTTTTTTTATAGATATCATGAAACCTAATTCCTTAGAGGCTACCTTCCAACTTGGTTAATCGTGTTTCATAATCAAAGGTAGTATACTTAACCCACATACCATTTGATGATGCTATAGTTTTACTCATAATTAGATAAGACCCTCCAATATATTTCTTCAGGATACTGCTTTAACTAATTCCAGAATGGTGGTCCTCATTTATGAAAATCTGGGAAATTTTAGTGTAAATTGTTGTTTTATTCAGTTTGACATTTATGAACTTTATTGTATTGAGTTCTATTCAGTTTAACGTATATTAGCACTTTGAGATGTCATGCTTTGTGTTTATGATCCCAAATATTCTAAAAGCATTGCATATGTGGAAAATATCTTATGTGGGCAAAGATATAGTATAATTCGACTAGTTCAATTCAGAAGAGCTTGCATCTTTGACGAAAGTGTTGAGAGATCATGAGGTGATGACTATATAAATGGATTTGGGAATTGAGAAAGTGGAAATTGGTAGGATGAAAATCCTATAGGCATCGGATATAGCTGCATTTCTGCAAAATCTATTTCTGTAGACCATCTGATATTTATGATCACATTAGAGGTTTTAATTGGGGAACACTCTTGTACTCCATTCAATTTCCTGTCCTGTATTACAATTTTTGGCTGGAAATGCTATTGAATGACTGAAGTGCCCTTTTTATCTCTTCCGAAGTTGTTGGAATAATTGCTCGAGTTTTTAATATCTGCAGGAGAAGGAGTTAATTGAGAGACATAACTCATGGCTTAATGATGAGCTAAAAGCCAAGGTAGATAATCTCATTCAACTGCGTAAAACGCATAGTGAATTTGAGGCCGAGATGTCTACCAAGCTTGAAGATGTAAGTGTTCTTCAATGGGCCTCCGCCTACTATTTGTTAATACTGCCTTTCATTTATTAAATCTGCTTTTTCTTATCATGCTATTTTTCCCCACCTTGATATAGATGGAGAAAAGATGCAGTGAGACTTGTAGCTCTCTCTTGTGGAACAAAGATAGAGTAAAAGAGTTGGAATCAAATTTAGCCATGTTAGAGCAGGTGTTTTCTGATGTACATGTCTCTATGGAAGATCTCTTCTCTTCCATCGTATGTTTCTGCTTTCTCAAATACATGTTTGATTGACTGTGAAGGAATTATTATCCTCTAAGGATGTTGCTGCCACTGCTGAAAAGCAGTCTTCTGCTGAAATTTCAACAGTAAGTAGGACTAAGATACATAGTTGGAATTATTTTTCTTCCCGTTAATATTTAGGAAGACGTGTTTCTTTTACAAATTTTCATTTCATTCTTGTCTTTATCATCTTTCCTTATCCTTCGCCATCTTTATGTTATTAATGTAGGGCTTCTGACGTATGTTGGGAAGGTTTTCCCTTAGTAGTTGCACATTCAAATGTATACAAAAGGGATTACTCTCCTTCAAGGAGAAGTTATTATCACTATTAGAAAATTGAAGGAATTTATTTACTTAAAATGAATTGCATGCTTTAACTGAAGAGATGAAATGCACATGTAATAGAGTTACAATTTCAAAATCGTGGAAATTATGGAAAAACATTCATTTTGCAGAAACAAAGTACTGTAATTTTTTATTTTTCTCAACTGAATGAGGTGTTGAACTCACATGTACTCAAACTTTTGCAAGTTATCTGGTAATTGACTAATGATCCTTTCATTTGCTTGTTTCCCATTGTAGTTGACCAAGCTTGTGGAATTATACAAAGAGAGCTCAGAGGAATGGTCAAAAAAGGCTGGAGATCTTGATGGAGTGATAAAGGCTATGGAAGTAAGTCTTTTCACCATTTTTTGGATTTTTTTGTTGATCCAGATGGAACTTTCCCTTCTCTTGACTGAGATCTTCCACCTATCAGAGGAAAAGGTGGAAAACAAATTAATTGAAGCTGATGTTCTACTATTTAATTCTCCTATCTTTTAATGCCCAGAACTCCAGTTTTCATTGTAATCTATGCTTCTTTTGCAGACTCATTTCGGTCAAGTTGAGAATGATTACAAGGAAAGACTCCAGAAGGAAGTATCAATACAAAAAGAATTAGAAAAGGTTATTTTCCTAAACCTCTTTTCCTTGCCGGCGGTATTTCTTATGTGAAACTTTCCTGAATCAGCTTACTGATGTTGCTAGACTCTAGATATTGATATTCCATGGTACAATTGTTGCTGGTCATATCTTCTTTGCTTATACATGGCATCACCTGTCACATGACTAGAACTCTCAAGAATAATATTAATGGTTAGAACACTTTGTAAAGATGTAAAGAATAATAAAACACTAAAAGAGGTGATAGAGTACTCTTGAAGATAATAATAACACAACGAATATTTAATGGATGGAGAAGACTCCGTGAGTTTGAACCTCTTATTTTTATTGTGGAAGTGATATTTTCCCTTTTTATTGTGGAAGTGTTATTTTCCCCTTCTGACGAGTACTGTAGCCAAAAAAAGGAAGAAACGGCATTGGTGACAGTTATATTTTTGTGTTGGGAGAGTCTTCTCAATATTTTGATTTAGCATTAGTTTTATGTTTTTTCTTAGATGTGAAACTTGAACAGAGGTTACTTGTTTCACACTGATAAAAAGATACTTGAAGTTCTCTTTAGTAATCGAGAAAGAAAGCCAATGAGTTAAAATTTTGGGCCAAATGACTCAGAAGAACGAAGCCTATACGAGGAAACGAAAATTTATTACATAAAACCTGGGATCGTGTTCTGGACATGAAAACCATGGAACCATATTCCTTTCAGTATAATCTATTTAGATGTCAGTAGTTGAATATAATTTATTACAAATCCAAGGGAAACGAAAACCATGGCACCGTGGTATTTGAGTTATTATTTGGATGAGGTTTTATTTTGAAAATAATGGGTATAAAAGGTACATAATGATGATCTATTTTTAGAATATGTTTGAGGGAAGTGATATAATTTGTCATTTGAAAACCTAAGAATAGTAGATTGTACTTTTTTTTAAAAAAATATGAGTGGATATCTGTATATATTTTTTAACAAAAATGTTGTCCAAACAAGTACAATTTTTAGAATGAAAGAAATGTCACTTGTTTCTAAGCAAAACGTAATCCAAATACACCCTAATACTCCCCCATCCTAAAAATCTTGTCAATTTTTGACTTTGCACATGAATTAAACAATCATCAGGAGCTATATAAATATAACACAAAATGACTATATATCTTTAAAAAATATTTAATAATTTATTGGAAATGTATGGGAAAATAGATTAAATGAGGGTAGTTTTGAAAAAGTATCAGTGGATAAGTTTATGTAGAAGATTGATAGGATTTTTGTTATGGTGAAATGGAAACAATTGACTAAATATTTGGATGGAGTAGTAAATTCTACCTTTAGGTGCAAACACTTCTTTTTGAAATTTCAAAAGTGTCTCGCCATTGTTAATAACAACTTACCAAGAAGTGCCTGCTTCCCCCAAATAATGCATGGTGAATTCTTGAAAGGATAATGAATTCTTTGATGCTTTATATTAGCAATGCTGTGTAACATGTAATTTTATGTTAATATTCAATTTTGGTTTCCTTAAAGCTCTACTTAATTTTTCTATTTTATTTTGTATGTTAGGTATTGTGTAGGTTGCTTATCATTTATGGTTGTTCCTCTTTCTTTTCATTATTGTTACTTTCATCCTTCTTGATGCGTAGGAAGCTGAATGTTTAAAGGAGAAGTTGGAGAAGTGCATGGCAGAGTTGGAAGCTTTGAAGGAGAAGGAGCTAAGATCTCTATCTATGAGTAGTTTTACTCCGGAGTCGTAAGTGCAATTATATAAATATCTTCATAGCCTGTTATGCTTTCCTTTGAGATCATTAAGTTGAATTTTGACATCATGCGTCTCCTTTATTTCTGGAGATTTGTTTTTTGGAAATTAATGAATTTTTTTGAATCCAAAATTATTTTACTAGATTTGATGCTTCATTATTATTAATTCTGAAAATTCCTAACCTACTAATGCACAAACTTAACCTTATAAAATGTTAAAATACTTTTGCATCAACTATTTAAAAAAAAAAAAAAAACCCACAGTTGCTGGTTATTCAAATTAGGCCTTTGGAGACCTTCTGTTTAATGTTAACATACAACAACTATTCCTATGTGATTGTGATGGGGTTTTTGTGCAAAGGTCTTTTGATATAGAGGGAAGGAGAAAAACCTTTTGGTGTTGAAGATAGAGGAAGAAGGGAAAAGATTAAGGTGAATGTGAGAGGAGAAGATGTGTAGAAAAAGGAAAAGATGAGGGTTGCACTCCTGATGGGAGGGAGGGAAAGAGCTACATAGATACAATTGTGGTTTATAAACCATCGTTCCTTAACTTACTTGCATACACTAATGATAGAATTAACTATTTTTTGGAGAGTTTTAGAGGGGAGTGGTGCTGTGCATGTGAAGAGATGAGATTGCAGGCTGGTTCTTTATTGCTGGCAGTTAGACAGAAAAATTTGAAGTCTTTGAAAGAAGTCTTGACAATCTTTCCAAGAACGTGCCTTCAAGTGCGCCAAGCAGAATTACATTTTGTTCTTCCTCAGTTAATTGATTGCTATACGTTTTTATTAAAATAAAGCCTTAACTTTCTGTCTTCTTGATAGTTCTGAAGGCCTTCCTACTTTACTTGTAAATTTCATCTTTTGAATCTTATTGTTGCTTGCCCTAGACCTTCTATGATTGTTTTGAGGCTTCTTTGGCATTTTTTATTTTTATTTCTTCTTTTACATGTAAGATTGGTATCTGGGGGTATGATGTTGATGTTTTCCACATTTCATTGTCTACATGATACTTAATAGTTTTCTTTAATTTCTAAAGTGTTTACTGTTAGTTATTTCTGGAGCACTCTGTTCTGATTTGAACATGGAAACTGACTTTACTGAAAGAAAGTTCTATTTTGATCTCGATAATTGTAGGTGGGTGGAGCCAATTGAGGTTCATGAGATCGTCAAAGAAGATCACATGCTTGTACCCAGTATTCCCTCGGGTGTTTCTGGAACTGCATTAGCTGCTTCACTTCTTCGGGATGGTTGGAGTGTGAGTCATTAAGAGTGTTTGTGATTATTGCGGGAGGGGGGTGATTCATTTGGTTTTACTTTTCTTTATCGTAGTAATTAATTTGAGCTTATTCTCTTTATTTCATTTTAAAAATTATGTAAAAGGAAAGAAAGAAAGTGAGCTTCTATCTCTTGTTCCTCATTTCTATGCTTCTTTCCTTTTGGTTGAAGCTGGCAAAAATTTATGCCCGATACCAAGAAGCTGTTGATGCATTGCGGCATGAGCAAATGGGGAGAAAGCAATCTGAAGCTATTTTGGAGCGAGTATGTATCTTGTACTGTTCTTCATGTGACCATAGTTTATTTATTTATTTTATTTTGTATTTTTTTTAAAACTTTTTTGCGATTCTATCTGGATTTACGTGGTATTATTTTTTTGTGGGTTGTTCAATTCTGTTGATATGTATTTTGAGAATAATGCTTACTATGTGCTTGATATCTGCACTGACTGTTGATATTGTACTATGGTTCCACATTATTGTGTAGAATTTCCTTTTCTTGAAATTTCCTTCTTGAAGAATGTTATGGAGAATTCTTCTATGGCTAATGTAATGTGTATGTTGAGGCCGGGAGTCTTTCTCCTTCATATATCTTGCAATTCAGTATGTAGGTGATTTTATATAACTTCTTCTGAAAGTATAGAACATTTCCCCTGGAGTTGCCTTACATTTTATATGCATGATGAAACGTTCGGAGTGTTTCCCTCATTCTCCGTTCTTGTTTATATTTGCTCAAGTTTGAAGTAAGGGAACATCTTAGTTTAATACAGTGGATACTTTTAGAGAATGCACTGTGGTTGCCAAGTTACTCAAATAGGTTGGAAGTTTGCCGGTTCCTGAATGTTTATTCTATCCCATGGTGATCATGAATTGTGATATTCATAGGTACTTCATGAAATTGAGGAAAAAGCAACTATCGTCTTGGAAGAACGAGGTATGTGTTTTGTATCTATCATTAATTCTTAGATAAATAATAATATATGTAAGAAATGAATACATTTTTTATAAGAAAATATAAATTCAATGTTTCTATATGTATATGTGTGTGCTTTTCTTTCTGCAAATTGGTAAATTTGAGATTCTCTTATGATCCTGATCCAAAAGTATTTCATAAACTCCTGAAGGACTTCCAGAAACTTCCAATTTTGTATTTTTCTGATTTTTAAAGATTTTTTTTCAGCTTCTAAACAATTTTCCTAGGGGTGTTTTTAGTTTTGACGTGAAATATGTAATTGGTTAGTTTTGTTTTCTAATATTTTTGAGAATTTTGGTTGGGTTGGCCAGTCCCAAATTGAGCCAAGCTGAACAAAAAGATTAATTTGTAATTATTAATTTTGTATTATATACAATTTTTTTTTTTAAAAAAAATATTTTAATTGTAGATTTATACACAAGTGCATTGGGCTTTTTGACCCAATTTAAAAATAAAAAGTTGTATCTTGATCTTAATTAAATTGAAATAATTTGCTATTTGCTTTTTTGGTTGTTGTTTGTAATTGTTATTTACAAAGAAAATCGAAAAAACTGAATGGACACCCCTAAATTTTTCAACGAGTAATTTGAAGTTTGCTAGAATTTTACCTGTTGGTTAAATGCTCCTGTCTTGCTATTGGCAAAGTGATTATACATTAACATAAGCTCTTATTAAAGCACTTGCATAATGATTTAAAAGTTCTTCCCTCCTTCCCCCTAAAGCAAAAAAATGAAGAGAAAGTGTAAATAAGAAAAACTTCCTGCAAGCCCTAAAATTGGAACAACCTCAAAATGTAGGTGGTAATAGGATTTCCAGGGAAGAAAACTACTGCAGCATAGACATCAAGAATGAAGGATCTAAAATATGGTACTCAGAAATGGATGTTTAGTGAAATAGCTGTTCTGGTATTCTTCTTTGCAAAAAGAGAGTCTTGATATCCTTCAGTATATAAATCCTAGAAAATTCAATTACTGTATTTCTGGAGCTATCTCTCGGCCTCTGATCCATGGGATACAAAAATGGTTTTAGGTGTTTTTGATTTTTTATTTAAAATCTAAAAACATCCACAGAAAACCGCCAGGTAGCTTAGATTTTCTTCAAGTCTAATTAGTTTTAGCTCTACTATCAAAAGAAAAAGACAAAAGTATACTTCAATATGATTAGTAGAGTAGACTGTAATTGCTGGTCTTGGGCAGTTGGAGAACCTAGGGTAGTGGTCTAACTATGGGAATACCGAAGCTCATGGTTCTTGGTTAAATGATGTAACAGATGCCTTGAGATTGTTATGTACCTAGGTAATGGACATACTTGATATTTAATACACCAGTATACAATCATTCTTTGTGCAGGGGGATATGTCAGTGTTATATCACAAAGATTAGCAAACAGAGGGATAAATCCAGATTCATTTTTCAGTATATGATTATTCTACTCTCGTGGATTGAATATTTGATGGTTTTTTTTTTGGTCATCTTGATGTATGTTTCATTGACTCTATGTTTCTCATGCAGCGGAACACGAGAGGATGGTGGAGGCTTACTCTTCACTCAACCAAAAGTTGCAGCAATGTCTTACTGAGCAGAATACTTTGCATAGACAGATTCAAGAGCTAAAGGTTTATTATATTTTTGTTGGTTCAAGAATTATGACTCCTTGTTATGCTACTTAAATGATTGGTTTCAGGCTGATTTGCGGAGGCATGAACGCGACTATGCTGCAGCTGAGAAGGAGAGTTTGGACCTCCAGAATCAGGTTTAGAGGATACAAAATTATAGACTTAAACTCAATTTATCTCCTGAAATTTTGCTGCTTCTGTCAATTGCATCCCTAAAGTCTGTTTTGTACCCATGGCAGGTTTGAAGTAGGCAAATTGAGTACCTTTCAGCCCACTTTAAACCAAAAGCCTACTTCTAAAAGTGTGATTGACCCATTTTAGAAGAATAATGAATTAAATCTGTTTTAGAAGAATGATTGACCCTTTTGGAAATTGGTTAATTCAAATTAGAAGAATGCTTAGCTCATATTAATGTGCAGGATGGTAGGAGTATTCTTGAATTTCCTTGGGTGTGATATGGTAAAAAATTAATTTTGACTTACAATTGTAAAGAAATATAGCCAATTAGAGTGTGTTAAATTCAGTTTCAAGTCATATATAATTTGTGCATATTCAGTTATATGGTGTTCCATTAGGTGTTTTATGGTCCTGTTCTCATCTGACCTGTAAAAAATATTCTTCTAGGTTATGCTGGTTGGTTTAGATATTATTTTACTGATAAGAGCTGCAATGGGTTATTGTTGTCTTTACTGCCCCTAAACTTACTAAGTTTGACATTTCTATAGGTTGCTATACTTTTGAAGGAATGCCGGGATATACAACTACGTTTTGGATCTGGTGGTCAGGGCAATGGTGATGTTTCGATGGCGAATCCTGCTGTTCCTTTTGTCAATGGAAATGTTATCCCTGAACAGCAGGTATATCTACACCCCACTACCAACCCTAATAAAAGCTCTATAATTGGAAGGAGGGAGGGGAGGGGGGAACTATGTGAATCCCTTTTTTCTGTTTTATCTTAATGTAGTTGCTGTGCGTCTTATGTGTAAATGTTTTGCAGCTAGCCTTCAAAGATATTGCTGGATTGGTTGAACAGAATGTTCAGCTCAGGCGCCTTGTATGTAGCCTTAATGATGATATTGAAAACAGAGAAAGAGAGTTGAAGGTTTGTTGAAATATGCAACATTCTTTTATGTGGCTAGTTTTTTGAAGAGATAATTAAAAGGAATTCTGAGGATGGAGATATCTTTATCTTGTGTAAATTTCAGGAGAAATATGAAAAGGAGCTTCAGAAGCATAGAGATGAAGCTGCGTCTAAAGTTGATATGATCTTAGCTCGTGCGGAAGAGCAGGGACTGATGATCGAATCTCTTCATACATCTGTAAGTTACTTGTAAAGTACATTGGCACTTGCCAGCAAGTATGCTTCCTTTCCTTTCTTTCAGAAAAAAATTAGGTTAATGAGGCTTTTTTTTTTCTTCTCATTTCTCTTTTCTTATTTTTTCGTCTCTTTTTATTTGTGTCCATATAGGTAGGAATGTACAAGAAGCTGTATGAAGAGGAACATAAGTTTCATTCATCAAACACTGAAGCTCATTTAGTAGCAACAGGTTTTGCTTCTATAACTCTTTAATTTTTCTCATCAACAAATTTTACTCCATGCCATGTTCTTCCATGACTATATCATGAATGCATTTTTAGGTTTTGACTGCATTGGAATCTGTTCATTCTTTGATACTTTATATTATTATAAACTCTCTGTTTCCATGCCTTTAGACATTGTGGGAGATAATGGAATATTGCATGCGCTGGTTACATTTGGTTTGATTGACATGTAATCCTTTGTGATTAATAGCTGCTATTATCAAGGAAGAGAGAAGGTTAATTTATAAATCTTTAAAGAACTATACTTCTTTTTTTTTCCAAATCTAATAAATTAATCTTATTAAGTACTTATCTTTGCAAATAGTGATGAGTAGGATTGGTCCCAGGAGGATGGGTGAAACTGATTATTTTTTGCTTAGAAGCAGATAAACAAAGAAAAAAAAAAAAAAAAAAAAAGCAGTAAAAGAAATCAATGTAAGAAGGATGATTGTATAATCTTAGCAAGGAATTTCACAATTAAATCAGTTATTAATCAGTTCTAACCAATTTGTCCTTACTGATTCAGTAAACAAAACAATTTCTTTTATTGTTCATCCCTAATCAACAATCAACACTAAAGAATCTCTTTGTAGTGCAAATCCTACAAAGACCAATGCTGGCTAATAAATTTACAACTCCGGTTCATTTAAACTGGATTGTGTATCTGCATAGTACTAGAGTACAGTGCTCATCCTTTATGTTGAACCGAGTTATTTTATTGTGTTCTATATTTTTAGACAAATTGAATAATTATGGATCTAGTGTCCTAAATGGAAATATACAATATTAGTGAATGAATAATAGATAGTTATAGTTGATTGAAACTATTTTTAAGAACCCAGTTTATAGAGTAGTCTTTTAATAGAATACGGTTAAATACTAAGAGAGTAAAAAAGTCAAAATATGAAGGTGTTTTTCGATATTTGTATTTCTTACTTTTGGCTCATAATTGTCTTTCTGGAATCTATCTTTCCTTTTCTTTTCACCAATTGGTTCGTCACCTTAATTTTCTTTATAGTTGTGGTGATTTTCTGTATATCTCTTCGTGATTCAAAATTTTGACATTCTTCTTTTTCCAAATCTGTGGACATGGATGATTTAAGATTAACTAAGGGGTGCCTTTTAAGTAATTTTGTCCTTTACGAGCCAAGAATAGCAAATAGAATGAATTAGAAGCTTCATTTTTGCCTCTTTTATTCGGTTTAGTATGACCTTAGGGTTAACAGACATAATTTTTAATAATCTTCCCGTTTTTCTTGAATTTTTCTACTTGTTCACAATTTTTATAGGAGTTGGTCTTTGACTTTCTGATGTTTATTTGTTGCAGAAGAGAAGAGGAAGGATACCCGGGCTGTAGGTGAAAGTTTTAATGTATGGTCACTAAAAACCATTTTGCCTTCTTTTCACCTTAGGAAAGTAGAAGTTTTGAGCAATTATAATATTTTTATTGTGCAGGATTCTCTGAGAAGAGTACAAGAACAGGCTTTGGAGCGTAAAAAGCGTCTTGAGGAGGAAGTGCAGAAGTCAAGGTAGAGTTTCATTATTTAAGAGTTTATTTAAGGGTCTTTGGATCCTCATGCTGACATGACTCTGATAATCTCGTTATACCTTCGACCAATGCTTAACTCTCTTATTTCATACACAAATATGACATACATTCTTGTCTGGGCATGGGTTGGTATTCGTGGTGACACGTAAAAGGGTGCTGGCTTACAATTACCTTTGAAATCTTTACATTGTCAATATGTTGTTCAGATGATATAGACTTTTGGCTGCTCAGATGAGGTTATAATCTCAGCTTTGTGTTGAAAAATAAAGTAAAAAGAGAGAGAAATCTAAAATTTACTTGACATATTTCATCAACCAAATTAAAATTCAAGACTAAATATCATCAACCAAATTATTATATAAACTCCACTGACTTTTTATATCCAACCTGAAAAAACTTGGATTCAAAATTTATGTTAGTGTTCAAGCTTAGTTATCTTCCTTCTATTAATGTCAGATGGCCTTAGCGGAATGTCAGTATATGGATTATACCAATAAACATTATTTATAAATTAAAAAAATTGATGATGATCATGAGAGAGGAGTTTTGCACCCAAGAGGGGCATCTGACCTGTTTTAATCAATACATGAAAGATATGTTGTAGCCACATCCTAATTGTGGGGATAAAGACCTTAATTGGGTATCATCAACCTTGCGTTACCATGAGGCATAGTCTAAACAAGGAGTGGAAATATAGTTCTTTCACTGTAAACTTTATTTCTGTCAGAGTGAAAAAGACAGTAATGTAGGATTGTTAATTTATTGATGCTAGGTTTTCAGTTCTTGTTTTCATGTTTGTACCTTTTTGGTTGTCCTTAACATGTAGATATGGTTATACAAGCCTAAATAGTAAATACTGATACAGTTCTCTCTCAATGTTTCTTATTTGGCAGGAGCGAGATAATATCAGTACGCACAGAACGAGACAAGTTATCGTTGGAAGCACAACTGGCACAAGAAAAACTAGAAAGATTTATGAAAGATTTTGAGCATCAGGTTACCAATTTCGGTTCTAAAATTCATTTCTTCCTGTTCTTTGTTCTTTTTGAATCCTTAACTGTTTGTGGATCTCTTAGAAGATGTGGGCAACCCTAGTTAACACCTCCCTCTTTTGCTTCACTTATCAGCGAGCTGAACTTAACGGTGTTCTCGCCAGAAATGTTGAATTCTCGCAGTTGATAATTGTTTACCAACAGAAGCTGCGTGAAAATTCAGAGGCATTAAAAGCTGCAGAGGATCTTTCACGGAAATTGACCATGGAGGTCAAACTTTTTATCAAAATTTTATATTTCGCTGCTTGAAATTTCACATCGTTTTTCTTTTTTGATCACTCTGATCTTATTTGTACATAGATCTCTCTTGTGAAGCAAGAGAAGGAAATTCTGTTGAATGCTGAAAAGAGGGCATCTGATGAGATTCGTAACCTTTCAGAGAGGCTTCGTCGTTTGCAGGTTCTTGTTTTCTTTGTGTATTAACCATGATTTCTTTGATCATGCTGTTCTTACTTTCATTTGTATATCTGCAGACCAGTTTGGATACTATTCAATGCACTGAGGAAGTCCGTGAGGTTGCTGCCTTTTTTCTGATTTCAACATTAGAATTTTGCAATCTTGTTACAAAGTTAAATATTTCTTCATTCATATAGGAGGCTAGATGCGCAGAGAGGAGAAAACAAGAGCAATATGTTAAACAAATTGAGGTATTCTCCTTCATCTTTGATCTATTACTTGCAAGGAATGAATAAAAGAAATGAATCTTCCTTCTTGTTCAAATGCTATTACATATAGTGGTCTATTCTACTGCGTTACAATCCTTTCTTTTCTGTGGCATTGTTACATATTTGAGATGTTGCATTAATAAATCTCAACATTGTTGTGATGCAGAGAGAATGGGCTGAGGCAAAAAAAGAGCTTCACGGGGAGCAAGAGAAGAGGGAAATTGGCATGAACAATGCCTTAAAACAAATTGAAGATATGCGAAAAGAACTAGCTAGTGCCTTGTGTGCTGTTGCTGCAGCTGAGGCTAGGGCATCTCTTGCTGAGGTTGATGATTTTGATTTTTCTATTCTTACAGGAGCTCATATTCCTACTGAAGGCCTTGAACTCTATTTCTAATATGCTTATTTCATCTAGGGTCGGTGCTCTGACTTAGTGGAGAAAATAAACTCTTCACACCTTGAGGTAACCTCATAAGTGTTTTCAGAAGTTCCAGATATTTTTGTGTTTTCTTTTGTGTGGAATTAAACTTCTGTACATTTTTCTTGTAATTCAGGCCTCCGAGAAAGATACTAGAAGCTTTCCTACCCCACCTTTTGATAATGAGGTATCTTTCAAATAAGTTACTTACACACTTTAATTATCCCCATAAGTTATCTTTATCTCTGCTAAGTTCCAAATTTAAAATTTTACCGGTTCTGTGCTAAACAAGCAGTGCATTCAGTTCTCTGCTAATCCAAGAATATCTGTTGTCACTATTCTGCAAAAGTTTAAAATGACACTTTCTGTAATAAAGCATCTGGTCTCTAAGTCTTTGTTGGAAATGTTATATTTTTTTTGTAGGGTAAAAATCTATATCAAGATATTTTTTTCTGATTTAACTAAGATATTTGGCTGCATATTTCTTCCTTAATATGCTGGACTCCGTAGAAAGGGGGGAAAAAGAGGATTTAATTTCCATTAGTTTCAATCTATAATGAAGCTCAATCCCCAAAATAAAGAAAATAAAAGAACGTTTCTTCATTGCTCCCCAACAGTAAGAAGCACTTACTCTCGTGAGTTTTCTTCTCCCAAACCGGACCCCTTGGTTTCTTTTCCACTTCAAAGATTAAAAAATCAAAAGATAGGCCTGACTGAAACTAACTCTCTTAAATTTTGCTTACTAATCTTGAATCATCCTCACATGGTTTGGTAATTCATTTGGCTCATGAATTTTTTGTTTCCTTCCAGATGATGACCTTTGACATGAGTGTTGCTAAAGCAGAAGTTGAGAAGTTGAGGGAAGAAGCACAAGTTAACAAGGACCACATGCTACAGGTAGTTTCTATGATGTGTGCCATCTGAATATGATATCATATACTGATTTATTTTTAATCACAGTATAAAAGAATAGCTCAAGCAAATGAATCAGCACTGAAGGAAATGGAAGCTGCCCATGAGAATTTCAAAGCAGAGGTTTCATTTAGTTTTTTTTTTATTTTTTTATTTTTTTTGGTGAAAAATTTCTTAATTCGGTAACGTTGTTTAAAGTGGATTGCTTCCTTTTTGTAGGAAGAGAGAGTAAAAAAATTACTTGAAGAAGAACTTGTTTCTCTTAGGGAACGGGTTAATGAAGTTGAAGCAGAATGTACCTTTAGAAGCAAAGAAGTTACTTCAGTAACTGCAGAAAAGGAGGAAGCTCTTGAAGCTGCTTCTTCTGAATTAATGAGCCTCAAAGAAGAGTATTCTGTTAAAATGTGAGTGTCTGTTATGGTTAATTATATATATTTTCTTATATTTTATAGCAATGTCTCATGATATCCTACTGTAGGTCCCAATTTGAGGTTATGGAAGCTCAACTATCTAACTTAAAAGATGATCTAGAGAAGGAGCGCCAAAAGTCACGTGCTGCTCAAGCCAACTATGAGCGACAGGTATTTTCAAAAGTCTCCTCTCCATTTTTATTTTATTTTATTTTTATTTTATCCATTCGTTTCTGGATTTGATGGATTTTTTATGACATTGGACAGAATCATGTTTTTAGCAGATGTCCTTTCTTATAATTCATGTTTATTTATTTATAACATTTTACCTTGTTCGGTAATTTGATAGGTTATTCTCCAATCTGAAACAATCCAGGAGTTGACTAGAACCTCGCAGGCTCTGTCTGAACTAGAAGGGGAAGCCTCTCATCTTCGTAAATCAGCAGATTTGCTGAAAACTGAAAATGTGTGTTCTTATTTTATGAGCAATTATTTTCTGTTCTTGTCTAATAATCATTTTTTAGTTCCCAGGTTGAGTGAATAGTTTTATTTCATTCTACATTGTTTTGAAGTGAGATTGCATGTCATATCTATTTGTTTATTCCGTTGTCGTAACTAGCTGTTTTATAACAGTAAGAAATCACATGAATATTACTAGTTTGAAGGAGCTTGTTTTAACTTATTTTGGGTGGTTTCTTTAGAATGAACTAAAGGCAAAGTTGGAAACGGAGAAGTCTGTCCTTGAAGTGTTGAAATATGATGCAGATAGGAAGTACAATGAAGTCAATGAACTGGTAATTTCTTTGTTTCTTTACTAAGGCATAACATTTCGGCTGTTGATCATTTATATTTCGTACTCTTCCTCCTGCTGATGGCATTTTTTTCTATTTTGTCTCTTCTTTTTGTTTCTCTTGGTGCTTGTCATTGGTCTTGGCATTTTATTTGTTTGATCTGTTTTGTTTCGTAACTTCATGCTCTTCTGTATGTTAAATTCTCCATCTGTAGAAGTCATATATTGTGGGTTGGTTTGCCTCTCCTTTAGGTGTTTCTTGGCAGATAAACTTCCAAATTTTGGATTTCCTACTTTTTAATGATTGTTGTTTGTATTGACATTAGCTATGAATTATTTTATTTTTTCTTTCCATCTCAGAACAAGATTTTGCACAGTCGACTTGAGGCCTTGCACATCAAATTGGCTGAGAAAGACTGCCATTCTTCAGGTGTTTCTGGAAGCTGTCCTGAGAGTTCTTTTGATGGGGATGATGGGTTACAAAAAGTTGTAAAATATCTTCGCCGATCAAAGGACATTGTATGTTCCCTCAACCTGTAGTTAGTATTGATTTTGTTGAGTTGTTTACAAACTTATCGTCATTTTTCAATTGCACTTATACAGGCGGAAACAGAAATTTCTTTACTGAAACAGGAAAAGCTTCGTTTGCAATCTCAGGTTGCTACTTATTCTATCTCTCTCTTCTTAATGCTTTTGGTTCATCAATTCTGTTATCTGTAGTTTTTCTGCTATTGTAATGCATCAGAAATTAGCAGTTTCAGAGTTTCATGCTTTGTGTAACAGGGAATTTTCTTTTCCATTACACTCCCATTTCCAAAAATATTTTTATTCTCCAGCTACATGGATTTTATTTTATGTAGTTTTTTGTTTTTGGTTTATTTCTACTAGGACATCTCTGATTTATTTTCATCCTTCAGCTTGAAACTTCTCTAAAGGCAGCAGAAGAAGCTCAAACCTCACTAAGTGCCGAGCGAGCTAATTCTAGGACTATGTTATCTGAGGAAGAGTTCAAGTCACTACAGCTTCAGGTCAAAAGTTCTGCATTTGATCTTTTCATTCTTTTAGTGTATAAAATTTCTATGTCCATTAAAAGATCAATGTTAGTTATACTATGTTCAAAATGACGTAAATTCTCATATCTGACTAAGCTTCAATTGAGATGTTGATCATGTAAAGGGCCACTTCTTGTCCTTTGTTTGAAGCTGGTTTTGTTTTCCAAGTTAAAAGAATTTTTTTGAAGCTCCAACCTCAGATAAATGTTGGTAGCGGATCTTTGTGGTATAAAAGTGTAGGGTCCTTACATATGGGAAGATATGTAATAAGCGGGAAATTATGAATTATCAAAAATTTTAGATTTGTTTTAAGAAAATTTTTAAATTTGTTACTTTTTCCTTCTGATTGTGTTATTTCATGACCTTTTGTGTGATGTTCTATGGTTAGCTTATCTTTTATTCTACATGGATTATGCCATTTTGGGGCTCACCACTATACTGAAACTGTGCAGATTCAAGAAATAAGTTTGCTTCGTGAGAGTAACATGCAGCTCAGAGAGGAAAACAAACACAATTTTGAGGAATGCAAGGTCTCGCTGGACTTTTTATGTTTAATAGAATTAATGTTTTACCATATCTTTTTACAGCGAGTTGCTGGCCTTCACTTGATATATTATGATTTTGTTGTTCTAGAAACTACGTGAATCTCTCCAAATGGTGAGGATTGAATCTGAGAATTTGGTGAAGAGTCTTGAGCAGAGAGAAATTGATGTCAGAGCTTATAAAGAAGAAATTGAAAAACAGAAGATGGAAAAAGAAGAACTTGTGAAGAGGCTTGATGAGGTATTTTTCTTTGAAACCTGCTACTTTTATTTTTCATCTACCTTCCTTTTAGTATTTTGCATTCACATTGACTTGAAATCTGAAGTTGCTGGAGAAGTACAAGAATTTTGATGTTGAAGATCATCATCGTTTGCAAGCAGTTGTGGAGCAATTGCAGGTAATATTCATTCTTTTCAAAACACAATTATGCCATAAGCAACACCTCATACATATATAGGTTGGGAGATGTATATTGAGACTTTCTGTTCAGCTGCTTTTGATCTAATATAATTATCTTTGGGGCTTGCTGCTGAATATATACAACGGGCCTATCCAAGGTCATACAAATTGCATAAGGAATAACAAATAATACCTAACCATGAAATCAGAAGTGTTAAAAAACTGGGGGACACTAGGAAAACAAAACCTTGTATAAAGGGGTTTTAACCCTACATACAGTTTAACTAAAGTTGGGTTGAATACCCTCAACAATTGAACTGTTCCACTTAATCCAGTAAAAGTAGAGAGTAACTTTCTCTCGTCTGTAGCCTATCCAAGCTACTGACCCTACGATGACAGACTGCTTGGGTGGGATGTAAGTTCTCCAGACCAAGCTCGTCCACCAACTTCTCTGACTCTTGCGTCTTTGAAGCTTATCAAAGATGAGATGTGCTCATGCACTCTAGATGTGCCAAGAACTCCACCAACCTGCGGGTACTCAACTGAGGGCTAACTACCTATGTAGATCCAAGGAAGGAGATGGTTGGACCAAATACATTGCTTACATTCTTCAGAATTGTGAAAGTCTCATCTGTTGGGGATTGAAACACAAACATGAACAATTATGAAAACGAAAATGAACATGAAAAATATAAAACACAGATTTAAGTTGTTTGGTCGAAAGACTTACATCACAGCCACCCCAAGTTTGTATTTCTTGCACTCACAATTAGAGTTTAAAAATTACATGGATATTTATAAGAAGAGCATACAAACTTAGGGTGGCTGTGACAAATAAGAGTTTCTAGCAACTATTAGACTCCACATACTCGGTATCTATATGAATCTCATTTAATGAAGTTTCAATGAAATTTGTAGGAGAGCAGCTTTGATAATGTATAAGAAAAATAATTTTTGAATAGAAGAGTGTTTGTATAATATTCATCATAGTATTTCTTTAATGTCTTAACTGTGGTTTTCATTTCATATACATAAAGAGGTTGATCAAGTGATCTAATGTTCGTGTATTTTTCTAAATTTCTTTAGGACAATCTTCGGGAAAAGGAAACTCATTTAGCTGAAGTCATGAAACTTTCTTCTGAGCAGCAGGATTTGATATCACATTTGGAACAAGATTTAGCTAGGAGCAGAATCGAATTGAATGAGAGAGAGTCTAGGATAAATGAAATTTTGCGAACTGAGGTATTCATTGTTGTCACCAGAATCCTCTTGGTTTCATTTTTCAGTTCATTGTATCATTTCTCTATTTTGTTGTTTTGCAGGCCACTTTACGATCTGAAGTTGAGAAGCTGAAAAGGATGATTGCTCAATTCAAGGTTACCTGGTGTTTTTTTGGTGTAATATCATCACTGATACTTCTGATACTTATTTTTTGTTTGTGTTGCTGCTTTAACTGTGCAGAAGAAGTCTGAGAACTTGATGAAGGAAAAGGAGGACTTGAGCAAAGAGAATCAAGTTCTTTCCAAACAGTTGGATGATGCAAGACATGGTATCCATTTCTTTCTTTTTTTAGAATCCTAGAATATTATGTCCAAGCTGCAAATTAGTTTGATAAAGGGAATAGTGAAATGGAGAGAGAAGATGGGTTCATCAAAATAAAATTTAGACATGGGGAGAAGGAGACATAAGTACTTCTATTTTTTATTTTCCTTTAACCCTTTTCCTTTTTATGTTTTGATTTGGTCTTTTTCTGTTTCTTTGAGCAGACAAATTAAAAAATTGGTTATCTGCGTTCTCTTTAGCTTCTTCTGCTTGTCAAGATTGATTGCCAGAAGATTTTATGAGTGTTTTCATGCTACAAAATTCTACAGTACTAATATTAGTTGTCTTTTTCAGGAAAAAGGATTTTAGGAGATGCTGCTGGTGAACAGACCATGAAAGAAAAGAAGGAGGAGAGAGATGCTAGGACACAAGTATGATTAGAATTTTATTTTTTCTTCCTAGTTTTGCTGATAAGTTTGTTGGCTAAGGTTCTTTGAAAATTTTGCAAGATGTTGGAAAAGACTGTAGATAGATTGAAAGAAGAGCTGAAAGTAGAGAAAAGCAAACGGATGAAAACACAGAAGGCAATTAAGGAATCGTTTGATTCTGTTATGCAGGTATGCTGTAAGATTGTATATTTGACTGAAATAACATTACCGTGGTTTTTATGATTCCACATTCTTAATATGTGTCAACACACGAGTGGAAAATTAAAGATGCAGAATTATCCATCCTCCAAATGTTTAGTACTTGCATGCATGTGGGTTCTTATATGTTTTCAATGACATATAAATCTTATGTCCTCTCTCTTCTCTATCAAAGCATATACAAAATCAGTAAAAAGGGAAAAATGAAAAGGTCCTATTTGAAGCACATTCCTATTTAAAATTTCATTTTCTGTTGTTTCTCTTTTATTGGTAATACAGAATCGCTCAAATCTTTTTAATGAGCTGGAGAAGCATAAGCAGGGTTTAAAGATTCTGACTGATGATGTTGAAACACTAAAGGTGGGGAGGTGCAGTCAATCTGAGGTAATCACTACAGTTTTTTGCTTTAAGCACTGTGCTTCACCTCAATTTTTGTCTTTGTTCATCAACATCAACATGGCAATACTTGAACATGGACCACAGTGAGATTGTTTATGGTTCTGTTTCACATCAATGTTCCTCTAAATAAAATGAATTTGAATGGTTGAATATTATAGGAAATATTGCCAGTGGATGAACCCCATTACTATCGCGTGCCTACCACTACTAGTGATTTTGGAATTATTGTCAGGATGTTACAATATTTGAGTGACCTGTAAGAGGCTTGATTTTTCATTTTACTGGATGGAAATATAATTGTTGTTTAATGGAATTGCCACAACTTTATATTCTTTCAACAGGAAATTGGAATTCCTAGTCCTTCAACTCCTGGACTGATTATGGTATTGAAATGGAGATTTTGGGAACTTGTTTATGATTCCTCTTCACATTGATGTTTCTCTTAATAAAAATGAATTTGAACGATTAAATATGGTAGGAAACATTGCTAGCGGTTGAACCCATAATGTTTCTCTTCCAATGTGCATTCCACTGCTAGTGATTTTGGAATTCAAACAAGTTTTGGAATTTTTGTAAGGATGCCAAATAATGGAGCTTGACCAGTAAAACCCATGAATTTTCATTTTACTGGGAGGAATTGTAATTGAGTGTTCAATTTATTTTCATTTTGAAGGTTGTTGTTTTGAATTTTGAATGATGCTGTTTCTGGATCTTGTCACCTCTGAATTTTGTGAATTATTTCTTGGCTGCTGAATTTAATTCTATTTGCTTCTCAAACAGTTACCCTGTGTTGAACTTTTTCATGTTTAATTTGTAGGGTACAACTGAAATTCAATTCCTATCTGGCACACACTTGGGGGATCTTGTTTCTGCATATTTCCAGGCTGTAGAAAAGTTTGAGCAGGTTGCTCAACCTGTTATCTTTACTGAAGCTGGTCCTTCAGCTGCTGAGTCATCTTCATCTATGCAAATGTCTTCTGTAGGGGCTAGTAGTGGTAGGTCATTTGTACAAATTTTACTTTTTTTGGCTCTCGCATGCCTTTCTTTTCTTCCCCCCTCTTTTGATTGCTCCCGCTCCCCTCTCTTTAAAAGTTAACAATATTAAAGTTAACAAGAAATTGTGAACGAGGGATGATACTTGCTCCTCTTCTGACAGGTCAAGTGATATCTTCAATTGCACCATCTGCACCTACTGCTGCAAATGTTCTTGCACCTAAAGCATTGGATGAGAGAGAGAAGAAATTAATTTTACCAAAACCAAATTTCGAAGCACGTAAAACTGGTAGAAAACTGGTCCGTCCTCGTATTATGAAGCCTGAAGATTCTCAGGTTGATAGCGAGATGTTAGAAGCGGAAGGTTCTGACAATAGTACAAAGCAGACTCTGTCTCAAAATACTGTTGAAATTCACGGGACTCCAATGTTACAAGCACCGCAACCTGTTCGCAAGCGTCCTTCTACCCCATCTACTTCGGAACTACAAGAATCAACTGTTCAGGATGAAACAAGTTTTGAAATAACAGAACCTACACAAAAGAAGCCCAAAAATTCGGAGAATCCACTGGATGGTGGAGAGGAACAGCCATCAGAGAATGAAGGACAACCTGCAACTGCCTCCGAAAATTCTGAAGTTCTGCCTGCCACTGATGAATCTAGGGAGGATGTTGCTGATCTTCCTAGTGAAATTATGGAATCTGTGGATGCTGACAAGGATGAAACTGAGGCTGATGGAAAGCATGAACTGTCAATAATGGATGCGAAAAGGCAGGAAGAATTTCAGAATGACAGAAGCGATATTGCAGAAGAGAGTTTGAATAAGGTAAATGACGCAATAGAATCTGATGATCCATTTTACACGCGGAATGAACAGGAGATTCAGCAGCAAGCAATAGAATCTGGGAGTGAGCGGGAGGAGGGTGAGCTTCCGATAGACATTGGAGATCTTGAAGGTGGAAGTGGTATGCCTAATGCAATGGGGAGTCCTGAGCCTGGGGAATTGCTATCTGAGCATGCAACAACTTCTGATAACCCAACGGGAATTGATGAAGAAGCTCTGGATGTGACAGCTGCGGAAGCTGGGGAGATAGATCCTTCTCAAGGTATTTATGATGATAAGAATGAAGAAGGTAATGTAACCGAAGACATTGGTGAGAGTTCTGAGCGGTTGAGCGAAAACATTGAGCAGCCAGCGGCAGAACCTGAGGAGGTCTCTGAAGCTACCACTATTTCTCCTGAGATAACATCAACTGGAACTGCTGTTGAATTGGGTGCTCCTAGGCAAGGTGGACCAAATGTGTCTGCAGACACTGATGGAAAACAGCCATCTAGGAGCTCAACAACAATCAATTTGAATGAAAGGGCAAAAGAAAGGGCCAAAGAAAGACAAGCTGCCATGCTTTCCAGAGGTCGTGGAAGATCAACTCGGGGCCGTGGTGGGCGTAGTGCGCGTGGGCAAAGCAAGCAAGCATAGGTTATGTTAGCCTCTATGGTCTAGTTTGGTTGGCTTTGGCACAGCTTTTATTGCTTAGTTGGAGTCTGAACATAGTGCCAAGGCCAACTCTAAAATTTTTAAGAGTTTTGTAGAATGTGATGTAAAAAAAATACAAAATGGATGAACTCGGTTCAATATGTGGAACTAAGAAAAGCCAAAAATGAACTAAAAGAAATTAAGTAACACTTAACCCCAACTCCTAAACTCCCGAATTGTGAACTATAAATCCTAAATCCTTGAAAATCCCAAAATCCAAAAAACTCTAAATACTCAAGATCCTTGAACACTTAATCCCAATTCAAAACCCTCGAACCATGAAGCTTAAATCTTAAACCCTTGAAACCCTAATACCTTGAAACCTTTGAAAACTTTAAACCTTTGAAAATCTTAAAATCCAGAAAATTCTAAATACTCAAGAACCCAAAGCACTCAATCCTCTGAAATGTAAATCCTAAATACTTGAAAACCCTTAACATTTGAAAATCTTAAAATTTCAAATACTCAAGAGCCCAAAACTCCTAACCACGAACCTTAAACCCATGAAAATCCAAGAAAACACTAAACCCTTGAAATTTTTAAAATCCCAAAAATTTCAAATACTCATGAACTCGAAACACTTAACCCTAACTCCAAACTTTTGAACCGCAAATCCTCAACGCTTGAAAACCCTAATCCCTTGAAAGTCCTAAAATCGAAAAACTCCAAATACCCAGGAACTCGGAACACTTAACCCTAACTCCAAACCCCTGAAACATGAACCGTAAATCCTAAACCTTTGAAAATCCTTGAGAATTCTAAAATTTTAAAAATACTAAATACTCAAGAACTCGTAACACTTAACTCCAACTCCAAACCTCTAAACCGTAAATCCTAAACCCTTCAAAACCCTAAACCCTTGAAAGTTTTGAAAATCTTAAAAACTCCAAATACTCAGTAACTCGGAACACTTAATCCCAACTCCAAACCCTTGAACCCTGAATCATAAATCCTAAACCTTTGAAAACCTAACCCTTGAAAGTCCTAAAATTTGAAAAATTACAAATACTCAAGAACCTGAAACACTTAGCCCCAACTCTAAACCCCTGAACCATGAATTGTAAATCCAAATCCATTGAAAACTTTGAAAACCCTAAACCCTTGAAAATCCTAAAATACCAAAAACTCCAAATACTCAAGAACCCATAGTACTAAATCCTAACTCCAAACCCCTAAACCCTGAATTGTAAATTCTAAACCCTTGGAACTCTTGAAAATTCTAAAATTCCAAAACTCCAAATACTCAGGAACTTGGAACAATTAACCCCAACTCAAACCCCCAAACCCTGAACTGTAAATCTTAAACCCTTGAAAACCCTAAACCCCTAAAAATCCTAAAATTCCACATACTCCAGAGCCCAGAACACTTAACCCCAACTCCAAACCCTTTGAACCCTAAACCGTAAATCCTAAACCCCTTGAAAACTCTAAACCCTTGAAAATTCTAAAATCCAGAAACTCCAAATACTCAGGAACCCGAAACACTTAACTCCAACTCCAAACCCTTGAATTGTAAATCCTAAACCATTGAAAACCCTAAACCTTTGATAGTCCTAAAATCTAAAATACCATATACTTACACGAAACATTATCTACTAGCTAGCAGTTCCCCTAGTCACCGGTATTTCTTTGGTATTTTCATCTCGACTCAACCTCTTCATCACTTTTCCAACCAACCATACAATTGCATCAGTCAATCAACTTCTCGTTCCAAAGTCTCAAAGATACATAGAACATTAATTCCTCTCTAACCTTCACACCTAGTTCTTCCATTTCCTTCAAAATATATAGAATCCATTTTAAATATTATAATTAATATTTAAATCTATTTGGCAAATCCCCTTACCACAGTCCACACCTAAACCCCTCTAACAATATTCTTTCTTACAAACAAGCCTATCTCTAAAAAAATCCCAAACACTCCTGCCTGTCCTATGGCCCTTATCTGGAGTTATAGAAATCCGTTTCATAATTTAACCCCTTGCCCTCCAACACTCCGAAGCTCTAGACAGTAGCCACCTATGTTTACTCTTCCCACTCCCTTATATTTCTAAACCCCAAACAACTCCATTGCAATCTTCCAAGATCCCTCCTACCTTACCATACATAAAAATTGAATGTGATATCCTATATCATGCAAGATAACACAGACAGGATCTTAACTGAGGCGTTCACTCTACACTGATAATGTGAAATTCGTGGAAGGACTTGCTTTCCTTTTATGGAATGGAGCTAACAGCTCGAAATGACCACAGAAGGTGAAAAATGCTCCACTTTCAGTTTTCAGATCTCTCCCCAAACTGGACATTTTATTTAAGTTATTTTAGCATTTACATCTTCTTTTGATAATATTATTTTGCAATATTAAGATACAAGGAAACATCCTTGTTCATCATCCTCTAGCAAAGATACATCTTCGGGATATGATCTCATCAATTCAGATTGAATTTAATTTTTTAATATAAATTTTCTCTTTATTAAAAAAAAGAAAGAAAGAAAACAAGCAAACTTTTACTTTCTAAAAGATCAAATAGGACATGTCATGTAAACGCTAGAAACCTTAACTAACATTTTAGTCCCACATTAACAACTAATTTATTCCAAAGATTTCAAGAAACATAATTAAAATTTGATCAATAATTTTAAAAAATCCTCAGAAACAAATCAAAATCAAGATTACGAGGGTGGAGAAATAAAGAAGATACTTTGGTCCAACAATGAAAAACAGATATTCAACGGATACTTTTATTTTATTTTATTTTGACCAAGTCAATGGCATTACAAAACCCCCTTTTCTTGGTAAATTATTGAAAGACAAATTTTAGGAAATTTTGTTGCTATTACAAAACCCCCTTTTCTTTGTTTTTTTTCCGCTTCTTAGATAATATCAGGACTCCCATGTATTATATTGTTGAATAGATAAACCTTGATTAGTTAGGATTATTTGTGCACATAAGAGGAAGGTGACCTCCGGCAATTGAAAAAATGGCGAGCACTCTTTCACGTTTGATGAAGCGCTCTCATCAACTGTACGGAACTACCGATCAACTCTTCTCTCACTTTCGAGATCCTTCTCCTCAGATGCAGTTTTCGAGACCGTTAGACGTGGAGAAATTGGACTAATTTCTGGCGTACCCGAACAGTATTTGCGCAGAAAGATGTAAATTCCATTTTTTTTAAATTCTAAATTTCTTACATAATCTAGGAGATTTTCACTTCAAAATAATGATATTGTCATTAAGAAATTGAAATATATTCAATCAGTTTGTGTGTGAATGTGGATGAAGAAAATTTGTAGCGTTACTAACTTTCTTTTGTTTAGTTATGAATTGATATTTTATTTTATTTTAAACCTTACTACACTAGTGTTCTATTAAATAAATAGATATATACATAATCACCGGCAAATTTGAATTTGATATTTAAGGAGTTTTATGGCAGGTTCTGATATTTTCACCTGCTCGAACTGCGACCCAACAAGGATGAGGAAAAGTTGGAAAATGGAAAATAAATTTTTTTGTCAATACAGAAGTATGTTCTATTTTCTGCATTTCCTTATTTCAAGCTATACAGTTTCAAGATAGTAGTTACTAGTCCTTGGAGCATGGTGAGTTTATTTATATAAATTCATTCTTCAACCTGTCCAGAAACCATTTAATGAACAATCAGCAAATAAAATACTATCTAGACTTATGAATATTAAGTATGGAAATTTTGTTGATTTCATTTTCCATTCTCACGAATAACGTGCTAGAAACTTTTATATCTTTACTTCTCTCCACCTTCCTACCATTTTCTAAGATTTAAGTCTAATAATAATTTTTCGCTTTCTACTCCATTTCAATCTTGATTCTGTTGCGTGATGGATGCATACGTGGCATCACTTCACTACCATTCTAGAGGAAAATGTCAATGATTGATGATGTTCACTTGTGATATGTTTTACCTGCAACATACATTAATTTCCTCAAACTATCCTTTAGTCATTAACATGCTATCATATGTTAATGCTTAATGTTGCTATTATGTTTATAGATGGGAAAATCCATTGATGGGCTGGACATCCACAGGAGATCCATATGCTAATGTTGGTGATTCTGCCCTTTATTTTGATAGTGCGGAAGCTATTAGATAATTCGCTGAAAGACACGAGTGGGACTACACGGTAAGGGGAAGAAACATGTGATATGCTAATGTCCTTTTGATTATAAACAATAATATTATATACTCCTTTTGCTCCAAAAATATTGTCAGTGGTGCATTGATGAAGAAATTATTCAGTAACCTATATTGGAACAGAGACAACACATTAATTGTTTCTTTTCTCTCGCCTAATTCATGTTCAATGTTAAGAGAAAAAAGAATAAAGACATTCATACTTTGACTGGAGAGAGTAGTTAAAGTGTTTTTCTTCTGCTTAATGTATTAATGGTGACAATATTTACTTTTATCCATATCCTTTAGCCTTTTGAAATTTCTTTATTGTTTTGACAGTATTGCCATTTTGAACTCTAGAAGTTTTAGCATTTAGAAAAATTATACTAGGATTTGGTTTTGTAGTTGAGAAGGTTCTTGGAATTTATTGTTTAAATCCAGTTAGTAAGTTAGAAGTGGAGGCTCATAGAATTCTTCTGAAAGGAAGGGAGGGGGGTGGAAAGCAGTTGTTGGGATGGGAAAGAGGTTTAATTATAGTTTTGATTTGGCAGAATAGGGAGGCATGGATGTAGTAAAACGTTTGCCATTACAAGTGATATGGTGTGATGGTACTTACAAGGAATGGAGTGAAGGCGGCAGGCGCATGGCTAAGGAACTTCCTCAGGCTACTTTTCTCACCCATTTTGGTGGTCAGTGGCATCAGGTGAGTCTGTTTTCTTGACTTAATTTTTATGATTAGAAATATTTTGGACTTGCAATGACTTATAATGAGAATAACTGTTGTTTAAGAATTTCCTAAATTTGCATGATTTGGAATACTTGGGATTGCAACGAGTCATACAATATCCATTCTTATTCCAGCTTGAAAAATTATTGTCATAACAACTTTCTTCTTTGGTAAAATGTGATTTTGGTATGGAAGTTTGTGGATCGTAGTAATAATAAAATAAAATCATTATATGTTGGTGGATTGAGCAGGCTATTTTTTTCAGGAAATTGGTGACACAATCGAAAGCTATAATTTCTGATTTACGTAAAAAAGAAAAAAAAGTTTGGTGTTGGGAGGAATATGGAGATCAAGGATTCTATATTCTATATTTTTTATTCACTGAATGTATGAGCCCGGCCCATTAACTTCCAAAAGTAATAGGTTTCATTCTAAGGCCCAATGAAAACATTAAGAAAGGCCAACTTCTGAGAGGTCATGAGTTAAAAAAAACAATGGTAGAACATGTACATTATAGTGAGCTATCATAATAGTCATGAAAAAAGGATTTGAGTCCACTCCAGCGAGTCCTTAAAGAAAAAGTAAATATACTGATCCATTAGATAATTCGGCCCATAAAAATTCATATTGGCGCATTTATATACTGATCGAGTAATAAACTTTACCATTTTCACCAAAAAAAAAAAATAAAAACCATGATACGGGGTTATAAATTAAAGAGAGACCAGAAAATGCGGACTGCAATGAGCAAGGGAGAAGGTACAAAAAACACTAAGGACGTCGATAATCGAGGCTGAGCAGACCCAAGCCATGGAAGTAGAAGCTCTGTTTTGTTCTTTGTTTTCGATTATTCTCTTCGCAAGATAAGTTCGCACCCACTGGGATAGAGAGAGAGAGCGCTCGAGAGAAGGGCGACGGAGCGAGGTTGAGACGATCGGAAACGGAGGGGACGTGGAAATGTCCGGGGCTGACGATGGAGGTCCATTTCTTGATTTAGATGAATCTCTGTGATTTGTTGTACATTTTGATGACTTCATCTCTGTGCAATGTGTTGTTCCTTCACTTTCAAATGCTGCTTGTCGGTGATAAAACCTTTCATTATATTCTCATAAAACCTTTTTTCCCCTTCATCTCTCTCCATTCAAGCAAAAATATAGTTTCTTCTATAAACATGTGGGATATATAGTATTTCCTAATCAATATCTGCCATAAAAATGTTACACGTGCATTGTCTGTTCATGACCTTTTTTTTTTCTTATTTTTTTGTGCTCAGATTACAGTCTCCAAAGTAAAGGCAAAGTTGAAATTAGACATTTCCGAGAAGACCATCCCACAGCTTACACAGGCAAGCTCTGGTAAGGATTTAACTGGTGATAAGCAACTGAGTTAGGCATCACTAATGTTGTGGCTTTAGGTTGGACCTATGGTAGTTACATATTGGGGGCTTAGTGGGCCTGTGATTCTGAAGCTATCTGCATGGGGAGCTCGTCATCTTTCCAATTATGATTATAAAGGTTGTAACTAATGAAGTTTCATCTTCCTGTTCTAATTTTTACATTTTAGTAAAAAAAATGTGTCTGTAAAGTTG